>CM070662.1:29279102-29654494 GCA_036346575.1 Dendrocalamus sinicus
CCCTGTGGGTCCGCCCCTACCAACAAGGTTCACCATGTTTGGCCTAGCTTCAGCTTCAAGAAGTCCATAAGCCAAAGAACAAGGTACAAAAGGGGACAGCATGAAAACTTGAATTACCTGAGCACTTGCATCTGTTGGACTCCCCTTAGTTTCACCATTGGGTTGACGGTGGGCGTCGGATTGATGCGTGGCATGCATCGTCGAGACCGGCAGGCAACAACCAACAAACGCGCAACATCCGAGCTGTTGTTCGCGGAAACGGGCGATGGGGACACCAGAAAACCCTGAATTTTATTTTATTTTTTTACAAATGGAAAAAATAGAGAATCACAAAAGAAAGATAAGGAGGTGTGCTAAAATTTACAAATTGAGGGGATTTTTTGCGAATGAAATTTAGGGTCTGTTTTGAGCCCAGCGTTTGTGAGGTTTTAACGGGAAATCAGGAAATATTTTACCCATAAAAAAGGAAATTAGAAAAGAAATTCTCATGTTCGGGCCTTAAGCAGAAGAAAGAGAACGGCGTGTGAAAGGTTGTGAAAGGACCGCCATGCTGCCGTTTCAGAGCTCGAGCTCGTAGCAAAAGCAAGGATTGAGAGAACGGCTAACGGAAAAAAAAACTAACAGCCTAATCAGGTGTTCATTCTGCAAGATAAGGTGCTTTATTGAGCTGAAACTGAATTGCAAGATAAGGTGCTTTATTGAGCCGAAACTGAATGCGTTTGCTACAGTGAAACGTATCTTCACCTTTTTCATGCTGCTGCTAGAGAAAAAGCTAGGCTTGATACCAGTGATTCGTTTTTGCTAACGCACTGATCACTATCAGTGACCATCACTGCTGAAACAAAATTGATTGGAACTATATAAATAAAAACACCGTGATATTAAAGGCACCTCTCATTCGTTTTAAGACAAAAAAAATAACACAATAATTCAAAAAAAGAAAAAATCATTTAAATTCTCACATTAATCGAAAGAAAAAAGAGAATGATATCCACCCTTATTTTGGTAGAACCAGATTACAATAGTACAGTTTAACTATATATAGATATTAAAGTTATATAATAAATACAATTATATTTCAATTATAAGAAATAAAGTTGTATATCAAAAACAATTATATTATGATATCTAACTGCGCAGTTACACGGTTAAATCTGCTAGTTTGATAACAATATCTGATGACGAAGATAACTTCAGTTTCTTTCAATAGTTTGCCTAATACTATAGCAAGGGATTTGCCATTACTTCAAGCACCTTCACTGAATAAATGTTAAACATTTCAGAAACTAAACCTCTATGGGAGCATCCAACTGATATCAGCGGGGTACGTTTACAAAAGTGTTCCCCCGCTAGAAGCTATAGCCAACTTCAGCAACCTGCTGTCTCGACTCCTAAACTGGATCCCTGAATGGTTAAGGGAATGTAGCATCATTCTGACACGAACTAGCGACTATCCATTTGCTCAAGTATGTTGCCTTCTATCCCGACAATTTTGACCAACGAGTTTGAGTGGCCCTTGAGGAAAACATCCGTGATCTGCAATGAAATGATTCACGCACTAAGTACGGTTCCATAGAATGACGTTGTACTATCATGACTCGTGTCATGACACTAATCAACGATGAATTGTACAAGCTGAAAGTTAGCGGTGTTCCTCCTCTACCAAGCTGCTTTCAGGAGAAAATGGGCCAAGGAAAAAATAGCGCATGTCTATTAATCACCATACCTGGGTACACCCAAATAGCTTGAGGATTCTCAAAGATGAGCAGCTGTCAACAATCAGCCCCAAAGCTTCATTGGTCAGGTCACGGCAGAAGGAAAGATCCAAAACCTCCAAGCGTACGGAACACGTGTGAGCAATCGCACGTGCTGTAAGGTTTCCAGCCTAAAGTAAATACAATAAATTATACTTTATAGATTTATAATGTGCACAAAAATTGGTCAAATGTGAAACAACTGAAAAGCATCACAAAATACAGTCAAGAAAGAAGAAGGAAACACCACCCTGTGATACAGGTTTAACGTGAAGCCAAATGCATAGGAAACGAGGGATAATCAAGAATTTAGAAAAATGATCTGGTAAAGGCTTGGAAAAATTATACATTAGCAGTAACATCAGTGATTTAGTTATTCTGTGTAGCAATTCGGCGAGACAACTACACATTTCAACAGACAAAATTCAGGGAAGCAAGTAGCAACTAACAACATATCCTAGTTAAGCACGAGAAGCAAGTAGTAAAAATGACTGTTTAGCTAGGTACCAGCACATCTCGTAGACTTAGCGCTTTCAGAAGGTATCCTAAAGATTAGGTTTTGGTATGCAGTAAAAATGACTGTTTAAATAGATACTCTAGATGCCTACCAACACATCTTGCAGACTAAGGGCCTGTTCTTTGCGGCTTTTGGTTTTTGCTATAGTACCTAACTTTCAAACAGAATATTTTCTCAAGACGCGGAGTCTACAATTGCAGCACACGTTAAAAGTCCAACATTTGTACCAGCTAAAATCTCAAGCGAGTATCTCTCTCTGTAATTTCTGTCATGAACAGCCCAAAATTCAAAAATTTTAGCCAAAAGTCATAAGTCATAACCATAAGCTGAAAAAAGAATAAACCCTAAAACTGAACTTTCAGAAGGTATCCTAAAGATCACATGTTTTGCTAAGTAAAAGTGACTGTCTAGATAGATATCCTACATTCCTACCAATACATCTCATAGACTAAGACAGCGCCTTCAAAAGGTATCCTAAAGATCATAGGTTTTACTAACAGTCCGAAAGATCATAGTTAAATGACCTTTGCAGACAATATTTGACCGTTTGGACCTTGCTTCCAGGTAACAATTTCCAGTTAACTGAAAAATACATCAGATTGATTCTCACTGACAAACTAGAATATCACCAAATATGTTTTCAAGTTGGGGGTAAAACATTTCCAATCTTGTAAGTTGTAGCAATATCCTGATGCATGTCAAGATACAAGTACCCACAAAAATAAAGAAGTGGTGAATTCTACATAATTTTTTTTTCTTCTGTCCAGTATACATCTGATACTCATTTGATACGGTTCTAGATTTGTAATACATTTCCACCAAACTCCAATGTCTTCTTTGTGTAAATCTACAATTTGTTAATACTCTCCTTTGCCCCAAGCCCCCAACTAATCAAATTTTGCTTAAGTTTTAAGACAATATATGTTACATTTACAAACAATCAAACATGTCTCAATAAAATTACACTTTTGATATTTTCATCTACTCCCAAAATCCAATTTGAATAAATATAGACCAGGTACATAGAGTGACCCCTGTCATGACCTCTGATCTTGCACAGTATATGCTCCACAACAACCAACAAACAGTACGCAGGTGTGAAGCCCTCCCAAAGGTTTGCTCACCAGCATTTTACAAACTTTTTCTTATTGCTTTTACATTTCTACATGTAACACTATCAATAATTGGAAAACATATTGTAATTTGTATCTCATGTTCATATCATATCAAGCCTGCTACACATCAGCATTAGTGCTACCTAGCTTACAATCGTAAATCAATGGCTGCCCTCAAAATCAATCGGTCAATACCCAATGCATTTCCCCATGCATGTACGTTTACAAGGAACACATTACATGCAGTACAGACTTTCTGTACTGTCTCTTCCTAAAAAAAGACCTCCCAAAAAAGACTAGTGTGTACATTTCAAACAGGAACAAAAGATTGAATCCAAGAAAAAGATTTCCCAACAATGACAACACACATCCAAGCAGACAAAAAGGAAGAATGGACAGAGTACCTTCTCAACATTGTTTAGGCTTAACTCAGTTAGACATCCTCCAGATTCTTCCAAAAATTGAGATACAGCTTCATCACTGAAATATTGATCGAGTTGATTATAGCGCCAGTTCAAATTTTGCACGACCTCATGACACAAAAGATCATGTGCAGATCAATACAATGAGTACTATTAACAAAGAATCGTCCTGAAATGAACTAAATTGGTCCACGATAATCACCAGCAGACTGTGCTGACATGTTAGATTGAGATAGCAAATACCTCTGGAATGATAAAACATGCAGCTATCACATGACCCCACAGTAGTATCTTGTACACATTACTAAGCAGGTATCCATTCTGGATGGTTTCAATTTCCAGGACCCCTTTGGGAAACTGGAAAGTTGAAACCAGTAAGAGTCCTAGTGGATCCAGTGGTGTGTTTTGCTTTCCTTCTATTTGTATTTCATTATTTTTTTAGGGTTTCCTTAATCCTAAAATAAACAGTAGTAGCTTAATTCTACCAAAATAAAACATAATGGGGAAAATTTTTATATTCCACTGCAAAGTTCCTAGATCCCTGAAATGCTACCGCAAAATGGACACTCTTATATGCCACTGCTTTTCAAAAACTTACCCTTTTATACCATCTCTGTTAGCTCTGTTAGGTTTTGCCGTGAGAAACCATACATATTGCCACTGCCCACGTCTCATGAGGACGCTTACTAATGTGGCCCGCAACCGCATGTCAGCCCTATCTCTTTCAACCTTATCCTCTTGATCTAAATCCCATCTCTACGATTCAAGAACAAACAAGTTCCCATCTAAATCCCTTCCAAATTCGCATGACCAATCGAATCCAAAAATCACAGAGCGAGCACAAATATTGAAATTCAAAATGTACATCGCTGCAGCACATATCTGTCAACTCTCTTCCTTCTAGAGTTCATCCATGGCGGAGAATAGAGAAGAACATCCAGGCAAAAAATATAGAGAAGAGATGGGATTCAGAGTTCTAGAGTTCTTCCTTCTGAACGTGATTCCGATCTCGCCCCCGAATCCACCTGTTGCTCGCCATTTAATGTATCTGCTGCTTGCCCCCAAATCTTCCATTGCTTGCCCCAAATATAATCCACTTGCTACTTGCCCCCCAACTCCAATCTACTGCTGCTCACCCCAGCACGCTCTTCATGACAGCCAGCAACTTGAGCCACCGAAGCGTGGATGTTCTTGTGGACTCCAGTGCCTCTGTTGCCCCCACAAATCTCACTGTCGCCATCTCCGTGGTCGACGCCAAGCGCCTCCTGCTCCTACTCACTGTCGCCATGGGCACTGCCGTGTGCACTCATCTCCTCCCACCGGACCAGCAGCAGCTCGCCGTCATCCGCCGTCTGCGATGGCCAATGCGACGGGGAAGCGCAAGACGCTGCCACCATGGGGCCAGCCGTTGTTGCCGGTGAGGGGGCCAGAGAATGAGCGGATGGTGGACGTGGCGGACTTGGATCCGTCGTCAGCAGCAGCAGTGGAGGATGGCAAGCACAGGCATAGTTGGGGGCGCTCTAGGCTCTAGCACAGCACCTGGTAGAGAGTCACGGCCAGCTCACCGCCAATGCCGAGAGGTGTGGTTCTGTTTGAAGAAAACAAAGACAAGGTAGGGGCAAAATTGTCTTTGTGCAGCTCTGCTACGGCTTGACCGACGGAATTTGGTCGACAATGGCAAAAAAGGATAAGGTTTTTGCATAGTAGTGGCATATAAGGGAGCGTCCGTTTTGCAGTGGCAGATCAGGGACCTGAGAACTTTGCAGTGGCATATAAAACATATTCCCAATATAATGCCCCCCAAACTGGCTGGTTACACAAATCCCATATCCCACCAGAATTCCAGGTAAATGGTCAATTTACAGCAGGAGAACGAATCCTGATACAATCACACAACTTGCGCTAAAGAGTCATCAAGAAAAGTCAGGCAGAAAAGCACATCAGCACTTCTACAGTGCACAAACATCATAGTGAGGGAGTGCGGGCAGAAGTCCTAGCGATGGAGTGCGGGCAGAAGCAGCCCAACGGCCATGGCTTGAGTCCCGGGAAATGCAGGAAACTGTGGGATTTGTTTCCCTGGGTGAAAAATACTAGGATATGTTCCCGAACGCAGAAAAAGAAAAGGAGAGAGAGAGAGAGAGAACTTCAGTGACCTTCACTGGCTTAGTCAGGGTGTGAAAAAATCACCCTAAGTCGAAAATGAAAGCTTACTGAAAAAGATGAGTAAATGGCAGTTGAAAAGAAAAACTAATCTACTCATATTCAATGATCATTATCCACCACAAAAATTTGAAAGCCTTGAAAATACACATTGACAAAATTCAGAAAATATCAACCTGGATGTGATCCTGCTAAAGAGTAAGATGCTTGGAACAACAATAAGGGGTAATACCTAAATGTGTTTCTTTGAAGCTTTAATTTCTTTATAAGCCGACAACCATTGCGAAGATGTCGCATTGCTGAGTCACGCAACCTGTTCAAGTTGCGAAGGTCTAAAGAAGATAATTGTGGGCAGTTCCCTCCAACAGTCTTAATGGAAGATGAGGTCAGTTTCCTGCATTTAGACAGTACAAGAATAGGAAGTCAGAAATGCACCCTTATATCCCTTCTCTATATCTGCAAAAAAAAAAACATGTCATAGTTAAACCTAAAAGACATGATTCATTGTATTATTAGTCAGTGGGTACATTTATGGTAGCAGGCGATTGTAAAGAATGGGGTTGATTAGCATATAGGTACTAAGAACCTCTTTAACAATATCCTCTTAAATGTGAAGATTAAAGAACACTAACAGCCATTAACTACAATGAAGATCTAAGGGGGTCAAAGTCAGAAGAGCAAGATTTACCGAAAGTAAGGTACAAATGCCATTAGCAGCATTGCAATATCATGTTACAGTTTCATCTTTGGTCTCAACTCCCAACACATAAAAAGACACAAATCCGTATTTAAAATGCTGGGGGCCATATCAGCTCACTAAAAGGTTACAGATGCATAAGCATTTCAAGCCCCGTGACCGATGGAAGACAGATGTTGCAAATAACCGAGAAACCAGCTACCATGTATTGTTCATTAAGGTAGAAATAGGTTTATTAACCAATTTTCTTTTATTAAAGGTCTTCTAGCTAAGTTAGAACCAGTGCCTTCAGCTCAGGACTTATATTTTGTATGGGCAAATTGTTCGTGGACCTTGGTTAAAAGACACAAGTCCTAGGCTCCTAGGCGAATGGTGTTATTCTAACCATGCAGTTGTCACATGCAAATTGTATAATCTACTAATAAAACTATAGTGATGATAATACAATAAAGAAAATACAATAAGTGGAAAACTGTGAAAACTTACAGGCAACCAGCAAATGCTAACTCCCTCAAATTTGAACCATGTACAGGAATGAGCTCATTCACAAACTTGTCACAGATGGATTGTATGCCAGACATTGACAAAACCTCTAGATGTTTAACCTTCTGTAGAGCAGGAAGAATCATCATGGCCTCCACATTTAGACAGTCATCAATATATAGTTCTCTCAGGATTGAATGTAACTTGTTAGCAAGATTCTCGATTCCAGTTGAAGTGAGAAGAGAGCACTCGCACAAATTCAGGGAACTCAAAGAAGGAGCCGCAGAGATGATTGTGTCTAAGCCGTTATCAGAAAGACGGTAATTTCCCTTCAGAGATATTTTAGTCAATAATGGCATGCAGTTAGGAGCCTTTGCTAAGGTAGCAGGCAATATGTAGTCAGGCATGCATCGCCCAGATAAGTCAAGCTGCAGAACCTTCATTAAGACAAAAAAAAGAGAGAGAGAAAGAATTGAGTCCTAAAGAGATGACTTACCAAAAAAACAATAATACAGGAAAGTCTGTTAGCAAATTATGCATGATCAACACAAACACTGTTGAGGACTTACTTTGATTTTGAAAAGTTTCGCAATTTTGTTTTTCAATTAAAAAATCTAGATGTTTATCAGATGAGGCAAATAATGTAAGCATTAAACATAAATTACATAAACAGTAAAAAGCAGTACCTGCAAGACTTCTGTCTTGCATTTCCCAAAAATAGTCTCAAAGTCATCCTCACCCAACCATGAACACTCACTAAGCCGCAGTGTCACAGGATTATCACACAAGAGTTCATCAAGAAGGTGGTTATTCATCTTCCTAGAATGGCACAGACTTGTTAAGAGCTTATGTTTCAGCTCCTCCGGAATGCCTGCAAGTGACTCAATACCCTCAGCATGGTTCGAAAGAGTTTCCAAGCATAAGCTTGTAAGCGATGGGGCAGGTCGTGATGGACCGGGAGTTTTCCTATCTTTTGAAGGTGTCCACAAAATGACCTTATCAGCAGACTTGTCCAGCTTAGAAGGGTTTAACTCGCGAGCTCTCAATTTAGCATCTCTATCATCAATGATCCTCATTGCAGTCGAAAATGGACCTGGCCAATCCTGAGGGTCAGCAACAGGCTCTAGGTCTTCTGCATCGTCGTCGTCACTATGAACATCTCCATCTGCTTTAAAGAATGCAAATTTAGGGGCCAGCGCAATAGCTCTCTCTCTTGCTGCTTGCCTCCGAAGTGGCTCAACAGGAGCATCAACTGCTCTTGAGATGCTCTGAATCGCTTCAGAAACCACTCGTTCCAAAACCATCTCATCATCACTCGAGCTACAAGACAATGAACTCTCTTCCACAACAATTTTTCCCTTTCCTTTATCATCAGGACTAAACTTGTGGGTCCTGGCATCACCTCGAATCCCCACAGTAGCACCAGCACCAGAATTGTTGTTCCCCAAAACCAGCTTCTCTTTTCCTCTACCTCCCTTTCTAGACCCGTATCTTCTAATCTCTTCCTTGAAATACATATCCGTATAGAGTTCATCTACTTCATGTGTTGCAGAAATTCCTACAGGAGATGCTAATGGCTTAATCATGCCATCAACAGCCATCTCTAATGAATTATGTATGTGCATAAACTCCCCACTCATGAGGTCATTTTTCGTGCTTCTAACTTCTCCAAATTGCTCTATACCTGCCTTCACAGGATCATTATTTCTCCCCTCATCAGTATTATATGTGCTCAGAGGAGCAACATTCGACTCAATCATGTCAGGAGCAGTGGATAATTGCATCGGCATCCTCATGCTCAACACTATGCAATCCTCGTCATCATCGCTCTCTGAATCAGTCACATACTCTATCTCGATACTTCCAACCAATATGCTCTTGCATCGCTTTGCCGGCCCTTCCGCATCCCAGTGCAGCATTTCATCATGCACCTGGTCTCCAGCTCCAACCCCTCCACCTAATCCAAGTCCCATCTCCCCACCCATATGAACATCCGGCTCCATCAGCCGCTTCGCGGTCCGATACCCCGACCGCAAGCTCGTGAACGCGCCCTCACCGCTAGAACCGCCTACACCGGCAACCCCCGAAACCCTAACCTCACTGCCGCCGCCATCGCTCCCCAACTCCCCAATCTTCGGCGAAGCAGCAGCAGCAGGGGCGGAAACTCGAGGCCAGCTCCAACTCTTCCCGCCTGACCCCGAGCCAGAGCCCGATGTACCACCATCCGGTGCGGAAGACCCCGCCGTGGGGGTGGTCGGGCTCGCGGCACCCTCGAGCCGCAGGCTGCGGCGAGGCGGCGCCACGCTGGGGTACTTAAAGGAACCAACGTCGACGGCGGCCGGGCCGAGGCCGAGGCCGAGGCCGAGGGGGACGGAGGTGGACGGGGACGGCGCGGGAGTCCCCGACTCGCCGCCGTCGGCCATCGCCGCCGACGGCGACGGTGGGGCGGAGGGGCTCGCGGCTCTGGCGTGCGAGCTGAGGCGGGGCATCGCGAGGCGGAGCCGCGCGTGGGAGTGGTTGGGTGGGGTGAGGCTGCGGGAACGGCAGGGGTGGGGTGGGGAGGGGGATGCTTGCGGAGGAAGGAGGCGGCGGGGGTTCGGGCGGCGTTTTTTTATGGGTTTCGCGCGCGAACGGGGAGGGCATTGGGTGGGAGTGGGACGGTCGTCGATGGCTGCGCATGCTGTGTGGAGGGGGCGAGGCCCGAGGGCGTGGGGGACGTGGCGTGGGGGAGTCCGGGGTGGATTCGGTGCACCGTGTGCGGCAGCGTTTGCTCCTTCGAGATTCGTGAATTATGTACTTGTGATGTATAGGGCTGGTCCAGGTGACTTCTTCGTGTTCTTGTAGTGTATAGGCGTTTGGTTAGGTTTGTTTTGGTTTCGTGGTTCTGTGCCTCATAGCCCTTTTTTTAAATGAGTGGCTACGGCTAAAAAAGTGGTTATAAATAAAAGAATGTATATGATGAGAAAAATAAGAAAGGATATGTGTGTGACAGAAGGGGTGTGTGATGTACTTATGGCCCTTATTATCCTTGGAGAGACTGTAGCGAGAGAAGTAGAGAGTCGTTTCAAGGAGCTAGGTGTTCGTATTAGTTTTTGATTTTTCTAAGTAGAATTTATAAGCAAAAATCAATATGAACAGGACTCTACCAAGGTGGTGATCGGTTCGGCTGAAAAGCTCGTGGCTTATGGTAAAAACATCTTGTAATGTTGAAAAATCATCAGAATGACAGAGGTTTATTTAGCATAATTAAATTTTAAAAAATTTAAAAATAAAAAAATATGTTAGCTCATTACGTATAATACAAACAAATACGGGAAAAAAAGAACCGGCAAAAAAGCTCAACAAAAAGTCAAAAGTTCAGAAAAAAACGAAACTTATAAATAGTGAAAAATAAGTCAGAAGCCGAAGCCGAGTTGATCAGGGAAATCGAATTTGGAGTATATGTAGGTAGAACTCATGAGTAGTTTAAAGGAAATAGTATATAATTCTTTTAGACCTATAAGAAACGTAGTACACAATTGATCACTCATGTTAGTTGTGATTCGCATTGTTATATCATGGCAGTTTAATTAAAAACTTCCACTAATTGCACGTTTTGAAAAAGCGAAATCATGGCAATGAGAACCGCAAAAATGGAGTAATGAGTGATAATTTCATCGTTTTGATTAATAACAGGCAATGGTGTATTTAAAGATATATACTGAAAACAGAAGTAAGAGCATTCCAATGTTGCCCCAAAGTGGGTACTAAGGTTGACTCAGCAAATTAAGGCTCTATTCCAACCGGCTTAAAAGTCTTCGGTTTCTACTTCTAACTTCTTAAAGTCAGAAATTACTTGAAACACATCGACTTTTTAATTTCGTTTTTCTTTTTTAACTTTTGGTTTTTTTTCCCTTATTCATTTGCATTGTTTGTGACGATATAACGGTGTTTTTATTTTTTTTTCTCATTTTTTTATTTTTATCTGAATAATTTAGAAAAAGCTAACAACCATTATAGTATAATTTCAGCAGTTACAGTACAATTCAGCCAGAAACTGGCAATCCGTTGGAACGGCCCCTAAGAGCAACTCTGCAGGGCCCCTACTTGAGCCCTCAACCCTCATATTTGAGGGCTTGAGGCAAAAATAGAGGTCCAGCAGGGCCCCTACTATAGCCCTCAAATTTGAGGAGCCCTCAAATCCCCTCCCACCCTCATTCCTAGGGCTCCTCCACCCTCATTTTCCTGTTTTTTCCCGCACCGTGAAACTTCTCCCGCTCCCCCCGCCTGCATCTCGCCCGCCCGCCTCCCTCGCCAAAATTCCCCGCCGCCTTCACATCTCCACAAGCCGAACCGCCGCCCTCCACCGCGCGACTCCCTCCTCCGCCCCCCCTCCCGCCCCCGCGCCGCCCCTCCTCCACCCTCCCGCCCCGCGCCTCTCCTCCGCTCGCCGCCGTCCCGACTCCGCTTTCCCACCGCCCCTTCCCCTTCCTCGCGTCCTCGGCGTCCCGGTCGGCGTGGTGCTCGACGCGATTGCGCGCGCGTCCGCCGCTCGGTGTAGACGAGACATCGCCGCCGTCCTCATCGCCGAGGTATCCGCCGGAGAGACGATCTTGGTGGCGATGGGGTGGCCTCGCGAACGGTGGCGGGATGTAGCCTATGCCAGCTGCGGCGCGGTGTGGAGGCCGACGACGCAGAGCTCGGCGCGTAGTAAAGCGTCGCCGACGAGGACGCCAGGATGGCGCCAACGATGCGGAGGTCGCGGTGGAGCCGAGGCCCTGAGAGCATCTTGCCGAGGCGCGCAGTCGACGCGGTTGCGGACGCGGCGGAGTCGCCCGGCGGTGGTACATTCGCGGCGCCTCGAAGGTGAGGCGCGCGCGCACGAGGGAGCGAAAGTGGAGGTGGTCGGCCGGCCGAGGTTGGTGACGCGGACCATGCCGCCGCGCGCGTTTCTTGCCGGTGGTTGAGGAGGAGGATCCGTCCACGTTGGACATGGGAGGGGGAGGCGGTGAGGGCGTGGCGGCGGGGAGGCGGAGACGGGCGGAGAGGGCGTCGTGGTGGCGGTGGAAGAGGCGGAGTTGGTGGGCGAGGAGGGGGTCGTCGTGGGTGGAGGGCGCGAGCTGGTGGCGGAGGAGGTCGCAGAACTCCGGGGTGAGGGCGAGGAGCGGCGGCGTTGGGGGTGGGGGGCGCAGCTGCGGGCGGCGGCTAGGGCGGTGCGCGTCTCCGAGAAGACGGCGACGGCTGCGGGCAAGGAAATTTGAGAATGACGAGTGGGCCCTACATGTCATTCTCAGTTGGAATGAATTTGAGGGCCCTGATTTGAGGGCTTCTGCTGGAGTTTAACTCAAAAAATAGGGCCCTCAAAAGTAGGGGGAGCCCTCAAATCAAAAGTAGGGGCTCTGATTTGAGGGCTCCTGCTGGAGTTGCTCTAACTTAGCTGGCTTGGGGCGACCTCAAATCAGCTGGGTAGTCGGCAAGCTCTGGTTCTAAACAATTAAAAAATTGAGTGAACCCAACCATCAGATGACGCAAATGTGTAATGGTTGATGTGTCCACAAGAGAGTTTTTTTGGTCTGCTTTTGACTTTTTGATAAAATGGCACTATAACAGATATTAGTTTTTTCTAAGACATTCAATTAAACAAAAATAAAGAAAAAACAAGAAAAAAAAGATCATTATATCTCCATGAACAATGCAAAAGAAAAAATTGCGTTAAGAAGCCAACACTTAAGAATAGAATGATTCTCCATAGTTGTATTGAACATTGTACAAGTATAAATACACAAAAAAGATAAAGGAGAGAGAGAGAGGCAGGTGTTAGCCATGCAAAGGCATGCGCAGATGCATGCAGGTGTAAGGCCTGGTCTTATCTAAGACTAGCTCCTGTGATTAGGCTTCAAACATGATTATTCAACAAGCCCCCGCAATTTGTACATCACCTGGCCGAATGTGCAGGCTAGATTTGAAGTCATGAAACACAAGAGTAGGCAACTCCTTGGTGAAGATATCAGCGAACTGAGACTTGGTAGGAATGTGTAGAACACGAACATCTCCGAGTGTGACCTTGTCTCGTACAAAATGATTATCGATCTCCATGTGTTTGGTCTACTGATGTTGAACCGAATTTGAAGATAGGTACATGGTACTCACATTATCACAATACATAATCATCGATTTTGTTGGTAACCGATGTAGCTCATGGAGCAACTAACGAAGCCAATAAGATTCAGCAACTGTGTTTGCTATGACCCTGTACCTAGCCTCTACGCTGGACCATGACACGGTTTGCTGTTATTTGGAAGACCAAGAAATAAGATTGTCACCTATGAAAACACAAAAACTATATGTGGATTTTCTAGTATCTGGGCATCCTGCCCAATCGGCGTCAGAATATGCTACAAGATCATGAGAAGTTGAGTTGTAGAGCTAAAGACCGTTGGTGGTGAATCCACGGAGATAGCATAGAATATGCTTAAGGATCTGAAAATGGGATTCCCTTGGATCATGCATGAATAGATATATTTGTTAGACAGCATAGCAAATATTTGGGCGTGTAAGAGTAAGGTATTGCAAGGCACCAACTAGACTTCAGTAAAGTTTAGACGAGTGTCGATGGGGTGGAAATAGGATTGCAATGTAGCATGTGAGCATGGTCTAAAAGTTCAAGAGTATACTATTCTTGAGAAAGAAATAAACCAGTGGCTGTGCGGTGGACAATGATGCTAAGAAAGTGATGGAGTCACCTAAGTCACTCATGGAGAACTCCGTTTTGAGAAAGGAAATTAGGGAGCACAAGAGACTAGTAGTATTTGCGGAAGAATGATATCATCGACATAGAGTAGACATGCAAGAGAGGATCCCCGATGGTAAATGAATAAAGAAGAATCAGATTTAGAAGTTGTAAATCCGAAAGAAATAAGAAAGCTAGTTAGTAAAATGGTGGAACCATGTATGTGGGACCTGCTTAAGTCCATAAAGGGATTTATTGAGGCGACAAATGTGAGAAAAGTGAGAAGAATCAACAAAACCCGAAGGTTGAAGACAGTAGACCATTTCAGCGAGATTACCATCTAAAAAGGCATTCTTAACATTGAGTTGACAAATGGGTGTCATAGCCTAGCTGTTTATTTCAAAAATAGTGATAAAAATTAATTTAATTTAAAATTAAAAACAACTATTAACTGGTAGCCTAAGTTTCGAATTTATTTGCCTGTTTTTTAGCTTTTTAAAATAGGTTTCTTTTTTAAAAGTAATTTAAGTAAAAATAAATAAATTATTAAGTAAAGGATAATTTGGTTTTTTGTAAAAATCTAATTCAAATTAATTATTGGAAAGAATTTGGCTTTTATTTGGTTTCCGTAGAGTTTAATTCAGTTTCAAAGTAAAAAGTATTTTATAAAAACCAACTTTAAGTTGGAAATAATTTTCCTAAGTCCAAAATAGCTCTAGAGATTTCTGTAATTCTCTAGAATTTTTGGACTTTGTTTACTATTTTCAAAGCCTTCTCTCTAACCGAGGGCCCCATCTGCCAGCGCCTCCCTCTTCCTCTCACCGTTACCTGGGACCTACCTATCATATTCTTCTTCCCCCACCTTCTTCTTCCTTCCCGTCCACCTCCCTCCACACCCACTGCCACCACGCCATCTCTGCCTCTAGCCCTGGATTGTTTTCCTTCTTCTCCTCTTTCCTCTTCCGTGTGACCTGCACCCCCAATTCCCTCTTCCTTTCCTTTCCCGCGCTGCACCTTTCCTTTCTCCCCTCCACAATTGTCACTGCCCATGAGCTCCGGTGATGAATTAGGCGCCATGCCACCCCCTCGGCTATATAAAACCCACTAGTACCCTTGAGCTCGACGCCTCAGAGCCCTCGCCTCCTCTCCTTCTCCCAAGCCCTGAGGTTCCCCCGCACGGTCTCTCTCCCTTCTCCAACGTTGGAGCATCCCCGACGAGCAATTCCTGCTGCCCTAAGCCCCGAAGCACCTTGTCGTCGCCGTCTTCGGTATCACCACACCTGCACAACCCCTCGCCTGCCCCTCCACCATGCTTCTCCACCATAGGAATGCCATTGCGCCGTAGCCGAGCCACCGCCACCATGGTCTTCACATCGTCAGCAACTTCCGGTCATCCCTAAGCCTTGCACCAGGTATAAACTGTAACGCCTTGACGCCATCCCACTTTTGTGCAAGATGACATCCACTACCGTTCTTCAAAGCGCCGGCAGGCCATTGGGCTATGTGCACCGCTGCATTAGCGAAGCCAGATCAGCGCAATGGCCAATGTGGCATGCCATGTGGCGCCATGTGCATGCCACGCCAACACTCAGCTGCCTCGTCAGTTCCCTACACCACCTTAGCCATGAACCTAGTCCACCATGGACCAGGCAAAAGGCATGGACCTGGGCCCACTTTTCAACCTTTTGGCCCCTATTTTCTTTAAGAAAATAATTCAGTCGAAAATCAAATTTCCGATGATGTCATCATGGTGCAATAACTCCAAATTCCATTTAGGAAATTAATTCAACAAAAAACCAAAATCCATGCTGACATCATAAATCCCTTTTCCATTAGGAAAATAAATCCAAAATATCCAATTTATTATTTCTTTCTTATTTTCTTAGTTTTAAAACTTCCAAGAGCCCGTTCTCTTTCGTCCAAGCTCCAATGAACCCATCTTTATCTAAATTCATCTAAAATTCCAATCTATACATGTATGCTATCCTTTTGAATTTTGAAGTTTATTTGAATTTTAATTTATTTGGTTGTTTGGTTATTTTCATATGTAGACTATGACATTCCGAGGAGTACTACTTCAACAATTATCACCAATCTGCAGAGCAAGACAAGTTACACACCTTGACCATGTTGATTCAAGTTTGCAAATAAAATTATGTTATTTAAATTATTTTGTATGTTTATGTTTATTCAATGTAATTCAATTCTAGTTTTAAATACTTAGTTAATTCCTATTTATTATGACCACATTTGACTTTGTTCAACTTAATACGTTGTCACCTTATAATAAAACTCTAGTTAGTATAATAGTATTAGCTGAAAAACTTTATAGCAATGCTTAGATATGCTTAGAGATAATTTTAGGGTTGGGATAACTTTTCACATAAAATGATGAGTTTTAAAATAAGTCAAGAAGAATTATGAAATAATTGATAAAGTAAAATATAAAATTTGGTGTAGACTTAGGAAAATGGTTAGGTGGTGCGTGTTTGCTGGCACACATTATTGTTCGGTGGCTCAATGTGGGTGTTTGGTACAAGGGGTATATGGAAAGTCTATATAAGTCAATTAAGGACAAATCTGTAAGCTACTGTTACAAAGCCCTATTATACTACCACAAGATTGGTGTGGGACAGTCCTGACTAACTAATTTATAGGTCATAACTCGAGTCACGCTATAGGTTGAGTGTGAGCGTCGCGTAGGCCGCGAGAAGTCTCACACGACACAAGAGGGGCCCCAATTTAGTGAATTCTTTATCAGGGTGAAACCTTAGTGTAGGTGTGGCCAAATTAATAACTTTGTTTTGTAAAAGCCTTGTCATGATCTCTTAGTCGCACACCTTCATGATCTCTTGCCTATATAAGAAGAACATATTTGAGGGAGGAAAACTATACAATGCACCAAGGTTATCAAGGCGTCGCCTAGGCGACGCCTAGGCGTCCCGGCGGCTGGCGGTGGACGCCAGGCCCATCGCCCGCCTCTGTTCGCTTAGGCGAGTCCGGCGACGCCATCTGCACGTGTGGCGGCGGCTCGCACGCCGCGAAGGGGGAGGGGGTCAGTCAACAGTCAATTTCACTCAACATGGTTCATTACCCGACAGTCACTACTCAGCTCAGTACTACTACTAACCTCCGACTGAGTCCAGCAGCTGCCTCTAGGGTTTCTCCTGCCGCCGCTGGGTCGCCGACGCCGAAGTCTAAACTGCTGGCTCCTCCCGCCGCCGGTTCCCTCTCCAGCGGTCGCAGGCTCGCAGCTCAAGTAATCTCCATTCTCCTCATCTCCCGCTGGCCACTCTTGTGCTCTGCTTTCTCCTCCGCTCATGACTCCTCCGCTGCCGCCGCTCCTGGCTCCTCCGTCGCCGCTGGTTCCTTCTCTCCTGGCTCCTCCGCCGCCGGCTCCTCCGCTCCTGGCTCCTCCGCCGCCACCGGCTACTCCGCTCCTGGCTCCGCCGCCGCCGGCTCCTCCCCTCTTGGCTCTTCCGCCGTTGGGCGCTCCTCGCCTCCTCCGCTCCTGATGCGCACCGACACCGAGATGTGCAAGTGAAATGTGCAATGCGTGGTTGCTGGCTCCACCGAGTCACCAAGATAAAGCTAATAACTCGATCTGCAGTTCAGCACTGTTGCACCGGCCGCAGCGCACTCAAAATGGCCACATCCCATAGTGAACAGTGCAGAATCTGGCTAATCACTGTGCTGCAGATCACCTAAACACTGTGAACAATCAACTAAAGTACTAAACACTGCAGCAGATGTGTTTTTAGTTTTGGCAAAAAATTTTACTGGGAATTGAGATTTTGGTTACCTTATTTGTACCATGAAAAAGAACACCATGTTATTACTACACGATGTTCACCATGTTATTACTACACGATTTTGGCAATGCAATTTTGTGCAAATGTGCTTATGGCTTGTGTTCTTTGTGTGCTTACAGAGTAACATATGTCAACTACGCAAGGTGGGGAAGGTGGTGAGAGTGAGACTTATGATCCATCCAAGGATCCAAAGAGAAAGGCCAAGTCGAAGGACCCAGGATGGAAATACGCATTTTGGCCAACTGAAGACAAAGATCTGGTGGAATGTACCCTTTGTGGGAGGCGTGTGCACTCAGGCATCAAGAGGCTAAAGCAACATCTCATTGGGGGCTTTGGGGATATTGTGAAGTGCCCTAAAACTACTACTGAGATAATGAGAGAAATGCAAGAATGGATGAGTAAGACCACTCGAAAGGTGCCAGTCACCATTGAAGAAGAGAGTGGAGGGGAGGAGGATGGTGATGATGAGGACCAGGAGGTGCAGTAAGAGCAAGTCTCCTCCTAGGCCTCATGTCCATTTCCAGCAACAACAAAGTTGACTCCAAGCTCTGGGACAGCCTCCAAAAGGAAGGCTGCAGCTATTGCCTTATTGAAGAAGCCAGGGCCATCAAAGCAAGCTAAAATCCCTGCAATGATATTGAAGTCTCCAACAGAAGTAGTAAAGCTAAGACATGCAAGGGTTAACCAAATCAGCATGTATAGGAGTGGAAAGAGCAAGTAAGAAAGACATACAACGATCAGATACATTGCTAAGTTCTTTTATGAGAACGGCATTCCATTCAATGCTGCAAACTCGAGGAGCTATGAGGAGATGATTGAAGCAATTGGGCAGTATGGGCATGGGTTGAAGCCGGCTAGTTATCATGAGTTGAGGGTTCCATTGCTAGAGGAGGAAAAGATGGAAGTTAGCCAGTTGAGGGTTAAGCATGAGTTATCTTGGAAAAACTATGGTTGCTCACTAATGTCGGATGCATGGTCAGATAAGAGGGGAAGGCACTTGATCAATTTTCTTGTCAATAGTCCAGACGGGACTTTCTTCTTGGGGTCAGTGGATGCATCACATGAGGTTCATGATGCTTACTATTTGGCCAACTTACTTGAGAAAAAATGAATAAGATTGGTGCTAAGAATGTTGTTCAAGTAGTCACTGACAATGGTGCTAACTACAAGGCGGCGGGAAGGATTCTAATGGAGAGATTCCCTAGTCTATATTGGACCCCGTGTGCTGCCCATTGTTTGGATCTTATGCTTGAGCACATTGGAGGGATGGTAGAGTTCAAGGGTTGGATATCCAAAGCAAGGTATGTGACAACATTCATCTATAGGCATTTGAGGCTTCTCAATGCACTGAGAGAGTTGACAGGTGGGAGAGATCTTGTGAGGCCTGCGACTACTCGATTTGCAATCTCTTTCTATACTTTGCAAAGTTTGTATAGGCATAGAGATGCTTTAAGAAAACTCTTTGTTACTGAGGATTGGTGTAGGTCCAAATTGGGGAAACACAAACATGGAAGAATGTGTCTGATGTTGTGCTCTCCGCAGCATTCTGGAATGTTGTGTTGAGGCTTGTTGATGGTGATGAGAAGCCCGCAATGGCGGAGCTTACAGTTGCTATGGATATGTGTAAGGAGAAGCTCAAGGAAAATTTCGCTAGGAAGGAGAGATTGTTGACCGTCGGTGGGAGGATCAAATAGAGCAAAAATTGCATGGGGCTGCATTGTTTTTAATCCACAAAGGTTTTTTGATATATTGGAAAGTGATAGTGATCGTGCAACAATCATAAGGAACACTTTTAATCAAGTGATGATGAAGATGTTTAGTGGTGATGAACAATTGCTCTCCAAAATTGATGTCCTAGCCGATGACTATGGGCAAACTCGTGGTAGCTTCGATACCACACTTGCTAGGATGCAAAGGAAAAAGAAGAGTCCTTGTGAGTCCTCAAACTTGATAGTTTATGATTCAATTAGTTCTTTATTCCATTCTTAATTTTTCTAATATGGGGTTTTATGTTTCACACTTTACCTTTTAGTGGATTGGTGGAAATCAAACGGTGGCCTAGCTATCCCATTACAAAAAGTTGCGAAGCGCATTGTTGGGCTTTGTTGTTCCTCATCCGGTTGTGAACGCAATTAGAGTACATTTGAGTTTGTAAGTATTAAGTAAAGCAAATAAAAGTTCATTAATTATGATTCATACTTTCATTTATGGGCTATTTTTGTTTCCATTTTGTAGCTTCATACAAAGAAGAGGAACCGGTTGGAGTTTAAAAGATTGAATGATTTGGTTTATATCTCATATAACAAAAAGATTGCATCTAGGTTTCAAAGACTTAGTGAACAAGGTAACAAATCTAACCCTTTGTTTCTAGAAGAGTTCCAATGGGATAATGAGTGGGTCGACAAGGATGCCGCATTAGCTGACCAAGTGCATGCCGGTGAGGATGATCTTCTATGGTCACATGTTGATGAGGCTGTCAATGCAACATCCACGCTTCGTGGGCGTAATTTTCCTAGGAGAGCTCGTGTGGATGTTCAAGTTTATAGTCGACGTACATCTCCATCTACTCGTGATCATGAGGAAGAAGATATGATAGTGTGTAATGATGAAGATGTTGAAGATGAGTTTGGACAACCACCAACTTCTCATGAGAGTGAAGAACGTGCTCAAATTGAGCTTGTGCATGGGAATGAGCTAGAGTTGGATGATGAATGAAAGATTAGGATGAAAGTTGAAGACTTTTGAGTTATTTTGTTGTCATGTGATGCAGTCATGCAGTCATGCTACTATCATATTTTGTCTCTTAATCTTATGTTGTCATGTGGAATATGGACCTTGTTATATTAATGCTATTTGCTGTTATGGACCTTGTTATTAAGTATTTAATTTTATGTTAATTGAGGTATTACTTATATTTATTACTACCGTCTAACTACTATCGTCTAACTATCGCCATGGCGGGCGCCTAGTCGACTAAGCGTCCAGGCGCTCCGGGCTCGCCTCGACTTGTCAGTGCACCGTGACAACCTTGCAATGCACCATGGATAACACAGAACTCAAAGCATGTGTAGAGGGCAATATTGATATGAAGGTGAAGGTACAAAGTTCTGATGGATGGCTACAAGTGTAGAAGAAAGTCGAGCATGATTTCGACTTGAATCGAACCTATACAAAGTTCTTAAAGGAGCACTTCAACTGCAAGTTTTTGAAGATGAAGGCGATTTGACTAAACCATACATCAAGGAAGGGGATCTTCAGAAGAAAGTTGAGCATGATTTTGATTTGAACAAGTTCTACATTGAGGAAGGAGAACTTCATCCTGACAAAGAGTTGCAGGAAGTAATTTTGGATATGCTGAGGATTATGCTACCAGATTTTTATTAGTATTTCAACTAGACAACTTTAGCTTATGTTATCTATCATCATTATCAAGCAAGTCATGTCGTTGCTTACTTTTATCTTCTTATTTAATTTTTTTTATTGTTTGTTACCGTGGATGAGGTGTATTTTTTCTTTTTTTCTTATGGAATGAAATATTTATTTGCATGTATGATTCATTACTGGTGTATGAAATTGTGCCCAGAGACCCACAAAACTGTGGAGAGCAACACATGGTTGGAGGAACATCTAAAGATGACAGAAACATGAAAATTATGCCTTCACACAATTCAACAATGATTCTGCATCACTGAATTATGGGAAATGCACAACAAACTTCTGGATCTGTTTGGACTTATCTAAAAAGATCACGAACACCTCCCTGCTCCCTCTAATTGGGCACTGTTGTCACACATGTAACCTGTGGCCAGAGAAGTTGAGGATGGACAATGCGACCAGTTTGTGGTTTAAGAACTTTTTTTGGCACTAGTAATCCCAAGATCATCGTTTAAGGGTATGCATAGTAGATCTTTTGTATAAATGAATCAACGATATATGCATAACAGATTTTACTTTGGAAACTTAGTATGCATAACAGCTAATTGATCCATAAGGGTTTAGTTTCCATATTTAATCTCTCGTACTAAGAACCAGACAAACTATGTTTACACTGATAAAAAAATGCTAATGTGAGGATTTGAACCCTTAACCTGTTAGAACATAGAAACATGCTAGGATGTCAAACTAGTTGGACTAAAGCTATCATACTAATTTAGAACTAGAGCAATATTTGTTAACCTGTACGAACCGCTTATCAGATATGTATTATACTTATGGAAGCAAGGATGTCACGCCTCAATCTCAGATAGCTCAATAGGATTTTCTTTCCATCCCGGCATCCAAATATCTTGTCATGTCCCTCTGAAAATTGTAACCACCAACACAACCCTAGAGCTAGCCCCTATTTTCTCTAATGGTTGTCCCCAGTTTCAGTCCCACCTGCATTTGATGGTGTTCTCACACTTGTCTCTCACTGCGGGCATTCAGCCATAATAAGGCATAGGTGATTGCTCCCTGTCAAGGAGTGCGTATGTTGCTTCTATGTTATAAATTTTTCTTGTTGAATGCCTTGCCATGGGATGAATCTATGCATCTCTATTTTGAAAGTAGATGAGATAATTCTATACTAGTGCAGGATGTTAATTATAGTTTTGATCCAACTGCTATCTGTGTGGCACTACCAATCCTTACTCACTGTTCTGTAACTAGTATTTATCGGTCCTGTTGACAGGGTACAGGAAGTTGTTGATGCCTGTTCTAGGATCACAGATCAACATGTAAGTCATTTTGCTCATGTTGTAATAATTCCTTTTCTTAAGATTACAACAATGAACTATTTGGCTCAAGTTCTTTTCACACTATTGTGTATGTGATGCTGTTCTTTCTTGTGGAAATTGGATGGAGCGTCCATTCAATAAGAAAGCCTATGTCCCTAACACCATTCTTGGAGCATTGGTGAGGCATCACTACCCTCAGATTGTGCATGATGCCACACCGATGCCACCATCTAATGTTTCTGCAACCGAGTGGCGTCATTGGTGAGAGGACTCGATGCAGATCCTTTGCGGAGTTATGTGTTGATAGGGTCAAAATGGTTTCATGGTAAGTATTAGTAGGTATCAGTACCAAGTGGCATCATCAAGAACTGAATTATGTACTTTACTAACCATTCAATTATTTGGATAATCTATATGTGTGTTTGATGTTAGGCGAGGTACAAATGGCCTGATGATCAGCTAGAACTCAAGGATCAATGGATGAAGACTCTTGAAAAATGTTGAATTAAGCTGGCAATACAACAAATCTACCAAGTGAGGATTTATGTTGTGATGTCATATCATGTAGAGGTTTTATATTAGAGAATAATATTTAAAGATGCAAAATTGATCCATTTAGAGTCAAGTGAGTACTGTTAGGTACCTTTTTATTGAGCACTAATGTTTGGTTTAAGTTGTGTGACTGGTGGGGCTCAAGAGAATTCAAAAACATTAGCTCATTGAAGAGAAGTGCGTGACTTAGCATGCCAGGGTCAGGGAATCAGGGTGGTTTGGCATCCATTGCATGTACGCAACAGTGCATGGTAACAACATAATACTTTAGTTAAGATTATTCATGTATGACCATGCACAATTTAATTCTTACCACAAATTTTTTACACGGGAGGAAAAATATGGGAGGCCTTTTAGCCTAGTTGAGTCCTTTGCTATTCACATGGGGGCTCCCAAGGATGCAATTGCACAATGCGAGGGCGATGAGCTACCTCCTCTTCTTAACGAACATGCCCAGGAGAATATGGTAGCAAATAATTATAGTATTTTTACATAACAAATATAGCGACAAACTACTAATTTCTGCATTTTATTAGGATATTTATCATGATGGGATGACACACGCTTATGACCCTAATGTTCCCTGGGTGAAGGGTCCTTTTGACCCACAAGTTATGTATGACAAGACTGGACGAAAGCCTCATGGAAAGTTTGCAATTGCTGATGGTGTCTTTGATAGCTTGACAGTGCAAATGTCCACTAATGCTTGTCCATCTCGCTCCAAAAGCTGTACTTAGAATGAGGTGTGACTCAGTTAGGAGGTTGAATAGCTAAAGTGACAAAAGCAAGCAGATGATAAGAAAATAGATGCATTAATCTAGTTTAGTGTGAAAGTATCTCAAGTTATTCTTTCTTTTGCCAATGTCAATATTACCTCATTTGCCCATTGTTCTCATGCACTCAAAATTCACCATGACAATTTGTAACTGTAATATTTGAAACATTATATTAATCGGGGATAGACAAATGCACCTCCACCACAACCCAACTTGACCTAAATTTCCTAGTCCTTCACCTGCAAGTGCACAGCAGGTAATAATCTATAGTACTTTTTGAAAAGTTTTTGTTTCTCATTACTAATTTGTAGTGTTATTGTTTGGTTCACAAGTAAACATCACAAAATTTATGCACTCCTACTTTTTTGCTTGCAGAATGGTACAAAGAACTCGACAAATAGGGAGATATAGGAGGATGGTACAGAGATGTCTATAGATGAGGGAATACAACATCAAGAGGAAAATAATTATGCAAATACACATCAAAATGAGCGAACCTCTTCTCAGCATTTAAACATCGAAGACCAGATGACTTACGATGAGCGTGCTGAGCTTCAAAGGTGGTTTGGAATCAATATGTAGGATGTCTTCAGCATGAGTTGATATTCCCTTTTTGGAATAAGCCCAGTATCTATGTTTTGTCTTGAACATCAAACTTGAGTTCAGTGTGTTGTTGGACAATTTTAAGTTATAGAGATAGTCTTTTCTTGAAATACGTAAATAATGTGGACAAATATATATATATATATATATATATATATATATATATATATATATATATATATATATATATATATATATATATATATATATATATATATATATATATATATATATATATATATATATATATATATATATTTGTTTTGGTGCTTCGTTAAATTTGAGCTTATAAATGTTTCAATTCATATTTTTATTTAAGTTTTTTGTATGATGCTCGATGTGAATTTGTATTTACAAATTTGAATACCAATTTGTACACAATCAATGATTCATGGTCTAATGGATGACAAGGATGTATACGATATCTGTGATAGTGCTAACAATGATTCATGGTGTAATGGATGACAGGGATGTTAGTAGACTCTATAGTACTAGCTGACATTACTGTCGATGATGTGCTTCATAATACATGATAGGATTGTCGGTGTTAAGCTTTGTAGTAGATGTAGGATTGTTGGTGATGTAAGCTAATATAGCTGATAGCTATGTTGGTAAAATAGTGGTGTCACGTGGCAGCAGGTGAAGCACGGTTCGACAGGACCGTTCAAGCGAGATTACAACAACGTTAGCTCACCATATAACAATTGTGAAAAACTAAAATCTGAGTTGATTGCTTTGGATGAAAAATATGTGAAGCTAACTAAGAACCTTCTAGTGAAGTCACCAGCCGATTGTGATGTGATTCTTTGGTGTGGGAGAAGCCCAAAGACGGCTTAGGCACGATGACCAAGCAGTTAGAGGTAGGATTGTCCCTCCTAGTCCTTGCGAAGACCTCAATGTTGAAGCGATCGTGTGCGTGCAAATCCATCCGACTCATACTGCTGTTAGTTCTTCCTCTTCTCATTTGTTGTCTCCTCTTCCCCTGCTCTTCTTGCACCTCTCTCTTTCGGAGTGTCGGTATCTTATGAACACTCTCGAGAGGTTTGTAGGAGGCAAGAAGAAGCTAAATTTATTCTAGACAGTCCAAGATTTACAAATTCAATCAAGGTCTAGGATATGATTTTCTTGAGGGCACCAAATCCATCCGACTCATACTTGAGCTAACGGGCAAAGCAGTGAAGCACGGAGCTAGCGTGATTGAGCCCCCTAGAGCTTGGTATGAGAGGCTTAAGTCCTATCTGTTGAGTCATGGTTTTGAGATGGGTAAGGTAGATAAGACCTTGTTCATCCGTAGGCATGGCACTAACCTACTGCTCGTCCAGATTTATGTGGATAACATCATCTTTGGTGGCTCTTCTCATACTCTTGTTTCACAGTTCTCGGATGTCATGAGTACCGAGTTTGAGATAAGTATGATGGGCGAGTTGACCTTCTTCCTTGGTTTCCAGATCAAGCAGACTCGGGAGGGTACCTTCTTGCATCAGGGCAAGTACACTCGTGACCTCCTGAGACGCTTTGACATGAGTGATGGAAAGCCGATGTCAACTCCCATGGCATCCACAGCTTCTCTTGACCCAGATGAGGACGGCGAGCCAGTTGATCAAAAGGAGTATCGCAGCATGATTGGCTCCCTCTTGCACCTCACTGCCTCAAGGCCGGACATACACTTCTCTGTGTGTCTGTGTGCTCGGTTTCAGGCTTCTCCTCGCGTATCTCACCGCCAGGCGGTGAAGCGCATCCTTCGGCACCTTCGAGCTACCATTGACTATGGTATCTGGTACTCTTCCTCATTTTATCTTTCCTTGAGAGTCTACTCGGATGCAGACTTTGCTGGCTGCAGGATAGATAGGAAGAGCACTTCTGACACCTGTCAATTTATTGGCACTTCTCTTGTTTCTTGGTCTTCTAGGAAGCAGTCCGGCATTGCACAATCCACCGTAGAGGCCGAGTACGTTGCTGCCGCCAGTTGCTGCAGCCAGGTACTTTGGATGGTTTCGACCCAGCGGGACTTTGGGTTAGCCATAGACAGTGTTCCACTCTTTTGTGATAACACATCTGCTATTAACATTGCCAAGAACCCAGTGCAGCACTCTCGGACCAAGCACATTGATATTAGATATCACTTCCTTCGAGACCATGTGGAGAAGGGTGACATAGTGCTCCAGTTTGTGGAGAGTGACCACCAGTTACCCGATATCTTTACCAAACCTTTGGATAGCTCTAGGTTTTCAGCTCTGCGGGGAGAGCTTAGCGTGGTTTGTCCTTATGGACTGTTGTAAGAGGGAGTCTTGTGCTTCATGCTTTATCTTGTTTATTATGCTCTTACTCCTTTCTGTTGCATTGCATATGAGTGCATTGGGGTTAGTCCTTCTAGCATAGATTAGAGTGTTTCTCTTGTTTAGTTGTTTAGACTTCTTCCTCTCATCTTGTGATTCTAGGATGCTGCTTATTAATTGTTTCTCTTCTGACTAGGTTGAGCTCACTCACTTCTTATAGGTTCTAGCAAGGGCTGGGCCACCCTTGGGTAGACAGGGTGCGTGTTTGCTCCTTAGTGTGTAAGATGATCAGCTAATAGTCCTAGAGTCATTTGAGGTAGATGAGAGTCAGTCTGAACCATAGTATTCTCTATATCTTATCTATACTTTAAGGACTGTCTTTTCTGTTTTTATTGCCAGCTTCTCGTGTTTTTTTGCTTTGTTCAGGGGAGTTCATTTGGGAGCTTCTAGATCTTAATATTGTCATAACTCAACTTGAACTAAAGTTGCATCACACGTTGAGGGGGAGCTGGATTTTCTTGCATATCATTTTGCATTGTAATATACCTACATGGAGCCTTGATTATTATCCTTTATGACATGTTTTACAATGCATTACATCATTCTATGATCTATGCTTACTTGCTAGATTTATCATGACTTTATATGTGTAGTCTAGTCTTTGCCATGATAGGTTGATTAAAATGCACAACTTGAATTCAACCATGTCATGTTAGCTCTTGAGACTAGTCTGTCTTTAGTTATCCTTTTATGATTCATGCCATGTCAAATAGGCTGAGTTGAATCTTGAATCTTTATTGAGCTTTAGATTGCGCTATACTAGTTTCTTGATGACGCATGAGTTAGTACAAATTTTCTGCCCTTAAGAATGCAAAAAGACCTCTTTTGTGCAAAAAAACTAATCTCACCAATTCTTTCTCATGAGACTGCTTGCCATTGCACTAGGCATGAACTCAGGGGGAGTTTTGGAGGACCAAGATCATTTTCTTAAGCTTATTGCTTGGAGTGGTCAATTTTGGTTGGAAACGACCATGAGTTCCAAAACAAAGATCATGTCAATGTGCTCAATTTGCTAAAATTACAAAACTTGTAAGTACTTAAACAAATGTCTTATTCTTGAACTTGTAGCACTCTAAATTGACTCCATACTAGCTTCTTGGTTCCACTTAGATTATTGACATGGCATGCATCATATTTGGATATCTTTAGCTAGACTATAATCATAGTTGACTTGACATGCTAAGAAATTCGACTAATTTTCAGATTATGACTTATTTGGCTGAGCTTGTCTATACATGTATTGTCATGATCTTGATAGCACTCTTATATGTTATGGCTTGGTGTAATACTTCATGATCATTTTGGATAATCTTCATGGCTCATCATGCTTAAAATGAATAATAGTCAGCCATTCCATCCATACTCATGATTTATTCTCTTCCTTGCATCTTGATGATTCTATTGCTAAAAGGGGGAAAATAGCGGAGAAAAAGCCATTTGGGAACTTTCTAAAGCATTGGAGAACTTTCTAGAGCGTTGGAGAACAATTTGCTCTTTCTGTTTTTGCTCTAGGGCTCTCTTTGTCAACATGGTCTTGGTTCCTCTTTGCTTCTTTCGTAGGCCATATTTGACTCTCTTTCATTTTCAAACAAACTCAACTTTATGCTTTTTCGATGTTTGTCAATATACTCATCAAGGGGAGATTGAGAGACCATGTGGAGGTGACCACATGTTTGTGATAAGTAATTGACTTTCGTTTTAGGAAGATTGAGTTTGGTTTGGGTGGTTCCTGCAAAGTCGTAGCCTTTAGGAGAGGTCGGAAGACACTAGGAACTATTACGACCGGTTTTGCCGTGGTCAGAAGTCACTTGCAGTAATTACGACCACTGTAGTGCATTCTGACCGTGGTCAGAAAGGTTTACGACCACTTTGATCGTGGTCGAAGGTCCTCAGACAGGTTTACGACCACGTTAAGGTCATCCGGGAAGTTTACGACCACTCTAGCAGTGGTTGATCGCAGCTACGACCATGTTTGCTATGGTCGATCGCAGCTACGACCATATTGGCTGTGGTCGAAGGCAGCTACGACCACGTTGGCCGTGGTCGAATGCAGCTACGACCATGTTGGTCGTGGTCGATTGCAGCTACGACCACGATGGCAGTAGTCGAGGGTCTCTACGACCACGTTGGCCATGGTTGAGCTCCCTTACGACCACGTTGGTCATGGTCGGAAGTCGTAAGTCGAAGCCATGACCGCTGTGGTCGGAAGTCAGCGCTTGAAGTCTTCGACCACGTTGAAGGGGAGCGATCGGACGCGGTTCGAACGCATCCCTTTGTTCGTGGTCGGAAGTCCCCAGACGATTTTACGACCACGTTATCCTTTGCCGGCAGCGAAACTCTGTCGTGGTCGGTAGTCAGCAGTTGGGTCATGACCACGTTGGAAAGTCATGGCATACGACCACGTTATCGCAGGAAGCGATCGGAAGCACTCGGGTGAAGTCGTAGCGCGGTCGGTTGTGGTCGGAAGTCCATTCGATCACGTTATAGACTTAGGCTGAAAGTCGTAGCTTCTGTTGTCTGGTTGTATGGCTTCCAGAAGCGGTCGTATCAGCTGGGAATCGGTCGTAAAGACTTATGAGGTGGTCATAGACCTTGTGCATTTATTGTTTTGGCATTTCAACTAATCTATCGCACTTACAACGATGTGGAGTAGGTCTAAACTTCACTTTTACTAATGCAGAGGTTGTTTCAAGTGTTTTGTGCGGTGCTATGAATGTGTTCTTGTCTGTGATGCTTGCAGGATCTTGGAGACAAGTCTTGGTGAGGCTTGGAGTGGTCGGGACTAGACATGGGAGATATTGAGGTCCAGAATGACTGGGTGAAGCCGAAGAAGACTTGGGGTTCAAGGTAGGTGCATGCATGGACAGCAAGCAAGGAGGAAGCTTCCAGGAAAATGCGGGGATGGCATTTTGGTGAAATGCGCAAAGCCTGCAAGGTGGAAGTAGATTATGTTGGCTCTGTCAGCCAAAGTGCGGGTAAAGCACGGAGTTAACGGGCAAAGCAGTGAAGCCGTTGGTGTTGGCGGATAAAGCACTGGAGTCCGTTTTGCTAGTGGGTAAAGCAATGGTAAAACCTGGTGTTAGGTGGGGTTAACGGGTTCTCCCCCCGGTATCTGGTGACTATAAATAGAGAAGCAGAGATCGAGAAGAGTTTGAGGTTTTTCTGCTGAGTTACTCGGTTTCTTTCTCTGTTTTGTGTGCATTGCTCAGAGGAGCAAGGTTGTATGGAGTGGCTGTAGAAACCTCCTTTGTAATCATTCATCTCTCTGTATCCATCTGAGCCTCATTTCAATTGAGATGTTTTGATTCCTGTACCTGTTCTATTTCAGATCTTGTTTCTCGGGTGCTATGTTGTGTTCTGTCCTCTTGTGTTGAGTTCTGTTTTGAGCAGTGTTCCTTGGTCGTGTTGCCTCGGTTTCTTTAGCTCTGAACTAGGATTCATTCTCAAGGCCATCTTGGCCAGTTCTTCCCGAGAGCAAAGATTCTTGTCTGCAAAATCTTGCCGAGTGGTCGTATGTTCCAAGATGCTCTATTTCGACGTTGACCATGTGTCTCTTCTCGACCACAGCAGCGAATTCTTGTTAGTCCTGTAATTTCTAGTCGTGAGCTCGTTGTCTTGTTTTGGGAGAAGTTACTTGGTCATTCAACCCGAGAGTCAGAAGCTGCACTGTTTTTGTTCTTGTGGGTGTTGCGCTCTACTCTGTTGTCGACCGAAGTATTCTATTGTCGATCAGGCTATTTTCGGTTTGCTTTGACTTTCCAGTCTGTTTTTCCAGTAAGCAATCTCATTCTGTCTTCGTAGCTCAATAGCTATTGGAGAAGAAGAGGTGTGTGAATACTTGAGGAGTTTTTAAAGGCACCATTCACCCCTCCCCCTCTGTTGTCATTTCGATCCAACAGAGACAGACATGGTAGTTCAAGCACAAAATAGTGGGGTGTCTGTGAAGGGTGATGAGGACACTGGAAACAAAGATTACTTTGGTGTCTTGCCTGATATTGTCAAGTTATCATATGGTATTCATAGTGTTGTATTGTTCAAATGCGAATGGTGTGATATACATACTACACATGGAGTAAAAGCAGATAGGTATGGGTTTACAATGATAAATACCACTCGTAAATTGCCAGTTGATGAGCCATATGTTTTGGCTTCGCAAGTAGAGCAAGTATATTATGTCAAAGATACTAAAGATCCTAAATGGTATGTTGTAGTGAAGACTAAACCTCGTGATTTGTATGACCTACCTCCCGTTGAAGAAGATAGTGATATTATCAAATCAAGTAAATCTACACCCAAAGCATGCCAACAAAATGAAGATATTATGCTCACATCAAATCCAAATGTAATGCAAGATAGTGGAAATGGGCCACCGAACAAACTTGAAGCTGAAGCTATCAAGGCAAATCCAATATTTCTAATAGGCGGTGATATTGATGAAGAAGGTGAAGATGGCATTGACCGTGAAGACGATATAGATGATAATTAGCTCATCCAACTTCATCAAGAAATAAGATTGCATATACCCTTATGTTACTCCAATAGTATGTGCTGAAAACTACTATTTTTTATTATCCCACTTTATATGCTAGTGGTACATAGAGTTAACCGGCTATAGTCAAAGATGCAAAGCAAAACAGTACTCACCAGAAACACAGGGCCTTGTCTTCTGGGAAGAGCTCCTAAGGACATCTGTAGTGTATATAACCCAAAGGGCCTTAAGGTGGGTCACATCTAAACCTTAAGACCAACTCCATAGTGTATATAACCCAAGAGGCCTTAAGACGGTCCCACTTGGCAGATAAAGAAAAATTGTATTTTAATGCTTGTGGCCAGGTCTTTAGCTTGAGGACCAGCCTTAAACTTTTTTTGCTTAGGGTCTGCTTAAGGTCACTCCTGTAATGTATAAGGTTGATCTTAAGGTGGCTTAAGACCTCCTCTTTTCATACACTACAGATGCTCTAATGCAAACAAGTAAGTAACTACTACTCGCCCCCAACTACCCCCATCAAGGCCCAAGCCTAAACGTTGCTACCAAACGCTCCTGCCAAATGCACCTCACGAAGCCGCCACAGTCACCATGAGCCATTGCCTCGCTGCCACGTTGAAGTTGCTCCCGAGCCCTCAAGGCAAAGTAGCGCTGCTGCCACTCCCAAGCCCTCACCGTCCGTGCATATTTGGGCCTAGCTAACAGCATGTGGGCAAGAGAACGAGAGGGAACAAAGGGCTTGTGGAGGCAGGGAAGCCTAGCTACCTTTTCGGCATGTGGGCACATATAATTATTGTACACATATAAGAGCAAGTCCAATAATAGAACCAAGTGTTTGGCTATAAGTCAAGTTATAAGAGCCAAGTTATACAATAATCTGTCTTCTATTTGTCTACAAAAGATTTTTTTATTATTATGTGGTACTATCTCTCACATTCTCTTTCCTACTCCTCCTCACATACATTTATTATCTGGACCCACCACTGCATAGGCTCCCGTGTGCAGCTTGTTGCTTGCATGAGAGCCAAGCTCTCCTCTCTCTCCTCTCTTCTCTCTTCCACATCAGCAAAAATGCTGACTAGCTTGGCTATAAGACCATTGTTGTACTTGCTCAAAGTAGTTCTTAGCCAAGTGTAGATTACACACACATGGTTAATACCATGTGTACAAATACAACACACATGTGTTGGTCAATGATACCCATCCGTACTCGCTCCGATCGCCCTATACCTGTGACGGCATAATATTTTCCCACTAAAAATATTAAAAATAGTGATAATAGGATAATTCATCACTAAAAAATTGTCACTACTAACGTATTCTATGATGGCATAATATTTGGCCACTAATTGGGAATAAAATAGTGACAACATGCTTGTTCGTCACTAAAACAATCATCGCCACAGTTAAAATTCCTTGTGACAACAAAACAATTTCTCACTAAATATAAATGCAAAAGTGATAGGTACCAACTTGTCACTATAAAGTCATCACTACTATGGCGTCTTGTGATGAAATTACATTATGTCACTATTTGCTACTGAAGTTGTGACAACGTTATAGTTCGTCACTAAACAATCATCACAAATATGGTGTCTTGTGATGAAATAACATGTGGTCACAATTTGCAAATGAAATAGTGACAATATGATAGGTCATCACTATACAACCATCACTACTTCAATATATTATGGCGATTTGGTATTTTGTCACTAAAAACTAGTAAAGCAGTGAGGAATATTTTTTTAGTCACTACAAATCTGGTTAACAGTGACAAAATGAGCTTTGGTCACTAAAGTTGTGATTCCTTGTGGTGTGGTGAACAAAAATAAGGTTCTTGACTATGGCAGGAGAAACGAGAACATTAGATAAATGAAGCGGCCTAGATGGTGTAGGTAGAAGAGTGGAACCAGTACTAAGAATAGGCAGACTAGAGCTACTTCCAACAATTACGCGAGAAGATTTAAGCTTTGAACAAGAATGAGACAAAGAATCAAGTCTACCGCCGTCGCTGGTGATGTGTGAGGTAGCACTACTATACATGTATCAGTCACCGTGGTTGTGCTGAGGCATGGCAATGTTGTTGAGGGCGGTGTGAAGCATGGCGTTGTGGTCCCATGAGAAGGGTGTCGATGAAGGAGCTGATGCCGATGTCGAGCTGAGATGGTGACCAGAAAATATGACTAGGCAGGACTACGTGGGCATGCCAGGTCGTGCGTCAAGGACTCCTGGTGCGTTGGGCATACCCCATGGTGCGTGCCATTGGTTTGGCCAGGATGCACCCTATGGTGCAAAGAACCCGAGCTAGGGTGGCTACTGGGTTGATCCTTAATAAGTGCCATGCCTACCGCCTGAGCATCCTCCACATGGCCACGGCCATGGCCACCTCTACCGCGGCCATGCCTGTTGTTATTGTTCCAGTACTGTTGACCTCGGCCGATCTGAGGGCCCTGGACATGGTCATCGTACTCAGCAGCACAGTCACCAGATCTGTTGATGTCGCGCCTGCCATTGCTACAGCCAGCCATCAACGTGGTGACACCTTCTTTGCAGTCATGTTGATTGATGTCGAGCTCGTCAAGAAGAAGCCACGATTTTGCCTGCACGAAGGAGGGGAAAGGTTGCTACACTGGGAGAATAGATACCATCATCCAATGCTTTTGGTTGTGACCATGGATCATTTGTAGAGTGAGCATCTCATTGGAGACGGGCTGGTCGACATTGGCCAGCGCGTTAGTAAGGGACTTGAGGCATCTTATGTAACCAGAAACAGAGAGGTTGCCCTGCACAAAGGATCTAAACTTCGGCTCTAGATGAATAGCTCTTCCGCCACGTTTATTATCATGGAAGAACTGCTCAAGGGCAAGCCATGCCCCGTAAGCAATGATGTCCGGCTTCATGACAATGTCCAAAAGCTCATCGGTGATGATGGCATAGATCCACATCACAATGGCTAGGTCGATGCGTCCCCATAGGAGATCATCATGGCGATCTGGTTCATCGTCGTTGATGTGGGTTGTTCGGATGTCGAAGCACAAGGACCATGAGGAAGAATTTCTTCCACTTGGTGTAGTTGTTCTCGCCAATGTCTAGCTTAAATGGGATAAGGCTCTGAATATTTACCATTTGCATGGCTTGAAGAATGCTCAGCTATGAAGAAACAGCGGGTGAGATTGTGCCTGTGGATGAGGAGGAAAGGGCGCTGCTGGTGCTGTCAACAGGCAGGCACGGTGGAAAAGTGATGGTGTAACATCCCGCCCATCCTCTGGGCCCAAAATGCTACCACCATTGCATACTTTTACCATTTCTTTTCAATTGCTAGTTATCTTTAAGCAAACTCTACTTATTCGTAAAGCAGCAACCACTTTACAACATATCATTTTTAAGCAGCTATTCTAGCATACTAGTGGAGATTTAACATGCTATCCAAAAACTGATATGCGAAGTGCTGCTAGTATGTGACATTATTCCTGTACTATTCCCACCTGTGCATGACGCCCTCAACGGTCACCTAAAAAAATAAAGTAAGGGTGAGTCCAGAGACTCAGCAAGCACACGATAAAATAGTGGCGTTAACACACCACTTTAATAATTCCCATTTTTGTGAATTGTACATAATTATCTCTGTAACTGTTTCACTGTTATTACTTTTATACAATGCAATGCATCTATAACTGTATCGTTGTTCTATTCTATTTTCATGCAATGCAATGCGATGCGATGCGTCTGTAACTGTAGATTATACTGGTATAGCGGAGTGTTCACCCATCGATGAACAACTTAATCCCCGTCCTCTTTTATATAGGGATCCAAACTCCACTTCTGTGGAGCACCTACCAAGTAGGTCCTGTTGTCTGTGTATGAGTGCAATGCATGATGCAACATGCTTTCACTATTGACATTTAATCATAAGCAATACTCATCAAAGTATGATTAACATGTAATCAAAAGTATTGTAGAACATGGCATGGAAGACACAAAATACCAATCATTCACCACAATATACTGTTCTACTATACACTTGCCTGGTTAACCTCAGGGACGATGCGTGGATGGCTCCATCCCGAGACCTCCACCTGTACAAACGTCAACCTAACTCAACACATCATATCGAAACCAATGCTTAAGTGAACGACGATAACCCTACGCGCAAAATCCGACTCTGGCATAAAACGCTCGGGGTTAAGGACCCATCGCGTAGGTACCAAACCTCTTATTTTTCTTTTCTTTTTCTCCTCTTTTCTTTTCTTTCTTTCCTTCTTTTTCTTCTCTTCTCTTATTTTCTTTTCCTTCTTTTCCCTCTCTCTTCTCTTTTTTCTCTTCTCTTTTTTTCCTACCACGCGGCCGAACCGGCCTCTCTATCTCCCCTTTTCCTCCTCCCACTACTCTCTCTGTCTTTTTTGTTCTCATTTGGTGCTCCTCCAGGCAGCGCGGCCACTCACTGCCGCATCGGCCCTAACTTACCACAGGCCAGTGAGTTGCCGCCGGCCACCCCTCCTCCATGGATCTCCCTCACTCCCTCTCTCTCCTATCGGATTGCAGCATGGAGGGGATCCCGGGCTCGTTGGTCTAGAGTGCACCGCCGACGATTCCTCCCAACCCGGCAAATTAGGGCCAAATCCGGCCATCGCCCTGTCGTCGGCTACCTCCCCTTCAGCCACTCCGCCTCCCCCTCACTCTTCGCCTCAGATCTAGCCAACCAAGACCAGATCATCATCTCCCCTGAGCACGCACGGCGGCGAGGCGTTGGGCGCTGCCGCTTGGTCGGCATGGCCTTCGGCCGCTGCCCTCGGCTTGCCTCTGGTGACGCCCCTAACGCCGGATCTACCGGCACTGCCACCTTTCCCCAGCGCCGCCCCCTGGCCTAGCTACCGACACTGTGGCTCGGCTTCCTCCGACCTCCTGGCCATTGGCCTGCACCCACGGTCGTCGTCGCCAGTTGTCGGTGCCTAGCATCGACCATAGGTCCGACACCATTCCCCCTATGGGTTTGAGCTCGCTGGCCACGGCTTGCCGTTGGCCAGCCACTCCTCCTACTACCAGGACAGTCCTCCTCCCTCCCCTTTTACTACTCACATTTTGTTTTAGTTGCTAAATTTGCCTTACTCTAATCATGCTTACACCCGGTCTTGGGAATGCCTACAGGCATCGCCGCGACAGAATTTGGTGGGGAGACATGCACGGGGGAGCATGCCCTCCTTTCCAAGGGCGCATGACAGTGCGTACGGGCTTGCTGCTGAGGGTGTGTCGCGTTTAAGCCAGCTGTGGGGGTGCTTGTGTGAGGGGACCTACCTGCTTTTGTTGTGCTAGAAAGGGACAAGGCGACAACGAGGGTCGGGGTTCCTAACAATCGTGGATGTCCTAAGTCTTCGTGACCATCGTCCTTGCTCCGCCGTCGTCCCCCTACTTCTTGAGCTCATTGCCCCCGGTCACTCTCTTCTTCACTATCTCTTCAAGGTGGTCATGGATGAGCTCTCAGTTTGGGGAAATAAAGGAGAAGGGATGAGAAATGGGAAAGCTTGTGAGATTTGGTTTGCTTTCTCTGAATGAGTTCTTGGCTGAGGGAGAAAAAATGGAATAAGGCTTTGTGTGGCTGACCTGTGTTGATTTGGCTTAAGAGGGGCATGGCCGTGAGCCTCTATTGGCTTTGTGCAATGACCAGGCTGCCCCCTTACCCTCATTCTTTTATCATGTGGCTGTCTACCCTAAGGGCATTTTGGTCCAAAGGACTCTGCACTGATATTTAGAGGCTTTCTACTTCGGCAGGAAAGCCGGTAAAAGGTAATAATGGAATTTCCCACCGGATGACGAAAACCCATAACGCAAGATGGTGCCGACCGGCCCTGGACAGTCTGGAAATCTCAGTGAGCACTTAATTCATTTGGCATTTCTAAAGCCAATGCGTTTGATGGCAAAAATATTTCTTTTATTCCCCCCTTGGATTGTCTTTCTTTCTCGCTTTTCTTCCCTTTGCAGTTTAGTGGTATTACAGATGGGCAGCACTGGTGTCACTCATGACTCATGGTGAGTGTTCTTAGGAAAGAGGCCGAGCTGGTGATTGCTTCTGGAAGAAAAGAATTTGATATTAGATTCGCTCTAATACCATGAAGAACAGAATAATTTTCTACAATTGTATTGAACATTGTATAAATATAAATACGCAAAGAGATAAAAGAGAGAGAGAGAGAGGCAGGCTGTTAGCCATGCACGGATGCATGCAGTGGTATGGCCCGGTCTTTCCTAAGACTAGCTCTTGCGGTTAGGCTTCAGCGTGATTATTCAACAAACACATTTCACACAGCTTTTGATTTTTAGAAATTAAAAGCCAGAAGCCAACTGCCACATTCTTTTGAGCTTTTGTTTTTTTGGTTTTTGGCATATCCATAAGTCCAAACAAATGAGTCAGTTTCTTGAAACAGATTCTCTAAACGACTTTTTAAGTTTAAAACCTTGTGCATCGTCCGTTGCTATCTCGAAAAACACAGATAAAAATCATCAGTTGTAACCCAAAAAACAAGCTGTTTAGAACAGGGTTTTTGAGTTTAGACTACCAATGAACTACAACAGCGTCTGTTTCTTCTGGAACACAAGTCTGCTGAAGCAACTATCCTCCAACGACTCAAAAACTGACTACCCCTTAGATGCCCATCACCTATTTGACGAAATGCTTCAGCATCAGCATCAGTTCATTGATCTGATCATCGTTAACAGCATTGTCATCGCTGTTTGCTGTGAGCCTGTGATCACACACGATCATTCAACCAAGAAACTACACCATGTTGCTCCTATCAATTGTCGTTGCTCCCTTCAATTCAAACAATTGTTCGGCATACACGCCTAGATGTAAGAGTTCCAGTGCTGGATATTGGATGAGGTGTGCATACAACAATATGCTCAAAGCATTGATATTCCACAAAGGATCTCATACAAAAGAAAGTATCGAAAGATCCTTTTGTTTTGATCTGGAAAGTTCCGTATTTGATACAACAGAGCAATTGCATCAGAAATTGCATTTGGGGGAGGTACAATCAGAATGACTCGAATCAGTACGAGTTACCAAAAGAGTACACATAAATACCATAAATACATTAGACGAACAGCCTGCACAGGTAACCCATTGTCTCGAACGCCGAAGAATGGTCCTTAGTCCTTGCAAAGTTCACCTGCTAAAATGAGCAAAAGAATGACGTGGCACTGTAACAAGAGGGTAGTCTACTCGTTCTCACGAAGCAAAAGTACAAACTAGGTCTGAAATGAGCAAAAGAATGGCGCAACATGGCATTTCTACTCAAGCTCACAACGTGAAAGCACAAGCCACAGCAAAAAGGACAGCCACCAGTCTCCATGCACTCAGACCGATCGAAATGGCGCTGCTGCAGTCGTCATTGTTGCCACTGAAGCATCCTGGACGGACAGTCTTGGGCACTCCACCATCTACCTTGAAGCTGGTATTTGGCTTCCCACTGCTGAACAAGACACACCAGAAGTACGGTCCACCACCAGAAGTGCCACTGACAGCGGCTCCCACCTCTGTGTGGTTCTTGTCATGCAATACCTGAAGGCTCTTTGCATCGTCAATTAAGATGTCGAAGGCCTGAGCTGGAGGCACGTAGTTGGACTGGCATGCCAGAAACCTCCCAGTGATCTTGGAAAGAGTTGCAGCTTGGACGCCACAGTTCGGGGCAAATGTGTCGACGAAACTGGATTCAACAGGCTTCTTGTTTTCACCCACCTGGTTGCATTGACCCTCATATGCTTTAATGTACTGCAGAGCAATGCATCCAAGACCTTGATTGTCAGCAAGAGTAGATGCCTTGCTGGCGGTGCGGTTGCTGTTGATCAATGCCACAAGCTGATCTGCAGGGTTGTCTGTAGAGGAGATAGTTTCAGGATGACATTTGAGAAAATTTATAAATTTCACGGTTCAAGACGCAGTAGAAACATGAATGCATCAGAATGTGATTCGAGTGCTGCCACTATGAGATTTGAGACAGTTCCATGGATTAGAAGAAACATACAGTAATCCAGTAGACCACTCATATCATACCTTTAGACAAATAACTATTTTCACAGGATACAAATGATAAATAATCAATTAAAAATAATCAGAGCCAGTTAACAATATGTTCACACGAATATGTACATGTTGGCAAAATAAGCACTAAGAGAGAACCATGAATAGTTAGGCAAAAGTGAAAAACATCCAGTTGTGAAGCAGGTTTGGTTTGTTAGCACATATTGCCTAGCCCCGTAATTCTGAGAATGCATTATGTATGAGAGTTAAAATGCAGTATAGCCAGGCCTCACAATCTTTGTAAAGGGTCAACGTTGATGGTGTCATGGTCATATTGCTAAAATGTTCCCTGCCAACTGAATTCTAGCTGCAATTGCCAGACATGTAAATTTATTTCCTATGGAAGATGCAGCCATGACAATGGTACTTGGTCATTTTGATATTAGAAGGGAACCTGTGTTTTTTTCTTAGAAATATTACATGATCATAACTGCATTTTTACAGCAACAGCATATATTGAGTATGCTACAATTTGTGTTGTTTGCAGTAACATTTGCAATTAGTCCATGTATCAGGCTGTCAATTTATATTGATAAAGATAAGTGAAATTAATGTACTGAACATATTATCATACAATTTCTTTTCTCAAAAATATCTAAATGCTAAATATATCATCTCTGCAGCATAGGGTACACTATAAAAATTATTTTTTTTGCCATCACATTAATTAAACAACATTTCTGCATTTCTTATTTTCTTTTCTTTCTTCTTTTCTTTGCGATGTACATTTCAACATTTCAATCTCCCAAAACCAAGCAGTAATGGTTAGTGATGTATAGATGAGTAACACAAACACCATTGAGAATTGCGTTCTCGGATTTCCACACATTATAAAGTTTTTTAAAGGCTTCTACATTTGATTTCCTGAACAATCAGTACAGTACTACAGTAGAACCAACAGGGTATTTCAAGATATCTCAAAAACAGAAATAGGAAAGGTGGCCAACCCTCCTTATAATTTGATTCATCACCACCCACTAGAAATGTACATAACCTCACCAACTGTACCTACAGCCTTCATAGCTGAAGGACCATGATTTTGTTGTGATGAACCATTGTCATTTTAGAGCAGTGAAAATTTCAAATTTGCAGATTTATAGATTTTTCTCAACAACCTGCAGAAATGGATGATTTTGGGAATTTTAAGTCATATGATGATTTGGTAACCTAGGTCAACGGTCATAAGTTGCATAAGACATATCATTGCTAATGTAGGTCAAGTTGTGAAGAACTTGTACCCGAAAACGATTTCTTTATCTTTGGATATGCGGGGTCGCTTAGAGTTAATTATGATCAACAGCGAGAATCGAGGCTACGCTCATGGAGGAGTTAAGGCTCAGAACAATAAAAAATGCTGAGTGAGATGGTAAGTTCAAGCATGCCACGAGAAAGACATGAAATGTTGAAGAAAAGTTTGAACGGCGGGTTTGCATTATACGACCTGGTCACTCCAAATGAGACACGGTCCGGTGGAACCGGAACGGGAGAGACTTGCCAACGCGTGGGAAGCCAGTGGTGCACCTGCACGTAGCAAGCATAGCGATTTACTCTTGACTGTCTCTAGAGCTTTGTAGTCTGTCTTTCCTGTTAAACATAGGCCTAGGTTTATAGACATATTCTTTGACTCTTTTGGTAGTTCTAGGCAGCGCTTTGGGTTAGGATATCGTGAGGGTAGACCTCGAGTAACACCTTGGTCTTCAAGTCAAGTAATTGATAAAAGGGACATTTATTTATCAAAATAAGTACACAAAGAACCTTCTTCGATGCTTCCACATGAGAAGCAGTAAGACCTTGGTCTTCAAGTCAAGTAATTGATAAAAGGGACATTTATTTATCAAAACAAGTACACAAAGAACCTTCTTCGATGCTTCCACATGAGAAGCAGTAAGACCTTGGTCTTCAAGTCAAGTAATTGATAAAAGGGACATTTATTTATCAAAACAAGTACACAAAGAACCTTCTTCGATGCTTCCACATGAGAAGCAGCAAGACAATGTCTAATCACATTGCCGCTTCGACCATGCTAGACCCTGACGAAGATGGAGAGCCTGTGGACAAGGAGAACCGCAGCATAATCGGCTCTCTCCTCTACCTCACGGTGTTGAGATCGGACATACAATTTTTGGTGTGTTTGTGTACTTGATTTCAGGCTTCCCCTTGTGTCTCTCATCGTCAAACAATGTGTCGCATCTTCAGGTATCTTCGGAGCTTTAATCCATTTAGTATATTGCAAAATCTCACTAATTTGGAGTTTTAATATTTTGTTGTGATTCTCTTTATCTTTTGATCTCTTCTCACCATGATCAAGATCAAATAGAATAATTGTTCTTTCATATAGACTCGAAGTGAGATTTCCCGACTCAATTAGTGGATTTCAAGCTTTTTGTGGAAAACTTGCTGATTTCAGTAGCTTCAGTCCATTTCTATCTCATATGGTCATTTTCAACTTTTGCATGTTTCTTGTGACCATTTTGAGCTCTATTTTTAAATTCCTCTTTCTATTGTCTAAAACCACCTATAAATTGCATTTTTGTGAAATTACCAATGAGTTCATCACGGGGGAGATTGAAGGACCATGATTTTGTTGCGTTGAACTATTGTCATTTTGGAGGAGTGGAAATTTGAAATTTGCAGATTTTTCTCGACAACTTGCAGAAATGGATGATTTTAAGAATTTGATTCATGGATGATTTCGTGACCTAAGTCAGTGGTCATAGGTTGCATGAGACATGTCATTACTAATGTGGGTTAAGTTGTGAAGAACTTGTGCTTGAAAACGATTTCTTTATCTTTGGATTTGCAGGGTCGTTTAAAGTCAATCATGATCAACGGCGAGAATCGGGGCTATGCTCATGGAGGAGCCAAGGCCCAGAATGATCAAGAATGCCGAGTGAGATGATGAGTTCAAGCATGGCACGAGAAAGATATGAAATGTTGAAAGGAAGTTTAAACGGCGAGTTTGCACCATGTGGCTTGGTCAGTCCAAGTAAGACATGGTCTAGTTGAAATAGAACGGGAGAGACTTACTGACGCGTGGCAAGCCAGTAGTGCACCTACACGTGGCAAGCATAGCGATTGCTTGCAATGTAAAGAGATGACTGGGTTAAGAAATGGTATTTTCGTAGTTTGACCAAAATACCGGAATCTGCCTTGGATCAAAACCGCAGCGCATGACTGGCACTTGTAGAGCGGTTTAGGTCAAGAAGCTGGTTTGATCAAGATGGATCAAGGTAAAGGACTTAGCGGATTTGGGTTTATGTACTTTGAAAAGCATGCATAAGTGAACATGTGTATATAAAACTCGTGTGTGGGGGATTATCAGGTTTCCCCTATTGTGCTAAGTGGATAGTATCCACTAAGAGCTAGGTGTGGTTGGTTTGCCCACCTATATAAAGGGCTTGAGATGGAGACTTGTGTAAATCATCAAATCCATCTCTCTAATGTTCTTATGTTTAGGGTTAGGATTTGAGGGTTGAGTGATTTGTGTGCTTTGTGTGCTCTCTGTTTTTCAAGATGGAGTATCTGTAAAACTTACCTCCTCAAGTGGCAATACATCAATCTTCGATCATCTCCATGGCTATCTCTTATTTTCATTTATTTACTTTTGATTTGGTTGGTTTTGATCTCTTCTCTTCCCTCTTCTTGATCTTGCTGTGTCACGGATGTGTAAGAGATACAGATAATCTCAGAAAATCAATTATCACCAATTGAGGCACTTTAGTAGCAAGTTCATCAAGACTCGGTTTCTGCGCATTTTTGATCCTTTAAGTGATTTCTTGATCTGATGATTTTCGCTTGATTTCTTTGGTGTTCTAACTTGATGTGACATGTGGGGAATACATCTAGAGTATTCTTGGCCATCATCCACCCACGAGCATGTTGTATTCACCGTTTTAGGCTTTTGATCCATTTTTGATGCAATGTCTTCAAACGGAAAAAGGTTAGAACTTTGGCAATAATTTTCTTAATTGTTGATTGAAATAGGTTCCTGACATTCTAGAGAAGCTATGTACCAAATTTCATGTGATTTAGAGTTTTTGTTTGAAAATTAGTTCAATTTTAGGTTTGGACCGGTTTTGGTGCAGTAGAGCTTTATGAACCAAAATATCTTAAATCTCTTAAGTTCTTTCAAGTTTTTTATTTGGATAGGTTCCTAAGATCATGAACTAGCTGTGGTTTAAGTTAAAGTCTTTTGGATTAACGGTACATGATTTTTTGGATTTGAAAGTGTTGAAATCACTATTCACGGGGTGAAATTTTCAATAGCTCCAAAATTTTTTGGATTTTTGGCTTATTGATCTTCATAGCTTTTTATAGCTATTGGAGTAAAGATTAGGAGAATACTTAGGAAAAATTTGAAGGCATCATTCACCCTTTTTGTTGCCATATCGGTCTTACAATCGCAAAATTGTCACTAATCTAAGACTTGAATTGGTTGGCCATTGATGCCAAAGAAAGTAAACTATGCACTAAGGTCTCAGGTATCATGTGCAAAAGAAAAGTGGACTTAACTATAATGTCCCAGAATTTAGCTTACTATTAGCTTATTCAAGGAGGCAACTAGTTAATCACCAATACAATGAAGCTATCTTTAATACCAAGAAAAGAAAACATGCATCACTGGAGGCTATTAATATATTATGATGATATCAATTATCCATATCCCAATTGCCCCAAATGGCATCGAGTCCACCGTCTTCCCAGTCAATCTACATCGCCCGAACCACAAGATCCCAATATGAGCTACACACACCCGGACCCGGCACACCCCCGAACACTCAGATCCAACAACCAGAGCACCAACCACAGCACAACGGAATGCAGCATGCGATACCAACAAGACTAGAATCCCAATTAGTACAAAGGTGTAACAGTAAGAGCAGCAGTACTTTTGCTGTCGGCGGCCGAGGCGGCGGAGAGGAGGAGCGCCAGGAGCACGGAGGCCAGCAGCGGCCGCGCGGAGATCGCCATTTTCCTGCACGCCGCGCGCGCCGGATCAAACGCAGTGGGTTCTTGGGATCTAAGAGCCTCTGTGTTCTCAGTGAGAGAGCTCGACTTGGAGCGCCTGAAGAAGAGGGTGGAGCTGAGCTGGCTGAGAAGGCCTCCGTTCGATCTGCGGCGAGCTCGCTTTCTTTTTAAAAGCCTTTGCTTCTTGTGCGCCTACTCTATTGATCTGCTCTCTCCGTGTGTCCTGTCTGACTTGCCGTTGGCGTGGATTGCCCAAAATGCCCCTGCCGACTATTTTCGGTTAGAATGCAGCATTCCATAAGCAAAAGGAATAATCACTAGTCAGAATTGAATTTCACGGACACATGGGCCTGATAGTGTATGAGAATCAGCGTGACTGCGGCCTATCTATTTACGTTGGTTTCTAAAAAATATTATTATATAATAAATAGTTTTTTTATAATACCTAATTTTTAAACGAAGTATCTTTCTAAGATAGAATCTACTAGTCGATTATAGTATACACTATAGTGATATCATTTATATCTGTGAATGTCTCTATACAAATTTCTCTATAAATTGTTCTTATTAGTAAAAGTCAAAACTATCCTATATTAGTAGCAGTAGTGTGTAAAAGGGGGTAATACTACTTGATCAAGTATCTGAAAAGAGCACGTTAATTAGAGAACAGAAAATGATCCTGGACGGAGCGACCTTATGCTAGAATGACAACAAAACTCAGCGTACTGTCTATTCTAATTATAACTACAGTATTTTAGAAATGTTGATGCCAATGAAACGTGTTTAAATTCCTAATTCGATAATCGTAAAAAGAAAAAAACTCGATTGTCGGTGTGGTCATTTAATAATGATCCGCGATTTGTAATTAATTAGATAATCATGTGCACTTCTTTTGGCAATGCCTCACGGAACCATCATAAGGTGGCCAGCAATGTTCTTTGACAAAAAAAAATCGTGTCACTTTAACCGTTTATAGCGTGTAGTATTATGGTGTGTGTTATGAATCCACATGATAAAGTACAAAACAATGACGAATAATTAAGAATATAGATAGAGATTTAACGTGAAAAGGTTTTTGACAAAAATTCATGAATGTATGATCGGCAAAATCACTATATAAGTAGATGTTACAGAATACTCTTGGCGTATGTGTGATCCTACACCTCTACCAGTCAGCTTACAGGGGATATAAACAGCCTTGGAAACAAAAGTCTTAGATGAGAAAAGGAACATAATTTTAGTCAGTAACAAAATAGAAATCTACCGAAAATTGGAACAATAACATTATCGGAGACGGGAACATTACTTTGCTCGAAGAGTCTCAGAAGATAATGGTATATAGTTGTAGTCGGAAGCGCCTCGAGTAGCCATGTCTAATTCTAATCAATGCATGCAACTTAGAGCACTACGTCTGATGCAGGTCGGTGTAGAGTCTATTATGAACATAAAGATGATCCTGATCATAGTCTACAATTAGTTCGTATTGCTTCCTAATTGAACTCTTCAAGTGATCGGAAAGACCAATAGTAATCAGATTTGACCAGATTCGAATCATAAAATACAACAATCTCCACCTTCAACTGAATTCCTCCTGTAGCGACAAGAAGAACCGAATAACTTCTTGATGAAATTGTAGCATGCCTTTTGTGTGTCAAGTGTTCGAAAGGAATAATGAGTAATACTGACTAAGTCTAAGCAGATCTCAAACTTTGTTGTAGAAACTGGCTTTGTCATTATCTTAACTAGATTCTCGTGAGTACTAATCTTGCAAACTTTGATATCACCTTGTGTAGCAACTCCTCGAATGAAGTGATATCTAACTTCATTGTGTTTTGTTCTCTTATGGAATATTTGGACTTTTGTAAGACAAATAGTACTCTGACTGTCGCAGAAAATATTAGTGCAAGATGTACTTTCACAAAGCACATTGTAGAGACCTCATAGCCAAACAACTTCTTTACAGACTTCTGAAATAGCTATGTATTTGGCTTCAGTGGTTGAGAGAGCACCAGTAACTTGTAGACTGGCTTTTTAACTCACGACACAACCTTCGACCATGAAAATATAACCAGTAAGAGATTTTCACTTATTCAGATATTCTATGATGTCTAAATCAACATATCCGACCAACCCTTCACTGGTCTGAAGCACCTCGAAGATGGGAAAAATACTCCGCTCGGAGAGTCTCAAAAGATAACAGTGTAGAGTTGTAGTCGGAAGCACCTCGAGTAGTCATGTTTGACTCCAATTGGCTCACGCACCTTACAGCACCATGTCTGGTGTAGGTTGATGCAAAATCCATTATGAACATGAAGATAGTCCTAATTATAACCTACGATCAGCTCACATTATTTCCTAATCGAACTCTTCAAGTGGTCGGAAAGACCAATAGTGAACAATTTGCAAGATCATACCCGACCAAATTCATATTACAAAATATAACAGTGTGGGTATGAGAGATTTCACTTGGGACTTGGTAGTAAACAATTTGCAAGATCTCAAAGTTCCACATGGAAGAAAGTGACCAAAAGCATGTGCAATTTAAGTGGAAAAGGTCTCTTCGGCTTTTGGATTTAAATCGAACATAATGGAAGATAATGACAGTAGAAGTTCAATATATACCTTTGTTATGAAGCAAATGGGGAAGTTACAAGGAAAAATTAACATATGCCACTTCCAGAAATATTTCCTGGGGTAGCTTCCATTTGCTAGTCAATTCTCTTCTCACTTTAACAAGCTGAAACCTTCTCAATCAGTTTAAACAAATAATAATTGTGGACTGCATGTCACATTAATGAGCTGTGAAGTCAGTTAAGAAAACAAGTGTTAGGTCCTACAATTTTGGATCTTTAGCTTCTTTAAAGATCGAAATAGACGAATCAGATTTTCTAAGCGGCTTTCTGAACTTAAAATTATGTATGTCGTCTATATCAACGTCTTTATCATCTGTTGCTGCCTTAAAAATATAGACCAAAATCATAAATTACAGTATAAAAGAACACGTCCTTAATTGCACGTGACAAGAGAAGAGTACGATCCACAGTGCATGTGCTGGTGCTTAAGAGCAAGTACAATAATGGTCTTATAACCAAACTAGTCAGCATTTTTGCTGATGTGGAGGAGAGAGATGAGAGCTTGGCTCTCATGCAAGCAACAAGCTGGGCACGGGAGGATATACAGTGGTGGGCCAAGATAATAAATGTATGTGAGGAGGAATAGGAAAGAGAATGTGAGACATGGTACCACATAATAATAAAAAAATCTTTTGTAGACAAATAGAAGATAAATTATTGTATAACTTATCTCTTATAACTTGACTTATAACCAAACACTTAGCTCTATTATTGGACTTGCTCTAAAGAATGCAAGCACTGCAAATTGATGATTATCTGCTTTTTCTATAGCAACAAACCAGCAAATAACAAGTGCAGCACAAGCCTAGGAAGTTTTTTTCCTTTATGCTGATGGTTTTATGGAGCGCGAAATCCGAACAAACGTGGGGCTCTGCTTATTTGTCCGTGATGTTTGACACTTGACAACCTAACCAGTGCTACCAACCGTAATAAACTAGCGCAACCGTGCATAATTACGAGAGGGCAGCGAGCCAATCAATGATCACCTAGCTATCGTTACCCAGATGCTGCAAGATTAGAAACGAACTAATCCATTTTTGCGTAGTTTCGTAGGAGTATCAAATACTTTGAAAGACACCCGATTAGTGACGAATCTACTGTGGGTGCTTGTAGGTGCTTAGCACCCCCTCCACCTACGGTGGTTTGAAGAAGACCCGGCTGGCCAGAGGGTGAAGACCGGAGGCGGGAGGTCAGAGGATGAAGAGCTAGACTGCCGGAGGTTGGAGCATGAGGTGGCAGCACTGAGGCCCACTCAACTGGATGTATCCCCATCAACAACGACGCCGGCAGCGCCGCCATGGCCGCGAGCGAAGAAGGGGATCCGCGAAGAGGACCGCAGACGTCTCATGGTCGAGGATGACGACCTGGCAGCGCCGCCATGGACGCGAGTGGCGAGCTTCAACCACGTTGCGGAAAGGAACGGCAGAGAAGAATGGATCCTTAACGGGAACTGGGCCACTGGGGGGAGCAGCGGAGAGAGACTGAGCGGCGGTGGCGGAGACGGATTGAGTGGCAGGGGCAGATTGGAGATGGGGATTGACTGGAGATGAGAACCGATTGAAGGACACGTGAACTCGATGGTAAAACGGTCAGCTTTGATGGTGCTAACGGTGGAAGTGGACGCAATGCCGTAAAACTGAAATGAATTCTTTGGGTACTAAGGAAGCTCGGTTGTATAAAATAAAGTTCGTAGAAAACTAATGTTAGAATCTTTTGTTATCACCAAACCAATTTTTTCAAAAAAAGTAAGTCTGCAATTTTTTTTTCAAAAAAAGTAAGTCTGCGCCCGTCGTCTGCCCGAGTGCCCGACTGGTGACTGCCTGTGATTCCATCAATCCGTGTCTCCGTGAGGCGTGCCAACGTGAGCACATGACCGAGGGCATTGTCTTGACTGTCGCACTGGGTAAGTGAGTAACGAGTAATAATTCAACTGATGTAAATTATTATTTAATCGATACTTGACAGTAGCTATTAGGTATTAACTGATTAGCCAATTTATTTAATCAGATGTTGACTGGTAGTTGTTTAATTATTCTTAGATTTACAAAAATGAAGAAACAAACTTTGCACAAATATTTCTCAAACAATGCAACTAGCAGTAACCCTCCAACCATAGAAAGCAGAACAGAAGCAAAAAAAGGTTCGGCATGAATTTACTGACTTAGTGGTATGTTTTTATTTTATTGTTTTTATGTTTATGGACATTCACAATTTAATATTGTATCACTACATTTGATATTTTTTATTTACAGATCGGTATTCACATATTATGAACATTTGGGGCATATTATCCATTAGCAAGGTACTAAATTTATTGTATTGTATATTTTCAGTTTGTTCTCTTCCTATTTATGTATGAATTTGATATTCCAATAGCACAAAACTAGTAGATGTATTTTTGGTATATTTATATTGTGCTATAGCCTCAACAGTAGAGCTCCCTCTCTATTTTCATCCTGGATTCGCCACTGCACCCGATTACAAATAAGTTTTCCTGAAAAATTATGGTGGAAAATCCACACAAATGACCCATGCAACATGTGATTGATCCATAAGAATCGGATTCTGCCCATCACGTAGAAAGACATGGAGCCATACTGTTAGGATATGCTACGGTTTGCCAGACAAAAACACATTCTAATCGTCTTAGTCTTAGTGCACATGTGAATGCGAAATTTGCCTTATTTTTTAGATGAACTCTGCCTGCATTTTGACGAGATCGAATATTGGTAGAAGTTCAACACGAAAAAACACCTTGTACAGCTCAACAAGGAAAGCACAACGATCACCCGAGCAAACTATAGGGCGGCCACGTGGAAACAAAGTGGCAGCGCAGCCCAGTGTATAGGCATACGAAGTTGCGCAGCTGAGAAGTATTTGCTACGGCCCACTTGGAACACTGCAGCGTCGGCCTCCGTATTGAAGCGAACAAAACGACCCCAATAGAAGATGTTGAGAAACCGTCGCTGGCGACCAGTCCGAACGATTTCTCTGCTTAGAACAAGAACGGATCAATCACAGAATCACAGAGAGAATAGATTGAACACACAGAGAGGTAGAGAGAACTCCCAGTCTTTCTTTATTGCTTTTCTTTCATGCGTACATAATGAGGGGGGTATGGCTCTCTATTTATAGTCTACGGTGGGGTGCCCAAATATGCCAGACTCTTGGCCATGGGCGGTTTCTAACACTCCCTTGGACACTCACCCAACATGCTCATGCCTCGTCAAAACTCCATAAAAACCTGTGGGAAAAATTGGAGAAAGAGTACATGATACATGTGATGTTGCGATGCTCGAATTGCCTCATTAAAAACCTTGGTCGAGAAACTTCATGGAAAACTCGTCAAGGGAAAAAGAGTACAATTCACCCAAATTCATTTGGTCTGCAAGACTTTATTTTTGGGTACTTAATCTTCATGATCAAGATTTATTAGCGGGCTTGTGAGAATTCTCCCCCTGAATTCTGCACTTTTCTAAGCCTCATCATTTCGATCCCTCACACGCACCTTTCAAAGCTAGATGCGAGGAGTGACTTAGTGAACAAGTCTTAGTGTGCAGTACTCTTCTTGTCCATCTTTGCAATTCATGAGCATAAAGGAACTTGGGGTTGATATGCTTACATAGCACATCTGCACTTGTGCAACGCAAGCTGCATTATCTTCATGGATAATTGTGGGGGTTTACACAATGTTCATCCTACATGACTGCTGGATGTGGTGAACCATTCGGCGGAGCCAAGCGCACTCTCGTGTGGCTTCATACAGTGCTATAATTTCTGAGTGGTTCGTCGAAGTAGCTACCAGGCTTTGCTTAGACGATTTTCATGAAATGCGGTTCCACCACAGGATACATAGCTGTTTTATAACTTTGCGGTATGTTGGTCCGACAGGTACCCAGCATCTGCATAGCCAATCAAGTTCAGATCTTGATTCTTTCTGTAGAACAATCCAATGTCCTTGCTTCCTTGGAGGTATCGGAATATGTCCTTTATGCCCTGCCAATGCCTTTTGGTGGGCTCTGCACTGTACCTTGCTAAGAGGTTCACGGTAAATAAATGTCCGGTCTAGTGCAGTTTGCTAAATACTTGAGTGCTCCTACTGCACTCAAGTATGGGAATTCCGGTCCCAGGACTTCCTCCCCCTCTTCCCTTGGTCGGAAAGGATCTTTTTCTTCTTTGTAAGACCTCACCGATCATCGATACTTTCGAGGAAATGCCTTCTCAAAGCCAAACCTTTCAAGCACCTTAGGGTGTAGGTCGTGATGTACCAAGACTCCTTCAGGACATGCTCAAGCTGCAGCCTAAGCAAAACTTGTTCTTGCCCAAATCTTTCATTTCAAATTCGACTCCAAGTAGGAGCTTGCTTCTTTTATGTCTTCTGTGTCCGATGATATTCAGATCATCTACATACACGAGAGATTATCTGAATCCATTCAGGATCGCGTATAAATACACAAGGACAGTCTTCATTGTTCGTGTAGCCTTTCTTGCAGAAAGTCGCTCAGCGATTATACCACATTCTTCAGTTGTTTGATCCATCTGTTGACTTTCGAGTTTCACCTTTATGCTGATTTCTATTTGCTCTGTCTTGGTTGGAGAGGAATTCCTTGAGGACTTTCATGTAAATCTCGAATCCAAGTTACAGTAAAGGTATGCAATCACAACATCCATCAATTTCATTTCCAAATTCAAGTTCATTGCCATTGAGATCAAGTATCTAAAGGTAATTACACTCATGGTAGGGAGTAGGTTTCTTCATAATCAACTCCGGGACGTTGAATGAAACCTTGGGCTACCACCTTGCTTTGTATCTCACTACTTCATTTCTTTCATTTCTCTTTCGAACAAATACCCACTTGTGCCCATTGGGGTGTATGTATGTGGGAGGTGTGCGACATCTGAGCCCAAACACCTCTCTTTTATTCAGAGATAGCAATTCGGTTGCTATTGCCTTCTTCAATCTTCCCAATCGATCTTTTCTTACATTCAGTGACGATGCGAGCTCGGGATCAAGATCAATGATGGTGGCAATTTTCTTTGCTGAAGTAGATATCGATATTAGTTGTTGTCCTATTCAGGGACTCTCCGTGTGCACATAATTTATAGCTATTTCTTCATGAGTTGCTTCTTCCGAGCGATTGCTTCGCTAGAGCTTTACCTTGCACATCACTTCTTTCAATTGCGGTGGCAAGTCCCTTTAGTTTTCGGCTCCGATGTGTGCGCACACATCTATGCCGATGAGGATATTCAGATCCGGTATGCCTTTTACGAAGGTGTCATACTTGTGCAGGTCTCAACTGCTCCCCTTCTCGATTCGGGGACTTCAATGATCGGTGTGATAAATCTCTCTTATCCTTCTTCACCAGGCGTCCCGGTTACTAAGGATTCGAGGCGGAGTTCTCGTCCTCTTTTTTATTTTTCTGAGGCCTCTGGACGAGATTAGGGATACCTTCTGTTTCTTTGGTATTTCAACCCTCTCCGGTGCAGTGCGTGCAAGCACATGCGACTTAGTCACGCTCTTCAAATCACTAAAGTGATCAGGCAGCTGATTTGCCAATGCTCGCAAATCAATTGTCTTCTGGACTTCTATTGTGCGCGGGTCATCTGCATGGATTCCCCAGGCTTGCCACGTAATTTTCCGACATTCTTCATCAAGGGGTTGATTTCCTCCCCCTAATGTTGGGAAATTTTCGGTGGTGGCCCTTACGCTGTTGCATAGGTGAATGGATGTTGTAGGCCGAAGGTCTAAGGTTGATGAGATTCGCTGCATGCAGGACTGCATGTCCCCAACATGTAGCTGCTAGATTTCAATTATACAAAAGGGGTCGGGCAATAATTTTAATTCTTTTAATTAAAGCCTCTGCCAAACCATTCTGGGTATGGACATGCGGTAGTGAATGCTCAATTGCAATTCCCATCGCCATGCAATAATCATCAAATGCCTTTGAAGTAAATTCTCCGGCGGTGTCCATTCGAATGGACTTGATATGATGATCTGGAAACACATTTCTGATGCGAATGATCTGCGAGATCAATTTTGCAAAGGCGTGGTTTTTTGTGGACAACAAACCCACATATGATCACTTCTAATAAGCGTCAATGAGCACCATGAAATACTTAAATGGCCCTGAGACGGGCTGAATGGGACCGCAATGTTTCCCTGGATGCGTTCGAGGAATGCAGGGACTTCATCCTTCACTTTCAGTGGAGGGTCCGATGATTAGTTTCGGTGGCTCATGCGGGGCACACAAAATCTTCATGATTCGGGAAATTCTTCACATTAATATTATGCCCATGGGAGTTATTTATAATGTTTCTCATCATCCTAAGACTTGGGTGGCCTAATCTGTCATGCCAGAGACAGAAGAGTTCAGAGTTTCTAATACCGTCTTCAGGACAGTGTAAGCTGCAGGCGCCTTAATGTTGGTATAATATAGCTCAGTTTCAAGTGAAGGAAGTTTTCTAATATTCTTTTGCCATTCTCTTCGCGCTTCGTAATGAGTAGGTATTCCTTCCGTACTCTTCTTTAGTCTCAACGTGAAACCGGTGGCGCAAATATTTTTAAAACTTAGGAGAGTTCAAGTCGATTCTGGTACAATGAGGCTTCTTCAATGACCAAAGTTGTGCCCATTGTGGCTCTTCTGAACCAATTATACATGCATCGCTTACGGCGATTGTCGTAAGGTTTTGCCGTGCTCTTACGAATCGACTTGAAAAACTTAGTCTCTCTTAAGATGGTACATATTGTGCATTGCTAGCTAAGCACACTTCCTTTATAGGGCGCTACACTTGTTCTAATATAGGGTATTTTATTCATATGCATGAGAAGGCAATTAACACATAAATAAATACACCAATATCGAAACATGTCATGCCATCATAAAGCTGGATAAATGAATGAATTCTTCAAATATCATCCAACCATCACGAGAAAATAACAATTCTTAAGTACCATCCATGCAAATTCTAACATATTCTTCCACACAAAATAAATGACAATTAAAGTCTAAATGCATTACATGCACTAGACTTCTTCTGCTATTTCCTCGGGGTGACATTCTCTTCAAGAGAAATCATGGCGGTGGCTGCTTCTAGGTCGAAAAAGGGGTTGCTGCTATCGTGATGGTTTCAACCTTCACTAGTGCAGGCAGCTATTCCCGAACTCTCCCCTCACCGATGCAAAGTGGGCTTCATAATGCCCTTTGTCATCCTGCTTTGGCTTGCTAGCCTTATTCTCTCGTGGAGCATCTGATTCGCCTTTCTGGGCTGCGGTCTTACCCTTCCTTCCCCTTTTCTCTATCAAGGGCTTTCGCACCTTGTTGCTCCTGGCGTTGGCTTCATGGCCAGTGGAGCTCCCAGACGGCTGAGTGACTTAGTTCTTGTGGAGAACTTCGTCCTGAGCTTCCGCAACTTGCATCATATCAATCAATTCGGCATATTCCTCATAGCCGTCTTAACGATAATTGCGTGTGGATTATACTGCATTGGGGTGGAAGGATTTTCTTAATTTTCTGTATTGGGGTACAAATCCTGTGCAAGACAGAATTGATTTCCCTGACCGTCTTAAAGTCGGCAAACCTCAGTCTAATCCACTCTTACTCTGCTTGAGGAAGAATGATGTACTTTAGCCTCTAAAACCGCTTCTTGAGTGCGGTCTAGAGTGCTAGCGCGCTTTCTCGCCATATACTCATTCTTGAGAGTGAGGCGAGGTGGTGCTGAGAAAATAAAGTGTCGATCATTCTCCTTAGGTTTGGGTTGGCGTCATTCATCAGTCAAATCCACTAGCGGCGCGAGCTTCACGGCTCTAAGCATAATCTCGACATCGGATGCCAACATCGGATAGTTTTGGCCATCTTTGGGCGACTCCTCGAACTCCCGATTCGTGATGTTAGTCATCTAAATGTGTATAAGTCTCACTGTGGTAGACATGCATGAAATAATTCACTTGGGTAAATAAATGGTACAAAAGGTTCTCATGATGTTTCAGAATTTTCTATGCATTTTCTATATATTTTATTGCTAATTCATGATTAAAAGCAATTTTCAGCAATTACAATCAACCAAAACAGTAAATAAATACAGAAAATACATAAAACAGTAATGGCATAAATAAATAAGCTTCAAATGCTAAAAATAATGCAAAATTCGGACTCCAGAGGCCCTTTTATGCTAAAAATAAAATTTCAACAAATTACGCAATTCCGGGGTTTTACGTAAATTTTCAGTTGAGAGAAAAATTCACGCAATTTCGATTTACCGAGGGTTTTTGCAAAATTCTGGACCCGCTCGTAAATTTGAGGGCTTATACGTAATTTTGAATTCTGAAGCCTTCCTGCAAAATTTCAGGACTTGAATTAAAGGTTCAAGGGCTCTTGGTAATTTCTATGGTTTCTGGGTCTTTTGAGAAAATAGCGGCGCCCCACCGGCCGGCCCCTTTTTTTTTTTTTTTTAAGCGGCCCGTTTTCCCTTTGCCGTCGGCTTATTGGCCCATCGCCCAGCAGCTAAATAGCCCACCGTCGCCTCCTTGACTAGGGTTTCCCGCCCTACTTCTTGGCGGCGGCGGCACTGAGCCGGCGGGTTGCGCGGCGCCGGCGGGCGTTCTTCCGCGCCGTGGTCAAAGGCTGAGCGGCGGCCCGATCCGGTGCGGCCGGTCGGTGGGGCTGCTGCGCCAGCGCATCGGCGGCGGCTCTGCTCGTGCGGCCGTCTGAACAGCGAGGAGGCGCGGTGGGCGGCTCGGCGTGAGTTCAAGCGGCGGGTCGGCTGCGGGCCAAAGCGGCGCGGCGGGGCTGGCGGCTACGAGCGCGATGCTGCGGGCGAGCATCATCACGGCGGCCGAGCGGCGAGGCGAGGCGGCCCCGGCGCCGTCTTGGCTGCGCGTCACGAGTCAGCGACAAGCTCGCGCCATTCGGCGTCGGGCTGCGGCGGCGCGAGGAGTGGGGCCTAGCGGCGGCCGGTTGCGCGTCGGGTACGAAAGCGAGAGGCGGCGGCGCGCGTTCGAGCGCGAAGATGAAGAACGGCCGCCGCGCGTCGAGCGCGAAGACGAAGGGACGGCCGGTGGTGGCGCCTCAAGCTCTCCGGCCGGCGGCGTGTATGCAAGAACGGCAACCACTGACGCTTCGGGCGTGGTGTACGAGCGGTGACCGGCCGGAGCCGGATCACGTGCAGGCGGCTGAGGCTGCAACGCCTTGCGGGGCGTGCGCGGGAGGTGGCCAGGCGACGCAAGTGCTTCGGGCGCATCGGTGGCTGCGGCATGTCCGAGTGGCCAGCGGTTGGCCGTGCGGCAGCAGCAGCGTGCGGGAGGCCGAGTGCCGTGCGGGCGGCGCGATTCTGAGCCGCGATCGGCGCTAACCGGCGGCGGCGGTGACCGGCGCGTGCGGGGCCGGCCGGATGCATGCATGGCTGCCGTACGGGGCCGGCCATGCTACTGCGTTTTTCTTTTTGCAGTGTATAACCGATGCAATACTAGATGGGTGCAGTGGCTGTACAGAGCCTTCATGCAAATTCACGAACAGAAACTTAAGGATGCAAAATTTTTCCGTTTCGAATATACGATGCAATCAACATCTACCCCGTTTCTCAATCTACCGATCGACATTGTGCCGGCGACTTCAGATCTGCTCGCGGTAGATTTAGGGCGGATTTGCATCGTTTCTAATCTACAGCGCAATCAACATCTACCCCGTTTCACAATCTACCGATCGGCATTGTGCCGGCGACTTCAAGTCTGCTCGCGGTAGATTAGGGCGGATTTGCACCGTAGAAAATCAATCTAGAACGCGAAAAGAAAATCTGATTCAAGCGATCTAGAAAATTCAATCGTGCCGATGATTACCTCGTTCACCGGGCGAAGTCGTGCGATAACGTGTTGAGAAACCGTCGCCGCGACCATCCGAACGATTTCTGCTTAGAACAAGAACGGATCAATCACGAATCACAGAGAGAATAGATTGAACACACGAGAGGTAGAGAGAACTCCATCTTTCTTTATTGCTTTTCTTTCATGCGTACATAATGAGGGGGGTATGGCTCTCTATTTATAGTCTACGGTGGGGTGCCCAAATATGCCAGGACTCTTGGCCATGGGCCCAGTTTCCTAACACAAGAAACTGGTGAAGCAAGGAGAGGAGGCAAACCTTCGCACGAAAAGAACACGAGAATAGGTTAGCCCAAGACGACAGGAACTAGACGCCCAACAAATCAGCCAATGGTACGCATGCATCCATTGGATTGTTCATCGGGTGCAAGGCAGTTTTGCACCATGAACTAATGCATTTGATCGAAAACTGAGGGTAGCTCGGTTGGCTACGGGCGAGTGGACGCTCCGAGCACGCCTGTGTTCGAGTTTCCCTCAGTGTGTGTAGGGGATGGCCTTGTCTTCTATCGCGCACGAGTATGTCCCGTTGGGTACGTCAGTCGGTTCAGAGGTTGCGTCTCGGATCGGAGGAGGTATGGAGACCGTTCTGTCTGCTCAGTGGCTAAGTTACAGTGGGCTGGGTTCGGTAAGGGTTCGAAGTTGTCCAGCTAAGACATGCCGAACTGCGAGCCACCCACAATAATGTCGTGTACAAAGAACTCTAGAAATTGCCCTCGTGATGCGAAGGAGCTCTCGCCCTGACCATACTATGTGGCAGCGAAGTTGGAGGGGCTCAGCCCACCGAAGTGTCCAAGCCCTGAGTATGCTGAGAACGTTGAGCTTTGCCCTGCGTATGCTACAAACCATGGCACCGTGTACTGCTCTTTGGAAGCATCCAGGAGGCTTGTGTCATCATCAGCGGACTCATCGTTACCCCCACGTTGAATTGGAGGCTGCAATATGAAATAATATTAGTCACAATAAATATTCCGGATATACAATATGAATCCCATACCTCCCGAATGTGCAGTGAAGTGAACAATGGGGAGCGGTAGTCTGTGCAGGTGGTGCAGATGGCAAAAGGGATGCATCTCGACAACGGACCTACGGCGGGAGAACGACATGATGTGAGTGGAACGCAAGGCGTAATAGGAAAACAAAATGTAGGTTTGTACGTAGGAACTTGCCGTCTAGAGGGGGCACGGCCTGGTGCAAATCCAACTGTTGCATCACGCGCTGTGGTGCGTACGCCTCCATCATGTAAGAGAACACCAGATGGTGTGTTGTCACCTATAGCTCCGCGTCCTCCAGGCAATGCAGGGTCAACCCGTGTGGCGATACACGATGCACGAAATCTACCGTCTATGGACTCCATATGACGTCGTTGTTGTGCAATGACTCAAATTCGTTGTACCATAGCAAGTAGCACCTCAACGTTTGACCTTCGCCCACCGTAGACGGACAACAGTCCATCGGATGCCTATAATGGGCCCGTCTATCAGGTTGGCGAACTCGCCGAATGAGTGCACGGCGTCACGATGGTCAGACATCTGATAGGGAAGTGCTCCCAGCTCCACAGCTGCAGGAGCATGTAGCAGATAGCCAGATTGGAGGTACCAGCAGTGGCGCGCTAGCAAGCATCACATAACCCCCGATACGTGGCACACAGAACTGCTGATCCCCAACTGTATCGAGGCATTGCCCCAAACTCTGCGTCCACCAAAGACTCGGTGAGGCCAATGAATTCGGCGTTGCAAATATCGATATGTGTGGCTGGAAACATGCTTCAACCAAAGAGCTAGATAAGGAACGCAACGAGGTGCTCTTGACGACCTTCGGCGTTGCAAATATCACCGTGTGTGGCTGGAAACTAGCTGTTAGACTGAAAAACCGGTCAGACCGCCCACACGAGGACCGGTCTGATTGCCACATCTGGTCAAACCGCAAATGCACCGGTCAGACCGCTTTGAGAGAAATCAATAAAGTCACTCTCTAGAAAAAACGTACCACGAGAAGGAACGGTAGTTCCGCGAACCGGTTAGACCTCTACCAGTATGCTGGTCTGACCACCGGGCGCATGCTGGTCTAACCACCGTGTACATACTGGTCAGACCGCCGAGTATATACCAGTCAGACCACCGAGTGAAACTGATTAGACCGGTCTGACAGCATGTACAAAGCCAATCTGACTGCCTCACATCCGGTAGTACCGCGCAACACATACTGGTACTTCTGATGTTCGGTAGTACCACTCACATAGAGTCGGTAGTTCCGATTTTCCTAACAGGTGCTGATATCTCAACAGATTTTACAAAACACATTTGTAAACTATAGTATCATGCACACAAGAATCAAACATGATTCCCAACAAGTTTCAAACACATTTGCACACTTTTGAAATCATGACACAAAGAATATGTATATGGACTCCTCACATTTGCAAAACACAATCGCAAATCTAAGTCACATGCTACAAAGATTATATGTGAGCTTAAACCATTTACAAAACATATTTGCAAATATGAGCCTCATATCACAAAGAATGAAAACATGGACTTCAAGCACTTGCAAAATACATTTGCAATGCATAGTCCCATATTATAAGAATTCAACACATGAGTTTCAACTATTTGCAAAACACATTCACAAATGCAAGTCTCACGTCAAGATGAGCTATACAAGGTGAGGTTGAGCTATCAACACATGATGAGACTTAAACTACTAGACATAACCCCTCTTAATAGTACAACAACCTATATTAGCAATCCGGCCTTCCAACCAAACACCAAGACCGGTAAAAGACTAGAAACACATTCTTAGTCCTAGCTAGTCATACTTTTGCCTTATATCATTGTCTTGATATGCATCAACTCATGATGCATCCTTTTCTTCAACTCCATCAACACATGATAGTCTTCACTTAACTTGATGATCAACACATGATCATCTCCCCTTGGACATATATCAATTCATGATACATCTTCTTCTTGATGGCCTTCAACACATGAAGCCATCTTCCATAAAGTCTTGATGATCTTCAACATATTAAGTCATCTCAAGTCATCCTCTTTTGTGGAACTAACCTATTCATCCAACTCATGAAAAATATTAGTCCACAAAATAATTGTCATCAATTACCAAATTTCACCATTAACACATAATGGAGGTACTAGATTCAACAATCTTCCCTTTTTGGTAATTCATGACAATCCCAACAAATAGTAAGATAGAAATAATGAGTTGCGAGTATACAACATGTACACAACACTTGTATACTCTAAAATAAGTTTTAAACAAAGCTTACTTATCTGTTTGTCATTAATTATCCAACCATTAACACATAATGGAGAAGTTAGATAACAACCCAATTGCAAATGAGTATATATAAACTACACAAGCTATATATACTGAACGAATGTGTTTCAAAGTAATGATCCTAAAAATGTGTATTAAAGGAAATATGGATTAATATTTATGAAACATCAAAACATAGAGTAAACTCCCCCTAAATATGTGCATACAAGTATGTGTTGTGAAGACATATGTATGTATTCATTTTGGACTATTAGTGAAGTTCAATCTATATTTTGGATCCAAGGAATACATTAATATATAAAAATGTGATTTCAAAGCATATATCTTTGATTTCACCTTTTCATCCAAATAGGACTAAGCAATAATATACTTGCACAACCATATTAGTCCCACAAAAGATTTGTCATTTAATCATATATTTGGATGTGAGAAATACAATAAGATTATAGGAAAGATATCGAATGCATACCTCAACGATTTTACCTTTTCATCCAAATGAAACTAAGCATTAATATATTTAAACAAACATAGTAATCTCACATATACATTTGTCATTATCACCAAAACATCATAATAGTATTTGTCATTATCACTAAAACCAACTTAAACAGAGCTTGATCTTTCAGTCGCATGTGTCATACTGACATTAGATAACTAATTAACCGCTAACTAATTATTAGTTTAAACTAATTAATCTATTCGTGGGGCCATATGACGACATTATAATAATCTTCTTCCTCACTCAAAGGAGAGGAAGTAGGGAAGGCATTATGACGGCTTGGGTTTTGGGCTCAATGCCAATAAGAAAGGGCATGGTGACTACTCAAGATGGGCAAAATAGAATACGATGGTTCCGACGAACCTAACGGCGGCGACAGCATGGCAGGAGAAGCTCCAAGGCGTTGGTGTGATGGCAAGGGTGACGGTGGTGCTACTGTGCACAAGAGCAACTACAAAACCAAGTGAGAAACTCCAAATTGCACATGGGCTTGAGCACCTATGAGTTACGACGACCCTATTGGTGCCGACGGTGCTCAAGGAGAAGCGGCGAGTCAGGATATCCATGGTGGCCTGTGGCGGCACAGCGAGGGGTGATGGTATGGCGGTGCTACGGGCATCTAAGTGTTATGATGACTAGCCTATTGGGTTTGTGGCATAAAGGAGTACACGGGGATAGAAGGACTCATCGTGAAATGAAGGGAAGAGGGAGATCGCTGGTGGCGATAGGGTCGGTGATTGCTCCGGATCGGCGACAGGGACAAAGACATGTTCTGGTGGCTTTAGTGCACAGCGAGGTAAAAGAAAGGGTGCATTAGGGAGAGGAGACCTAGGCGAACATAACAACCATGACTTTTAAGGTCGAAGCTGCTCACCGAGGCGAAGGGGACAGGGTGGCAAGGTCAGCGACAACACTGTGCATAGCAGCAACGTTGGGGCTTTGGTCTTCCTAGGGGAAAACAAGCACGTGCAAGGCGTGCATTAGAAAGGGGAGAGAGAGGCGAACTCAATGTGCATGATGGCGATGACGAAAATTCACGGACAATAAGGCTGTTGATCGAATTCGGGAAATAAGACCAAATTCTTGTCCTCAAGAGGTAAAGAGGGAGCGAGAGTTTAGGAGAAATGAGAAGTAGGTTAGGATGACCATTTTGACACACTTAGCTAGGGCTTAAATAGAGGGGGTGCTTAGCTTTGGGTGCAAGGGAGCTGAGAGGGAGAGAATTTGAGAGAGGGGAGAGAACGGGTTTGTGAAAAAACTTAAATATCTATAAAAAAATTTAAAACTCACGAAAATTAAGCGATTTTTATGGTGAAGTTAAATTTACGAGAGTGCTATTTGTTTTTCTCGCTCAAAACAGTCGGTTTGTCAGCCGTTCGATTTTGTTTTGAGATTCGGTTCTAGGAGAATCAATATGAACGGGAGCAGACCATACGCGCGCCATGGACGTGACCCCGGATCCCGTACTGCTGGATTGCTACTAGTGGAGTATTAAATGAGATTGCGACTTTTAGAACACAACCAAACGAAACTCTGCGTAGTACTCTGAACAATGAAATTTTGTTTTGTGTATAACTAATATCCTGCACACTACTTTTCTGCACATTTGCTGAAACTAAAACGTGTACGATACCTCTCTTGGACATAGCTGAAAACTGAAACTACTGCATACTTTTTTTTGTTCACCTGGTAACTTTGCATAGAAATCGGAAACCTTAAGCTCTGCATATTACCTGAGAGGAAGGCTTCTTTTGTTTGTTTTTATGTTCTAAATTTTTAATCATGTTTATTTGTTGGTTAATGTCTACTGACACCCAAGTTATTATTTTGTTTGTATCACTAATCCTTTTCTTAACTAGCTTTAGCCATGTTTTTTCTTAGTATGACTAATTTTAAATGTTTTGTGTGGTAAATTATTTTTAAATCATGTTTATTCGTTAATTAAGGAGGCAGCATATATTAACGCCTGTAGCTATTAGTCATCTGAACAAGTTGCCTTGTAGTAGCATAATTTATCCCTTCTTGTTTTGTTTGCTCTTAAAATCTGCAAGGTAACAATGCATATTTTTTTAGCCTCATTGGGTTGCATACTTTTATTTCTTAAAAAGTTTTAGCTCTTAAAATCTTAATGTAAAGACTCAAACTATAGGCCTCTATCGGTACTGGTTTTGTAATCTTAGAAGGTTAGTTGTGTTTTGTTTGATTAAACTTTTCAAACTGTTTTGTTTGCTTTTTTGAACTTTTTTAGTACCATAGCTTTAATATAGAGTACTACCACATCCCAATGCATAGTATATATACAATATAGTGGGCATTTTTCAAAATGAGGCCTAATAAGAATTGAGGGCTTGTTAAGCAGTTTGATGCAGGTTTTGTATTGGACAATCTTGTGTGTCCATTTTCTTATCGTGTGGACTAGGATTTGACTGTTTTTAACAATGAAAACAGTCAAATCTCATATAGACAGGCGAACACAACAACCATGACTTTTAAGGTTGAAGTTGCTCACCGAGGCGAAGGGGACGGGGTGGCGAGGTTAGCGACAACACTGTGCATATCAGCAACGTTGGGGCTTTGGTCTTCCTAGGGGAAAACAAGCACGCGCAAGACGTGCATTAGAAAGGGGAGAGAGAGGCGAACTCAATGTGCATGATGGCGACGACGAAAATTCACCAGACAATAAGGCTGTCGATCGAATTCGGAAATAAGACCAAATTCTTGTCCTCAAAAGGTAAAGAGGGAGCGAGAGTTTTTGAGAAATGAGAAGTAGGTTAGGATGACCATTTTGACACGCTTAGCTAGGACTTAAATAGAGGGGAGGGGGTGCTTAGCTTTGGGTGCAAGGGAGCTGAGAGGGAGAGAATATGAGAGAGGGGAGAGAACGAGTTTGTGAAAAAACTTAAATATCTATAAAAAATTTAAAACTCACGAAAATTAAGCAATTTTTTATGGTGAAGTTAAATTTATTAGGATGTTACACCTACCATGTCCACGCACGCGCTTAACAAAGACGACCAGTCAATGAGGTGGGCCAGCCACTCCTCGCTTGCATCTTGCGCGCGCGCCTTTCCTGATACCCACTTTCTGCGTCGTGATTCGCTTTCGAACCCCACTCGCTTCCTCCCTCGCCAATTGCTCCCTCCTATAATTGGCTTCTCGCCACCCCGTCCTTTCCCCTTCCCCTCCCTCTCCCTCTCCCACTCCTCCCCTCCCCTCTCCACTCTTCTCGATCCAGCACACGAGCGCCAGATGGATCGATCGCCGCCGGATCAGCGGCCGTCGCTCTTCTCGCCGTACCAGATGCCCCACTTCCGCCTCGCCCACCGGTGAGCCACCCACTCGCCTCTCAATTTGGGCTGGAATTTGGTTTGGTTTGGTTTGGTTGGGTTTCTTTTGCTTACGGGTCCGCTCCGTGTGGGTATGTTTGTGTGTACGTGCGCAGGATGGTGCTGGCGCCGATGACGAGGTGCAGGGCGATCGGCGCGGTGCCGGGGCCGGCGCTGGCGGAGTACTACGCGCAGCGGTCCACCCCGGGGGGGCTGCTCATCTCCGAGGGCACCGTCGTCTCGCTCGCCGGCCCGGGGTAATCTCGTCACTTCACTCCCGGACTCCCCTCCTTCGGTCTCTGTTTCACGATTTTACTGTCGCCTTGGCACATGCTTGATGCTCCTGACCTGCTCAGAGCAGTTTACTAAATTCCCCGTGCTCTGCGTGCCGTCTTCCATAACCCGTGCTATTCTTCGATTATACTGCCATACTATAGTCTTTTGATTATTTGGGTCTATGTGGGTTTATTTACTACTAGCGCTTCGTGGAAGGTGTGCTTCTTTTCTGATAGAAATATCAAATATGCGTGCTAGATCTGGTGTAGTACTGGTCCTCTTGCAAGTGGATTTTAGGGCAATTTTCGCTGGATATTCGGTGGGAGTACTAGCTTTGATCAAGTGGATGTTTTGTAATTAGCGGGTGGTGGTTCAATCAATGGCCAGCACATAAGCACTGCTATGATCTTTTGGGCTACAGCTGATGGCTTTTAGATATAGCTGATTGTGCTTTTTGAGATGGTAGCGGATGGCGAAGACGTCGATGCCCACCCGATTTTAGACTTATGAAGCTGTTTAGAGAATCTTTTTCAAGAAGGCACCCTGTTTTTTTGCGACTTTTCGAGAAGGGCTAGCCCAAAATAACGGTGCTGGAGCAGGGTTAATAGAAAATCGGGACTTCGATGGATGCCTTCTGCTGAAACCGTGGCCGTCTCAAGAGGAGTTGTTGGCGTGCAAATAAAGAAATGGTTGCGGATTGTAACATCTACGCTACGGTTTATTTCGAGACAGAGATGCACTGTTTCACAAGTGGTTTTATTTCTTAAGTATTTTAGTGTTAATAGATGAAAACTTGATGCATTGCTCAGACAAAATCCTGAAAAATAATATCCCTTAACTGCTCAGGCAAGTGAGTAATGAAAACAAAAGGGGAATCAATAGGCTCCAGTAGCAAACCTCTCACGTACCACTGTGATTATGTGATATATATGGTCTCTAGAATAGATATTTGGAATTATGCAATAAGGTTCTTCTGATGTCCACTACTGGTGAACCTTTAGCAAGTGTTTGCCACTTTTATAGCATGAAATCAGAACATTATGTAACAAAACATTGTTATGCAAGGTTTCCTCATGTCCCTGGGATTTACAACCAAGAGCAGATTGATGCATGGAAGAAGGTGGTGGATGCTGTTCATGCCAAAGGAAGCATCATTTTCTGTCAATTATGGCATGTAGGCCGAGCCTCTCACCAAGGTATGCTCATTGTATTTGCAAATGATAATGCAATTTCCCAGAATCTGTAACAGGTTTACACAATGCGGATAATAGGCATCATGGATTATCAGTTGATGTCTCGGAAACCTTTTTTTTTGCTAGGCTCTAGGAAGCAATCGATTATGTCCTAGTTTACTCTAACTGGATCAGTAAATAGTGAAATTGTCAAAACATAGAAAATCATTTTAAAAAAGTCATAACATTGAATTACTTGAAGAGACCCTGCAGTAGGTTGAAATCACTCTCTCATGAGCCTTGGGGGAATTTTACTGCATCATTTTTAAATCATATTTATTTTGCCCTATGGAAAAAGGTTGTATTCTGATGTAGTTGTTTGTTGGCAATTTGAGTTAGTATTAGTGGGAATTAGAAGAAAGGGTTTGCGGCTGTCAATCTGGGTAAGTGGGCAGTAGCCCGGTTCCCTGTTTTCTGTAAGTCGCATTTCTTCTCTCAAACAGTCAAGGAAGAAAGTTTTGAATTTCAATGATCTTCAGTCAATGCACTACCGAGAATATTCACACTGTATTGTCCAATGTTATAAATGGGATTCAGTATTTCACCTCATTGATCATACTTGTTCACAAGGTTCACCAAGGCGCTAGGTGATAGTCCGGCGACAGGGTGGCGACTAACGCCTAGGGCACCTAGGCGGCCGACTAGCACATAAGAGGAGAAGCAGCACGGGAGACAGAGAGGGAGTGGGAGCAGCGAATGTACTAGCGGAGTGGGAGTCCTAGAGGTCGATGCCGGCGATGGGGAGGGATAATCGACATTGGACGAGATGAATTCGACGGTGGGGAAGGTGGATTCGGCCGGCGACGAGATGGAATCGATGACGGGGGAGGTAAATTCGATGGCGGCGCACTTCCCCTGGCCTATCGCCCGTCGCTGCGCTCGTGCCTGTCAGGACCCAGATTTTACAATCCGGGTTCCTTTGTGATTCCACCGCACTATTCCCTGGATCAGTAGATAGTGCTTACAGTTTGCAGTTCTGAATATTAAAGTACATATCATGCGGAAGCGTAAATATAATAATAAACTTACTTATGGGTTGATTAGGCCGAAATCATTAAATTACAACAGCGGAAGAACGAAGCACACATATGGGACCTTCAGGACATGCCAACAGGCAGCCAACTGGAGGTGCGTGACCTATCCCTTGACATCTTCATCTTCTTTACCACCATGACCAATAGTGTTGAGCGTAGTGATCTGATTCCTGATTCTGGATTTGTTGTGTAAGCGAGTGTGAGCACAAACCACCGTGGTCCGTGAGCCAATACACAGGATGCAAATAAATAGTATGCATGGCTTATCAAAGGAGAGGCTCGGGTTATTTTATTTGCCAAAAATCGTTTATAGTAGCATTATTATTTATTCATATTGTTATTGTTGCTACCTAAACTCCACATAACTATTACCATAATTGGCTTAATCCACCGAAAATACACTTTCTTTATTGATTGCTATCTAAGACTCCAAACAGCGAATGTTATCATTTATTTATTCTCCACCAATATCTTTTTGTATTCTAAACTCCTAACAATCCAATCTTGTAATTGCTATTCATCAGCTCCTCACTTGTGAATTCTAATGATTCTCTAATATAATTACTTTCAAATCCACCGATATCATTTGTATCAGGACTTCCTAACAATTCAATCCTTTTGATTATTGATCCAAAACCATAATTTGCTCTTCCAATAATTACTCCTTTTCCATTATCTATATCTAACTAGTCCACCAAGTATATCAGTGATCAGGTCTATGATTCACTATTATACATCCACCAAGAATATCAGTGATCAAGTCTACGATTCGCTAGTATACATCCACTAAGAATATCATTGATCAAGATTATACTTTAATAATTGTTATTATTCCTCCCAATTCCTAAAGATTCAATTCATCCATCTAGTATTTGATCAAATCATATTAATCCCATTATCGCCAACATTTTCCAAGAATTTATATTAGTTATCAGTGTTGTAATCCAGCAATTACCTTTGCACTCCCTAATTCTCCAAAAATCATTTAAATCATCTTTTTAGCCTATATATTCATTTAAGCTCCACCAATTTATTTCTCCCAGAATCCGCACTATCATTTTCATCTTTATGATTGACATGAATCCACCAATAACTTTATACGGTTAACACAATCAACCATCTACTTTTCTTACGACTCTATCTATTCTTCCTGACATTTTACTTTGTGAGATGTATTATCATTATTCAGAAATATAATACATAGAAATTTCCTGAGACCTACCAATTTTAAACAAAAACATAATGTGTAAGAGAATGCAATAATAATAGCGATCCAGATTCCATCCACCGTTACATGGCATCTGCACCATATGCTAACATTTCAGCGTTATAACCGCTTACAATACCACTGGGACGACACCCAGGGCAATTCAAATCAGGGCTTTCCGCTGCCCTCCACTTTTTCATTTCCACCCACAAGGTTGTTTTTGAAACACTATATCTGGTTAAGTTCTCCCATGTCCGCCCTTGATCGTGGGCACTGCTATTCGAATAGTTTTGACTCTGCAGAGTTTGTACACTTTCACTACAAGAGACAATCAACTCGTTGTCCCACACGATTCCTTAGTCATGTGGTTGAGCAGACCATCACAGTGACTTTTCTAAGTATTTAGCCACTTTTGTCATCTCACCTTATAGGCTGCTCCCACTTGCGGTGGGTCCCATCTATGCACAGGATGTTCTCCACAGTCACTAACGCAGTCGGGCTCCAACACCCAAGCGCTTAAGCAACACCCAAGCGCTCCCCTGGCTAGCAGCGCTAACTCCTTTCCCCCTGACTCCCTCGGCCGCGCGCGTTTGAGCCCCGGCTCCGTAGCGTGGCGAGAGGTGGTCGGGGAGGTGCGGAAGGTAGCCAAAATGCGTTCCCGAAGCTAATGTGATGTCGGTGGTGAAGGCGGCGGGGACCGGGGTGCACGGTGGTGGGCCGGCGGCGTGCGACGGCGGCTGTTTGGGAGGGAGCTTCGGTGCCGGCGAGCTGGGGTCCATGGGGTGCACGGGGAAGGCCGGGAGTGGGTTCGCGGTGCTCCGGAGGTGGTGTGGGAGGGTGGAATCGGAGTGTGGCGGTGGAATTTGGTGGAAAGGGTGCCGCCGGAGGTGGGGAAGAAGAGTGAGGCCGGCGGCGATTTAAGGGCTCTCAGCTTGATTAAGCGCGGTGAGAGGGAGGGCTAAGCGTGTGGAGCTCGGAGGAAGTCTCGGTGGCTCTTATAGGCGCGCGAGGAGGGCCAGCATCGGGAAGCTTGCCCGTGCGGTCGCATCGACAAACGGCGGAGCAGGCGGCGGACAGAGTAGGGAGATCCGCGGGGATTCGGCATCATGCCGCTGCGCCGCGTGTGCTGAGTGGCATAGGGCTAGCGCAATCGCGCATGATGAAGCCTGGCGGAGTAGGGCGAGAAAAAGAGGAGAACGGCGGTGGGGGTCCGTCTAGCGCAATCGGATACGGCGGCGATGGCGGGCGACGGAGATATGGCAGCAAGATTCGGGCATGCTCGCGCGGCTAGCCTTGGCCGTGGCGGGCCGCTGGGGCTTTAGCCGTGTCGCACGGAAGGAGGAAGAAGCGGGGAAGAGGACCGCGCGCGGAGAGAAGAGGAAGAAGAAGCGGGTAGGATCGGGCCTTGCGAGAGAGAGAGGCGGGTGTGAGGGGTGAGTGGTGGGCGGTGAGGCGGAAAGGAGCGGGCGGGAAATGGGCCGTTTCGACCGAAGCGAGGGGGAAGCGGGAGAGAGGGGAGCTGGGCCGGGCTGGCTCCATCTTTTCCCCCACTATTTTTTTATTTTGTTTCTTTTTGTTCTGGGTATGTTTTTGTGTATATATATTATTCAGGTTTTATTTATTTCCTTCTTGCTCACCTAATTCTTATATTTATGTATATTTTTGGCACTAAATTTGTAGGTGTAAAGTTTTGGTACCTATATTTATATGTGTGTGTGTGTGTGTATATATGTGTATATATTTATCCTTATATGTTGATATTTTATTTGCTTGCTTCCTTGTTATTCATGCCATTATTTTCAGAAATGGGATTTTATGTTTTAAGCAAAATTTCTCCCTCCCCTTTATGGATCATCTTTTCATATTCGCATTTTTAATTCTCCATTATTTAAGTATATTTGCTTCTTCTTGATCCTTTTAACTTTTTGGAACCTCAACCAAATTTTCAGAAAAATACCATAAACTCCAATGCAAATAAAATATATTGCAAAATAATTCATAAGTTTTAAAATTTTAAATTCAAATTTTCAGGATGTTACAGTGCCGCTCCCACTCATGTGTGTCAGCCGTCGTCTACACACAACGTGTGTGGAGTACTTTACTTCCCGGTTAGCGTTTTGTACTTATACTTGGTGGGCAATGGCGGATCCAGAACTAAAATTTAGGGGGCTAATGGGACAAATCCAATATAAGATAAACGAACGAAATATAAATCGAACTATCTTTTGCAATCCAAAATCATACATAATTAGAAGAGGAACATAGTAAAATGTAAAATGCAATGAAGATTGTATCTTGTAATGGGTAGTGTGCCCCCAAAAGCCTAAAATTCTCCTCATATTTGAATCTCCATCATAACCTTGCCCACATAGCTTAGAAATTAGTAATTGATGCTTTCCAAGCAAAGGAAACAAAGCTTCCTTCAATACAGGAGATATACAATTTGTTACATAATTAATACCAAGAAATCTTTCAACAACCTTCTATAATCAAAAAGTCTTTGGCTCACACTTGCCCTTTGATTTCTAAAATCCTCGCAACCCTCCTTTGCAATGTTGTGACAACTACTAGATCTACCAACATGTTTATGAAATATTTCCAAAGCCTTCTTTCAATTGGATTACCTTGTTGTAAAGACATCACTACCAAATTTATCAGGCCTTCTAGGTTTCTTAAAAGAAAACAATGGAAAGAAAACACCGCAATGAGTCATGCTCTCATTAGTACAAGGAGTACTATTTGTATTGGGCCTAGATGCTTTCACCTGCTTGAGCCACCAGCCGACTGCGTGAGCCTTAGCCGTCTCCAAGCTGCACGGTGCATGTCGATGCCGTTTGCCCCACCAATCGCCAAGCACAAGAGGCAGGAGGAAATCAAGAAGAATGGATAGATCTGTTTTTGCCGATTAGGTTGGGCTCGCTCAGTGGAAAGATATGTGGGCTTTGGTAATTTGTGAGATTTGCTGGTGTGGTTGTATAGTTGGCCCAGCATGAAAAGAGATAATTCAAGCCTAACTCTTGTTATGTTCTACCTTCAACCATCTTTTTCACAATTTCACTCTTTGAACCATGTCGCCCTGTGAATGGCTAGGAGGTGCGAGGGGGTACCTACTCTCCAGTCGGAGGTAGAGTGCGTGCCAGCTCCCCGACCCCCTAGTAAGTCCGCCACTGTTGGTGGGCCCTAGTTGGCTGGACGTAGCCAAGGCCCATCTCACCCGTAGACTTGACGCTTGTACCGTTCATCTTCCTCATGTAGTCGAGCCATCATCTAACACTACTGCTCCCTCCCTCCCTCTCTCCCCCAGCACCCAGCAACAGCTTGGCATCCCGCTAGGCTCCCTCCTAGGCTGTCCCACCGAGCTCTGCCCAAGCCATCTAGACTAAGGTTCCAAAACCCGGAACCGGGAGAAATCCCAGCCGGTGGACGGTAAACGGCCGGTTACCAGAAAACCGGTCACAATTTGAAAATCAAAATTTGAATTTTGGGATGTTTTGAAATCAGTAACCGGAAAAACCGGTTGGTAACCAAAAACGGGAAAGAACTGGCCAAAATTCGAAAATAAAAAATTAATACCGGCCGGTTTTTTCAGTTATCGGTCTCCACCGGTAGAAACGGTAACCAGCGGTTACCGGCCAGTAATCGCCGGGATTTTGAAACTCTGATCCAGACCCGCCTTGGACCATCTAGGTGGGGAGGCTGCCTAGCCTGCCGACTTTGCTGAAATTGCGGCGGATAGCCTCTTCCTAGCGTCTACATGCGCCGAGAGGCCCCCTAGATCCGATTTTTAAAACACTGCTTGTTCAGCAGTCAACACATACCATATCTATGCTTGTTCACATTACCAGGGAAATGTAGTACTGGTACTTATTTTTCTTTATCAGATTTGACCATGAATAGCATGACCTGATCCAAGCATAGGCTCTTTTGTTTGGATTATTGGAATGTTGACTAATATTCTACCACCGATCAGTATACCAGCCAGGCGGTGCTGCTCCAATATCCTCAACTGATAAGCCAATATCATCAAGGTGGAGGATACTGATGCCAGATGGCTCCTACGGCAAGTATCCTAAGCCCAGGCGCCTTGCCACATCGGAGATACCGGAAATAGTTGAGCAATATCGTCAGGCCGCCGTAAACGCAATTGAAGCAGGTAACGGAATGCAATCATGCATAAGTTCGCAAACTTTGCACTCCAACCATAAACCATCAGAAATCCCTTTGATTTGCTGATCTTGAGATGGATTGCATTCACAGGTTTCGATGGCATTGAGATCCACGGCGCTCATGGCTACCTCATTGATCAATTCCTCAAGGACGGCATCAACGACCGCACCGACGAGTACGGTGGCTCGCTCTCCAACCGTTGCCGGTTCCTACTTGAGGTGACCCGGGCCGTGGTCTCTGCCATAGGATCAGAACGAGTTGCAGTGAGGGTATCACCAGCCATCGACCACCTCGACGCCTACGACTCGGACCCCATGCAGCTCGGCATGGCCGTCGTCGATCGGCTCAACGCCCTTCAGCAAGAAGTCGGACGGCTGGCCTACCTGCATGTCACGCAGCCGCGGTACACGGCCTACGGGCAGACCGAGTCGGGCCAGCACGGCAGCGCCGAGGAGGAGAGCCGCCTCATGCGCACCCTGCGCGGCGCGTACCGGGGCACGTTCATGTGCAGCGGCGGCTACACGCGGGAGCTCGGGCAGGAAGCGGTGGAGAGCGGCGACGCCGACCTCGTGTCGTACGGGCGGTTGTTCATAGCGAACCCGGACCTGGTCGAGCGGTTCAGGCTGCACGCCGGGCTGAATAAGTACGTGCGGAAGACGTTCTACACTCATGATCCTGTCGTGGGTTACACGGACTATCCGTTCCTCGGCCAGCCTAAGTCGCGCATGTAATGTACGAGATTGTGTAATGTATCTGGCGAAATAAAGGGACAAAAATACGGTGAGGTAATTTGACAGTACTTTTAAAAACACGGTAGAGTGGTTAAGAGCTTGTCCTCCTAAATACGTATTATGTACTGCGCGAAAGGATGCCATTTCCTACCTGCTGTTTGTTAAATTGGAATATTTGTACTTACTTTGAATAGTTCTTGATTGCAATCCGAGACTTTCCATGCTAAAAGCGGGACAATACTGAAATCTTGTGCTGCATGAAGGATAGCCGGTGAAGCTTACACTCGTGATAGTCCATAGTACTTTAGGTGTTTATTAATTATTGTGATGCGTTTGACACCTTTATCCTATTATTCAAAGTGGCATTGTGTTGGTACTACTATGAACAAACTTTATTTGACTGGCTTACTCGCAGCAGACCTAGCACCATCCTAGGCTCCTGACAAGTCTTATGCCACGTGATGGTATACTAACTAAACAGTTGACTGTTATTCTGACAGACAAAATCAATTAGACAAACTTCATGGATAACGATGATGAGCTCGGAGCCGGCCGGGTTGGTGTGGAGCGGCACGACGCCGCCGTCCATGATGTCGACCCTCGAAGCGGAGATGCCGAGCCCGTTCACGCGGGGGAACTGGGCAACGAAGGCCTGACCCAAGGCACCCCCGAAGGGTGTGATGATTTTGCAGGGGGTGGCCAGGCCAAGGTAGTAGAAGTCATCGGCGGTGACGTTGGCCGCGGCCTTGCACGGGTATCCGGCCGGCGTGTCGCTGCGGGCCAGGTCGGTGACGCAGAAGTCCTGGGTCAAGGCGAGGGTGGAGAAGGGCAGCTGGAGGACAGTGGTGGGCAGAAAGCAACGCTGTCTTGCCATTCGGAAGTGCTTCATTTTGTGCTTACACGTGCTACAATAACTTACTTTTATATGTTTTTTGAAGAGAGAGTTTACATAAATATTATAGTAAAAAATTTATTGAGTTCAGTTGTACCGATCAAATTCGTATGCGACTATTTTCCTAACCGTACTGCCTCTCGTAAACAAATAAAATTTAAAAATTTAAACCATTAGATATAAACCATAGCTCTCGTAAATAGATTCAACAGTTTAGGCCCATTTGTTTGTTAAATGTTAGCTTCAAAATTTTTACAAAAGTGATGGCAAACCGAATAGCCCTAGTGGCTCAAAAAATGATTCAGCCATCACAATCGGCATTTATGAAGGGTAGGAATATTTTAGAGGGGGTGGTCATTTTACATGAAACCATTCATGAGCTACATAGGAAAAAATTAGACGGGGTGATTTTAAAGCTAGACTTTGAAAAAGCCTATGACAAGGTAAAATGGTCCTTCTTGCAACAAGCGTTGAGAATGAAAGGTTTTTCCCCATTGTGGTGCAAATGGATAGATCAAATCGTTCGAGGAGGTAGTGTCGGTATTAAAGTTAATGATGATGTAGAACATTTCTTTCAAGCTAGAAAAGGACTAAGGCAGGGTGATCCCTTGTCTCCTATCTTGTTCAATTTAGTTGCAGATATGCTAACAACCTTGATTTTCTGGGCTAGATCCAATGGAAAATTCAGGGGAGTTGTTCCTCATCTGGTGGAGGATGGTTTATCTATTCTCCAATATGCGGATGACACTATCCTATTTATGGATCACGACACGCTCCAAGCCAAAGATCTCAAGTTAGTGCTTAGTACCTTTGAGCAATTATCGGGGTTGAAGATTAATTTTCACAAAAGCGAACTTATTTGTTATGGCGCAGCTAAGGATTGTGAACAAGAATACACAAAACTTTTTGGGTGCAAGTTGGGGGGTCTTCCTTTTAGGTATCTAGGTATACCCATGAATCGTAAAAATTATCGAGCAAGGATTGGGCCTGCATTGAAGAGAAGTTCCAGAAAAAACTCTCTAGTTGGAAAGGTAAATTACTTTCAGTTGGAGGGAGACTAGTCTTGATTAACTCGGTGCTAACTAGTTTGGCTATGTTTATGTTACCTTTTTTTGAAGTCCCTAGAGGAGTTCTTCAAAAATTAGATTACTATCGCTCGTGTTTTTTCTGGCAATGCGATGAACATAAAAAGAAATATAGACTTGCTAGGTGGAGTATCCTGTGTACACCTAAAGATTTTGGTGGTCTAGGCATACAAAATCTAGAAATCCAAAATAGGTGTCTGTTGAGCAAATGGCTGTTTAAACTTATTAACGAGGATGGGGTTTGGCAAAATCTTCTAAGAAAGAAATATTTGTCTAACAAACCTCTGACACAAGTGCAACACAGGCCAGGAGATTCTCATTTTTGGAGTGGTCTTTTGAAAGTCAAGGATGATTTTTTGGCCGGTGGAAAGTTCAAAGTGAAGTGTGGGGGACAAACTAGATTTTGGGAGGATGCTTGGTTAGGGGACAAGCCTTTCAGAGAGGCATACCCCAACCTTTGTAGATTAGTCAGGAGGAAAGACGATACGGTGGCAAAAGTCCTATGGACTGTACCGCTTAATGTGTCTTTTAGGAGAGGTTTGGTAAACAAAAATTTGACTTCTTGGTATGATCTAGTATCTAAAGTGGTCTCGGTTAACCTTGAAAATGGGAAGGATGTGTTTACATGGAACCTTAGCAAGAATGGCTTGTTTACAGTCCGGTCCATGTATAGGACCATGATACAACAAAGAGTTCTTCCGGCAAAAAACCCTCTTTGGAAATTAAAGGTGCTGCTGAAAATTAAGGTTTTTCTTTGGTACTTACAAAAGGGAGTCACTCTCACTAAAGACAATTTGGCAAAAAGGAATTGGAAAGGAAGTGTCAAATGTTGTTTCTGTAGTTCCTTAGAGACTATTCAACATTTTTTTTGATTGCCATTTTGCGAGATTTGTTTGGAATACTGTGCTTTTCACATTTGGAATTCAACCACCCACTAGTTTCTCTAATATGTTTGGCTCTTGGCTAAATGGCTTGAGTCTTCAGCTTAGAAACCAAATTTTGTTAGGAGCGGCTGCGCTTTGTTGGGCTCTTTGGTTGAATAGAAATGATGTGGTTTTTAACAAGGTTAAGTCTACTACCTATTTACGAGTAATTTTCGAGGCGACGTCTTTGGATCCGGCAGTGGTCCTCTGCTGCATAAAGAGGAGGAGCGACCGGCATTCAAACGTGGATGCAGAAACTTGGAGACAATAATTATGGCGGTCTTCAAAAAGTTTGGGTGGAGCTTTTGGAATCGAATTGGAGCTTAGTCCTTGTTCTTTTCCTAGATTCTTGTCATTCATCCTGGTTGGACTGAACCTTGTTGCTTTTATTTCTTTTCTTTTGGATGTAAGAGGTTGAGCCTAATGGCTTTAGATCGTGTCTGACTCTCGGCTGTGTATCATCTTCGGATGGTAGAGGCTGGAACTTAGTTCTGTTATCTAAAAAATAAACCATAGCTCAAAATAATCTACCCATAACTAATTCTTTTTGAGTTTTCAGTGGCTTTTGATTTCTTTTAATAATCACTAGTTATTAGTCCAATAAATCATGGTAAAGAACTATAAATTATAAAATAATATAACCTACAGCTAAAAGAATAGAGCATGTAACGAGGCAGCAGCGCAGCAACGGAGCCGACCTTTCCCATTTTCCCCGACTCCATCGAGAGAATTCTCCCCATTACCATTACGAATCGTGGTACTTGCGTGAGATGGAAAAAAATGCATCACAAGATACAAAACGCGCATATGCTCTCTCTCTCTCTCTCTCTCTCTCTCTCTCTCTCTCTCCGGGTACAATAGGCTATCAACAATTTCGTCATTCTTTTTCACAGTATACGGTACGTGAGGACTCTTTAGCAATAGGAGCATAATGTACTTTCAGCATTGGGTCAATCCAACTTGCCAAATTTCGTGATTAAGTTGGTAGGTCATTTGCATTGACCAACATAAATTTACGACATCCAAATTTCCCCATAATCTTGTTCTTCATTTTTCCTCACATACGTCATATAGATTGATTTTTTTGCGAGGCATATAGATTGATTGAGAGAACAAAGTTCACGTTAAAGCCTGACTTAGCGATCTAGTTCAAACCCAAAGAGATGAGAAGACTTGCTTCAAAAAGACACGGAGATCGAATCGCGGATGGCCTAAGATGAAGCTACCGTGCTGATAATTGTGTTGCTGTGTTGCCGACTCGACCCAAGCTGCAGGTTCCGGTCCATTGGGCTAATCTCTGGGCCTTACTAGCATATAATGGGCCGATCTTGGGGCTTTAATGGGCTCGTTCACTCGCAATGGGGTGATTCAATGGGCTGGGCTTGAGCGCATTGAGGTGATTGAACTGGAACCCATGCTTCTACTGTGGATCACTCGCAATCCTCGCAATGCCAAACAGAGCTTTCAAACAAACAGAAAAGCTTCTCCTGTCGTTGCTTCTGCGGAGCAAAAAGCGTAACCCCGAACATTATACTGATGAGTGACTTGAGTGCGTCAAAAGCAGCAGTGGCAGCTACTTGTCATCGGACCCTCCTCTCGTCTGACCATCATGGCAGCAGCGCCTTTGCTCGCGTGTATTGGGTCTCTCGCGAAAACGATACACAACTAGGCATTTTGATTTTCGATCGTCTTTGCTTGACCAAATGTGGATGTGACAAATGACAATCAGCATATAGTGTCAAGTGTCAACTGTTGTGAGACAGAGAGTGACCTAACCCTTCATGACTGGGTCTTACAACTGACCAAATATATAATAAGGCTAATAGTATAGATGAATGTACCAATATACCCTCACATTTTGTAATTATCAAGGGGTAGGATGAGAAATTCTCATACTTCCCCATTCATGTATATGAACCATCAAGAGGGCTATGAGAGAGGCAAGTCCACTCATTTTCCCACAGACCGTTTCTCTATTAGCTCTCTTCATCTTCTATTAGTCCCCTTCTTTACTGTTTGGTCAGTAACCACAACATCGACCTTTTTTCTTTTTCTGACAGGAGCAAGTAGTGTCAACTAGTCGTAGACAGAATGATTTGCTAATAGAGCAAGCCCAGGTGGCAAAAAACAAAATTAGAAAGAAGAGGAGGATTTGAGTTTTTAACAACCAGGCTACAAATCCGCAAGATTTTTTTATAGGACACGGCTCATAAAGGTTTCAAAAAGTTTCATGACTAGTTTTATAATGTTTTTATAAAGTTTCAAGGGATTTTCATAACTAAATTGACTAAGTTGCATAAGGTTTTATGACTAGTTCTATGATATTTTATTAGGTTTTATAAAGTTTCAAAAGGTTTCATGAGTAAGTTTCATATTGTTTCAAGAGGTTTCATGTCTTAGTTGATTAAGTTTCATAATGTTTCATAAAACTTAAGGAGGTTAACTAAATTGACTAAGTTTTATGATTAAATTGATTAAGTTGTATGAGGTTCCATGACTAGTTACATGGTGTTTCATCAAGTCTTATAAAATTTCAGGAGATTTCATGATTAAATTTTATATTATTACAAGAGGTTTTATATCTTAGTTGACTAAGTTTCATAATTAGTTTCATGAGATTTCATAAAGTTTAAGGAGGTTTTATGCCTAAATTGAATATGTTTCATGATTAAGTTTCATGGTGTTTTATAAGGATTCATAAAGTTTCAGGAGGTTTCATACCTAAGTTGACTAGGTTTTATGGTTAAGTTTCATAGTGTTCCGTGAGGTTTCATGCCTAAGTTGACTAGGTTTCGTGAGGTTTCATGATTAAGTTTTATGATTTTTATCAAGTAAGAGGTTTCATACTTAAATTGATTAGTGTTCATGTTTAACTTTTATAGTATTTATGAGGCTTCATAAAATTTTAGGAGGTTTTATGTCCAATTTGACTAAATTTCATGATATTTCATAAGGTTTCATAAAATTTCAGGAGGTTTAATGTTTAAGTTGACTAAATTTTATGTATAAGTTTCACAGTGTTTTATGAGGTTTCATAAAATTTCAGATGTTTAATGCTTAAATTTGACTAAGTTTCATAGCTAAATTTTATGAAGTTTCATAAGGTCCTACGTTCAATCTCATGATTAAGGTTCTTGAAGTTTCATCAAGTTTTATGAGGTTTAATGACCAATTTTTATAAGGTTTAGTGAACTTTAGATGAAACTTGAAACCTAGCTCAGTTGCATAAGAGGACGTGCAAGATTGTCCGATTAGAATGGATCGGATGACCGACAAGGCTAACAAGACCACCTATCTCCTAAGTGATCTCCCAAGTGAGGTTGTTAACTTGTAAGTTTAGAGTGCTAAGGTTTACAATGTTCCCAATCTTTGATGGAATGCTTCCTTAAAGTGTTCGGGCCAATATTGAATACCTTGAGACTGCACAACAAGGAGAGCTCCTGTGGTATCTCGCCATGGAGCCTGTTGTTGTACAACAATATTAGATAATCTAGTTAATTTTGCATCTCAGTTACTAGTCTGCATGACTGCTGTCCTTATTGCATCTTTAAACAGTTTAGTGGCATGGAGGTCAGTTTTCTACTTTAAACAGTTTAGTGGAGGTCAGTTTTTCCTAGCAATTAGTTTTTCAGTTTCGTAGCATTTACTAGTGCAGTTTCTCTTGTATATTGGCTATATAATGGGAGGAAGTAAACCAGAAAAGGTGTGAAGTTCCACAGCACCAAATACTTGTGTTGTTCTCCTGTGCGTGTCATTTCTCACAAGTCATACTGTTCATGACTTCGTGGGTGTAGAATTTGTCCACTTCAAGCAAAGTAGTGAATACGGAGAGGTCCTTCCAACTCACGGTGAGGTCCTTTGCACCTGCGGAGAAGTCCTTCAGCTTCGCGTCGAAGTCCAACATTTGGTATCAGAGCTCCGTTCAGGATCCTGGTGGCCATGTCAACTCCGGTGGGGCGAGGGTCGATCACTCCTCCGCGCGGGATCGCCGGTCGCCATCACGGGTCCTCGCCGTCGCGACAACGAATGGTCGAGCGTGAGGTCGTCATCGGCGCGTGGTCAAGGAAGCGTCGGCGTCGGTGCGATATCCGATCTGACCAAGACCAACTACCGGAGTGGGCGATACTCATGCGCATCAACTGCGGCGCAAGGCTTGTGGGAGCCATCGAACCCGGCGCGCAGAGTGCAGCGTGGATCGTCGGCGTTAGCGGCGATTGCTCGAGCTGTCCCGCGGAGATGCCGCCTCGATTGGCAATAAGGACTCGCGCAGAGGCGTGGGATCTTGTCAAGATCATGAGGATGGCGTCGAGCGCGCGCGCGAGGCGAACGCGCAGAAACTCCAACGCGACTTCAACAATATTGCATTCAAGGAAGGAGGCCATCGATGACTTCTCGATGCGCATCACGGGCCTCGCCAATAATCTGCGGCTTCGGCGACCACATCACCGGCGGCGGTCGTGTCGCAAGATGCTGCAAGTGGTCCCTGATAAGTTCATGCAGGTCGCAATCTCCATCGAGACGCTGCTCAACATCAACGACTTGTCCATCGAGGAGGTCACGGGCCGTCTCCGGTCCGTGGAGCAGCGGCTCGACGCGCGGGCAGCGGCTGCAGAACTGGGCTCCCGGCTGCTTCTCTCGTCAAAGGAGGAGGACCTCATACGTTGCCTACGCAAGCGCGACAAGGAGGGTGCGCGCTTCGACAGCGTTGGCGCCAGCGGAAGTGGTACGAGCGGCGGCTCGGTTTTGCCACGCGCGCGCGCAGCCACGCAAGCGCGGCATCGACGACGCATGCAAGGGTGGTGGCGGCAAGGCCATTGACAAGGATGTGTGCAATAACTGCAGGCAAAACTGGGCATTGGGCCCGGGAGTGCCGTAAGAAGAAGAGAGACGAGGCGGCGCGCAGCGCTGCTGGCGGAGGAGGGCGGCGACGACGTGCCGTCCCTATTGATGGCCCAGGTGGCCTCTCTTTCACCGGTGCCCGTGCGCCTCCCGGAGCGCGCCGCACCTGTGCACGTCGGCGGTCGGGTCTTCCACAACGAAGAACATGCGACGGTGCAGTTGGGTGACACCGCCAACCACACCGGCGGCCGGGACGACGGCGTGTGGTACCTCGACACGGGCGCGTCGAACCATATGACGGGAAACAACGCGGACTTCTCCGAGCTGAACCGCGACATCACGGGCACGGTAAAGTTCGGCGATGGATCAATGGTGGACATTCTTGGGCACGGCATGTAGGGACCCAGATATTAACATCCGGATTCCTCTGTGTTTAGCTGCACTATTCCCTGGATCAGTAGATAGTGCACACAGTTACAGTAATGGAGATCAAATTACATATCATGCGGAAGCATAATTAAAATAGTAAACTTACTCATGGGCCGATTAAGCCGAATTCAAAAAGTTGCAGCAGCGGAAGAACGAAGCACACAGGTGGGACCTTCAGGACATGCCCACAGGCAGCCAACTGGAGGTTCGCGACCTAGCCCTTGACATCTTCATCTTCTTCGCCAGCATGCCCAGTCGGGTTGCTGAGGCAGGGTGATCTGATTCCTGATCCTGAATTTTTGTCGCAAAGCGGCGTGAGCACTCCGACCCGTGCTCGCGAGCCAATACACGAATGCAAATAAATAGTATGCATGGCATAACAAAGGAGAGGCTCGGTTATTTTATTTGCCAAAAATTGCTTTTAGCAGCATTATTATTTTTATTTAATCAAAGTGTTATTGTTGCTACCTAACTCCACCCTACGATTACCAAAATCGACTTAATCCACCGAACATGCCCTCTATTTATTGATCTTGTCTAAAACTCCAAACAAAGTATCATCATTTATTTAATCCACCGATCACACTTTGTATTTTAAGTTTCTAATAATACAATCCTGTCATTACTATTCATCGACTCCTCACCTCCGAATTTTAATGATTCTCTAACATAATTACTTTCAAATCCACCGATATCATTCGTATTCAATCATTTTCATTATTGAGTCAAAACCATCATCCAATAATCAACCTTATTTTCCCATCATCTATCCTAACTATCTCATTAGTATACCTCCACCAAAAATATCATTGATCAAATCTATGATTCACTTGTACTCATCCATCAAAATATCATTGATCAAGTCTATACTCCAATAAATGTTATCATACCTCCAACTTCCAAAAATTCAATTTGTCCATCCAATAATTGATCAACTCCTATTAATTCCCATTATCGCCAATATCTTCCGAGAATTTATATTAATCATTAGTGTAGTAATCCAAAGAATTATCTTTGCACTCCTAATTCTCCAAAATCGATTCACTACTACATATTCACCAAGAATATCACTAATCAAAAATTATAATCTGATACTTGTATTATTTCTCCAAGTTCCCGAAAATTCAATTAGATCATTTATCTAGCCGATTTATTCAGCTGGACCCCACTAATTATTTCTCCCAGAATACACACTATCATTTCCTATTCATGATCGATCTGAATCCACCAATACTTTTAGGTGCATACTACAAACATCCATCTCCTTTACTCACGACCTGGTTCATTCCACCCATATTTTATTTTGTAAGAATAGAAATGCCACTATTTGAAATACAATACATAAAATTTCCTAAGACCTAGCAGCTTTGGAACAAAACATAATGTTCAAGGAATATTAACAAGTTGTTTCATACATATGGCATCACACCATATGCCTAATATCACCATAATTCTTCCATACATATGGCATCACACCATATAGCATCTTTCAAATAAGTATAGCCGCTTAACTTACCACTGGGACGACACCCAGGACAATTCCAAATCAGGGCAGTCCTTCGCCCTTCACTTTTCCCAATCCCATTCATAAAGCATTTTGAAATAGAACTATATCTGGTTAAGTTCCCATGTCCGCCCTTGACCGTGGGCACGGCTATTCGAATAGTTTTGACTCTGCGAGTTCGTACACTTTCACCACAAGAGACAATCAACTCGTTGCCCCACATGATGCCTTAGACATGTGGTTGAGCGGACCATCATCGGTGACTTTTCAAAATACCTCGCCTTTCCATCATTTCACCCTATGGGTCGCTCCCACTTGCGGTGGGTCCCATACGTTGTGCGGGATGTTCTCCTTCGAACGCCTAGCACTGCTCCCACCCCTGCTAGCCCGCCACAGCAGAACTTCACCCTACCTGGGTGTCCCATTCAAGCCGTCTCACCGACTGCCACTTGCACTTCCTCACACCACCTCCTGGAAGGATGACTTTCAGGGTCCGGTAATCCTACTAAGCCAAGTTGTAATTTACAGACTTGTGGTTGTACTGTTTTACACGGGTTGACATGACAAGATTCAGTCCTTAGTGATATCTGGACGGTTCTACCACAAACCACACTCTCGTGCACACCTGCACCATACCCCCGAACCATCCGCCCAGATAAATCAGCAATTCGAGGTTTTTGGAGACATAAAATAACCATATCCAACATTTATCAGTCATTACCACCATGACTGCCCAAACTAGTTTTTCTCAAGTTTAATGATGATGCTTGGCGCTCGCGCCCATGAGTATCTAAACAATACTAAGCATGGCATATATTTACGGACTTATTTCCGAAAGGTTACTATTATAATTTGTGCTAGGGCGACAATGTTCACATGTTCAAATATTTCAAAGGAGGGGTAATATTAACCAAGTACACAATGGGATATAACTAGAATCTTAAATTAACATGTATTTGCATATAACATAACAGCATGCAATTTGATAATTTAAACAAAAGTAATTTGCAGAAAACGTAGGTTCAACATGATCAAAGTATTGACTCGCCTGGGCGGTTTACAGCGGTCTTGAGCTCACACAATGCTTTATCTTGATCTTCTGATCTCTATCTTCGCTTCGAGCTTGATCTCACTGGATCCGTTGAATCTTCACGGCTTCCAACTCCTAATTACGCGACTAGCGATCAATCCAAATAAGCGCGATACTCAAAGAGCCAAATAAACCCAAATAGCTCAGTTTAGTTCCATTATGAGTTAATGGGTGATTTATGTGATTTGAGGCATGGTCGATAGTAGAATACGATAACTTAATCTTTTATTGATAATCTCCTTTTTTATCATTTTGGTATTTATCAAGGATGTCCCCTGAACTAGGTTAAACCTATGATTTGGTGTATTTCGTCGAGTGCTAATGTTCAGGGCACAAGATATAAACATACACGTAATGTTTGCAAATTTTTGCTTACCAAGCTAATCTCATAATTTAGGGTATATCATTTTGGGGTATGATATTCTATGTACCTTAGCTTTCATTAAGCCTATTTCTACTTGAATTAGAGTTCAGCTGTATGGGCCATAGTTGGTTATTTCATGCTCACATTATTATTTACTAAATCTAGTATTAAGATTTAGTTATTAGTACCATTATTATTTTATCCATGCTTTAGTTTCTATTAGGCTTAGTTTCATTTCAATTTTTAGTTCAAACTTAGCCATCTAAGGAAAACTTGGTTAGCATCATTTTAGGTGACCCTACTTACGGGTGTTAATGGTTACATGCTTATGTTAGAGTATCTGTATGTTCGTGAGATTATTTTGGTACTGGATGACCTAGGGCCATTATGTTAAAATATGCCAATAGGGTTTGTTTAATAGTGGCTTGACCAATATTGGGCATATATGTTTACATGCTAATTAGGGACCAGCTTTATTAATCATATACATTTATCAACAGAAGGCTTCTCCTAATTAATGCCTTAATATGTAACCAGATTTGCGATGTAAACATTAAAGTCACACTAATTGCTTATCATGATAACTAATTAAAATTTAAACCCTCTCTTACTAAAATACATGGGTTTATGACTTGTTCTTTAGAACATTTTCATTTGTTATTTCATTATTCCATGAGTGCACAACCTAAACAAGTTTTTACTCCATTTCTTGATATACTCTTGATTACTAATTAAGCCTTAAAACAAATATTCAAAGTACATTAGCCACATGATTTATCATTTAATAGCTCATTTTATGTCCTAACTAATTTTGTCTGGTTGATCTCCTAATTGAAATGCATTAAAATGAAATAGCACAAAAGAGTGGGAGTCGGCTAAGGACAGAGCTGAATAGGGGCCGAAGCAGAGTAAGGGAGGCGCCGGAGCTGGGCGACGACGCCGCCGGCGAAAAGTGGCCGAGAAGGCGGCGGAGACCGGTAAGACCGATTGCCCGGGCGGTAGGGAAACAAGTGGAGGCGGCAGCTTCGATCGAGATGACACCAAGGCGTGCCGACAGTAGGAGGATGCGGACGGCGGAGGAAAGCCGATTGGGCGCCGGTGGCCGGAGAGGAGAGAGAGCATGAAATGGAGCGAGCACGAGCAAGAGTAGAGGGCGAGGAGCTCACCGGAGCGACCGAACCGGCCGGGGAGAGGCTGCAGCGGACCGGCGGCGAGCACAGGTGATGGCGGGGGGAGGCGACCGTGGCGGATCGCGTCGGCGGGGAGAGCGCAGCCGCCGGCAGGAAGCCTCGGGTGCCGGGAGGTGCTCGCCGCGTGGAATCGCCCCGGAACCGACCAAGGTGGAGGCGGCAATGGAGAGGGCGGTGGCCGGCCGGAAAGGGGGAAAACGCGTGGGCGGCTAGCATGGGCAGCGGATTCCCAATTACTCGTGAATGGAGGCAGCGGGCGGCGGCGCGCGTGACACGGCGATTTGTGGCGTGTTCGCGGAGGTGGCCGGGGCGAGGTGAGGCGCGCTCTCGGTGGAGGAAGAGGGGGCAAGGGAAAAGGTAGAGGCGGCTTGGGGGGCAAGGGAAAAGGTAGAGGGCGGCTTGGGGTCTTGTAGTCGAACACGCGCGAGAGGGGCAGAGCCGGGCGGGAAGCGCGTGTTGCGGAGGACCGGCGGAGCGCGGAGGACCGGAGGGCAACGACCGCACGGGGCTCGGGCGGCGCTTAGCGGAGCGGCGCGGGCTCGGCGTGCGGATGGAACGTGAGCGCAGGATCTTTGCGCGGAGCAAAGCGGCGAGTAGAGAAGATGGGAAGAGGCGACGTGGAGGCTTGCTCGCCATGGAAGAAGGGAGGAGGAGGGGAAAAAGAAAGAAGAGAGGACGGCGCGTCTTGCGGGGAAATAGAAGAAAGAGGGGAAGGGCGGCGGGACCACTGGCAAAGATGAGAAGTCGGATGGGGAAAAGAAAAGAAGTGCAATGGAGTTGGGAGAGAGTGAAAGGAGAGGAAAATCTGAGAATTTTGGAAATTCTAATTTTTAATTTACATTTTAAACGTTATATCAAGGTTCACTAATTTCAAACCTTGCATGACATTCAAAGTTTAACTTTTCATTTAAGTTTTGTTTTGCTAATTGAATTAAAAGAATGGATTTTGGTGTAATCATTTAGGATATATTCTAATATCCTTTTTGGATTCATTTTATTGATCGGGTTTAATCTCGTATATTTAATACTTTGAATTGTTAATATATGACATCATTTTCTCCTTTTATTATTTTCAGGGTCATTCTCTGTAATTGGACTATTTTTGGGTTATTACTCTGCATAGCATGAACTTAGAAAATTTCAAATAAATATCTCGCAAGGATTTGATTGCCAGCAAAATGCAAGAAAAGTTTTAAAATTTTCATATTTTCGAACATCCAAAAATTCAGGATGTTACACGGCACAATCATGTTCGCGGCACGAGGTGGATGCCATCGTGTGCTGTCGGACGTGTACTTCATCCCACGTCTGCGCAGCAACATCATCAGCTTGGGACAACTCGACGAGGTTGGGTGCCTAGTGTTGATTGAGGATGGCGTACTACGGGTGCGCGATCCGAGGAGGGAGCTTCTCGCCAAGGTACAACGATCGGCGAATCGACTGTACAAGATCTCCCTCACGCTCGCTCGATCGATCTCGCTCCTGGCGCACGCGAACGACGATGCGTGGTGCTGGCATGAGCGGTTCGACCACTTGAGCTTCGAGGGGTTGAAGAAACTTGGGCGTGGCGGCATGGTGCGTGGGCTTCCACTGCTGGATCATGTCGACTAGCTATGTGACGCGTGCCTTGTCGGCAAGCAACGGCGCTCGCCGTTCCCTCAGGAGGCCAAGTACTGCGCGAAGGGCCGGCTTGATCTCGTCCATAGCGATCTTTGCGGGCCAATCACTCCGGTGACCCACGGCGGCAGGCGGTATTTTCTCCTACTCGTCGACGACGCTAGCCGCTATATGTGGCTAGTGCTGTTGTCGGGGAAGGACGAGGCGGCGAGCGCAATCAAGAAGTTCCAAGCCGTCGTCGAGGTGGAGACCGGCAGGAAACTCCGTGCGCTACGCACGGACCGAGGAGGCAAGTTCACGGCGGTGAGCTTCGGCGAGTATTGCGCAGAGAAGGGCATTCACCGGCAGCTCACAGCGCCGTACTCGCCGCAACAAAACGGTGTCGTGGAGCGCCGAAATCAAACAGTGATGGCCATGGCGCGCTGTCTCCTCAAAGCGAAGCAGATGCCGAGCACCTTTTGGGGGGAGGCGGTGAGCACCGCCATGTTCATCTTGAACCGTTCGCCGACGAAGAGCGTCACCGGGATGACGCCTTATGAAGCTTGGCATGGCAAGAAACCGGCTGTGCATTTCATGCGCACATTCGGTTGCCTTGCTCACGTCAAGGTTACACGCCCGCACGCCGTGAAGCTCGATGACCGAAGCGTGAAGATGGTTTTCGTCGGGTATGAGCTGGGCTCCAAAGGCTACCAGGTGTACGATCCGGTGGGTGGCCGGCTCCATGTGACCCGCGACGTGGTGTTCGACGAGACCAAAGGGTGGAATTGGGAGGCGAACGGCGACGCCAGCCCTGAGACGTTCACCGTGGAGTACACGGTCAGTGGCGTCTTGGGTGGCGGTGAGCCGAGTGCTCCTGTATCCCCTGTGGTCCCGTCCCTGGAGGAAGGTGAGGAAGCTGTGGCGTCACCCCGAACGCCCATGAACGCCACTCACGACATCGGTGGTGCTCAAGTCGAGCACTACACTCCACCGTCGCACATCCCGTCAGGGCTCAACCATAGTGACAATGGCGCGCCGTGGCGTTTCCGCACGGTGGACAATTGCATCAACACTGCCGAGCCACGCGTACTGGACCCCGACGAGTGGCTCCTCATTGCGACCGAGGAGCCCACCTCCTACGACGAGGCAGCCACCGATCCGGCGTGGCGCGCCACAATGGAAGAAGCGATGGCGGCCATTGAGGACAATGGCACGTGGGAGGCAGTGGACCTCCCGGCCGGACACCGCCCGATTGGCCTCAAATGGGTGTTCAAGCTCAAGAAGGATGCGCAAAGGGCGGTGGTTCGGCACAAGGCGCGGCTGGTGGCTAAGGGGTACGTACAACGCGCTGGCGTGGACTTCGATGAGGTGTTTGCACCAGTGGCGCGGCTCGATTCTGTGCGCGCACTGGCAGCGGTGGCAGCACACGAGGGCTGGGCGCTCCACCATCTCGACGTCAAGTCTGCGTTTCTGAACGGCGACCTCACGGAGGAGGTTTACGTCGCTCAACCGCCGGGATTCATGATTGCAGGGCGAGAGCGGCAAGTACTGCGGCTGTGCAAAGCACTCTACGGCCTACAACAAGCTCCTCGGGCGTGGAACGCCAAGCTTGATCGCACGCTAGTTGCGCTCGGGTTCACGCGTTGCGAGGAAGAACACGGGGTGTACACACGCGGCAAGGGGCGAGGACGTGTGCTCCTGGGCGTGTATGTTGACGATTTGATCCTCACTGGCGCCGACCAAGCTGAGATCGAATCGTTCAAGGAGGAAATGAAGCGCTCATTCAAGATGAGCGACCTCGGGCAGTTGAGCTACTATCTCGGCATTGATGTCAAGCAGCTGCCCGGGAAGATTACCATGAGCCAAGCTGCGTATGCGGCAAAGCTCTTGGACAAGGCCGGCATGGCCGGCTGCAATGCCGTGCAAGTGCCCATGGAGGCACGTCTTAAACTGAGTAAGGAGAGCTCCAATCCACCTGTTGATCCTACGTTCTACCGTAGTGTGGTTGGCGACCTCGGTATTTGGTCCACACCGGCGGATATCGCCTTCGCGGTCGGGTATGTGAGCGAGTTCATGGCGAACCCAACGACGGAACACTGGCGCCGTCAAGCATCTACTTCGTTATGTCGCTGGTACGCTCCACTTTGGCCTTTGTTACACCAAGGGGCACAACGACATCGAGCTCAAGGGGTACAGCGACGCGGACATGGCCGGTGACGTGGATGATCGCAAGAGCATCTCCGACATTTTGTTCTGCCTCGGCAACGCGCCTGTATCGTGGCAATCACAAAAACAGCCGGTGGTGGCGCTATCGTCGTGCGAGGCCGAGTACATCGCGGCCTCAGCGGCGGCATGCCAGGGAATCTGGCTCAGGCGGCTGATCGGCAACTTCTACGGGCGAGACGTCGACGCCGCGACAATCTACATCGACAATCAGTCGGCGATTCAATTGTGCAAAAATCCGGTCTTCCATGGCCGGAGCAAGCACATTAAGACGCGCTTTCACTTCATCCAAGAGTGCATCGAGGGTGGCCAAGTCGCCATCCGCAAAATCCACACCGACGATCAGCTGGCGGATATATTGACCAAATCACTTGGCCGGGTGCGTTTTCTACACCTGCGCTCGAAGCTCGGTGTCGTCGACATCAACCACAACTAGATTAGGGGGAGTAATATTAGATAATCTAGTTAATTTTGCATCTCAGTTACTAGTCTGCATGACTGCTGTCCTTATTGCGTCTTTAAACAGTTTAGTGGCATGGAGGTCAGTTTTTTACTTTAAACAGTTTAGTGGAGGTCAGTTTTTCCTGGCAATTAGTTTTTCAGTTTCGTAGCATTTACTAGTGCAGTTTCTCTTGTATATTGGCTATATAATGGGAGGAAGTAAACCAGAAAAGATGTGAAGTTCCACAGCACCAAATACTTGTGTTATTCTCCTGTGCGTGTCATTTCTCACAAGGCATACTGTTCATGACTTCGTGGATGTAGAATCTGTCCACTTCAAGCGAAGTAGTGAATACGGAGAGGTCCTTCCAAACTCACGGTAAGGTCCTTCGCACCTGCGGAGAAGTCCTTCAGCTTCGCGTCGAAGTCCAACAAACAAAAGGTTCTCGAGACTAGTGCAGTTCGACAGCGACGCCGGAACCCGCCCTTGGATGTTGTTCTCACTGAGGTTGAGGTGGTTGAGGTCAGGGAGGCTGCCGAGCTCCAGTAGTAGGACGCCGAGCAGGCGGTTCTCGGGGCAGTGGAGCCGCCTCAAGTAGGTGAGGTTGCCGAGCTCGAGAGGGACGACAGTGCCACGGAGGCCGAGCCTTGGAAGCTCCAATGATACCACGCGGCCATGGCCGCACGTCACGCCGCGCCACTGGCATACTAGGACGGAGCTGTTGCCCCACGACGGCACCAGAGCTGCCAACGAATCACTCGTCATGCGTGACATGAACGACGTGAGCGCGAGGCGTTCCTGTGTCATCTAATCAGATTGTTGGCAGCTATCTCGTTGTATGCGTTTTGGACAGTATACCGTCCTATAGCTGCGTCCTTAAACAAATGATCAATGGATTACTTTTAGTTAAACAAATCAGATGCACAATTTAATCTCTCACAAAACCAAATTACAATGGCATCTATAAAGAGATTAATCAAATTATTTAACCATTTGAAATGAAACATGAACATCCATAATTTTTGCCATGTTCTGTCAGGCTGTGGTGCGTGCATGATGGACTCTTTTAGTACAGAAGGGGATAGGGAATTAAAAGATATAGGCCCTTGCTGGCCATAAACTAAAGACTACTTATTTTGCAATAGCTTGCGTATCTCCGCTGTCCGTATGTATATACATCCGTCCCCTGCATGCAGCTCGTTGAGTCCGGCTTGCCCACATATATTAGTTGAGAAGTTGGTATAATTTGCTGTTGCTTTGCTGTTCAGTGTGGTCAAAACTGTTGTGTGAAAACTCTACTATCAATAATCCAGTACCTGTTGGCAAATTAGATTGAAGGTTAACAAATTACTCCTATGTTTTTTTTTGTCTGTAACTACTCCTTTATCCTTTTCTGATACTTGGAATAAAACAATCACCATTTGCAAACAAGCAGGTAAACAGAGTATATGAAAAGTGGTCCATAATTCACTGCACTGTCAAATGGAGCCTTCATGACCAAACAAATGGCCAGTGGGTATAACTTTAGGAAGACCATAAAGCTAATTAAACCAATCGGATGCACTGTTTAATCCCTCATTTCAACAAATTACAATGACAACTAAAGAAATTATTGAACCACTTCAAACGAAATTAATATGAGCAGGCATAACTTGAAAAAGACTACAGACGTTCACACAACAGGTGCACGCACGCAAATTAATCTCACACCACGACGACGGCGTACGACCACGACGACGACCAAACCCTGCCGAAAACAGCTTAGCCACTACCGCATAGTCCAAGAAGGTTGACCGCCGTTGTCGTGCCGGAGTTGTACTGGTAGTGCAGCAGGACCTGAGGGAACACCATGATGTCGCCCGCGTACAGCGTCTTGGTGAACACAGTGTTGGACGACGAGGAGATGAAGCCGGCAGCGATGGTGCCCTGGCCCTGGGTCTGGGTGACGAAGAGGAGCTCGGAGGCGGCCGGATGGGTGTGGAGGGGCATGACGCCGCCCACGGCGATGTCGAGCCTTGCTGCGGACATGCCTGTTGGAGTTTAATTTATTTTCTAGTTGATAACTATCAGACATACATAACTATCTGGAGCTTTCACCATAAGACTTCAAACAGCCGACATGCAGTAAGAAACCTGCACAGCCGACATGCATGAGAATGAGTTGTGCTGGAGCTCTGAAGCCAGCACATAAGCCAGAATAAAATTGACTACTACTGAGTGAAGAAAGAGCCAGTGCATGCATGTAAGCTGCCGACTTATGCCGACACATCAAGTCTCTGGAGCAACATAGGTGGCAAGGATGACATGCCTCGCTGTGTTTTTACTGGAGTCTTCCATAGCTAGCTTCTAGCTATTAATCACCAAATGACAGTAAGTGGTTTGGTTGTAAAAAGCTAATTTGTCTACTAGCTGTATACTGTAGCATGTACTTGAGTCCGTTGGCATGTGCTTGAGTCGTTTTAGAAAAGTCTATAAATAGACATGAGATTAAGTAGTAGTAAAAACATATGTAAGCTTGTTAACTTCTGATATATGTATATGTGTTAGTGTGTAGCTCCTAATGTATGAGTGGAAGAGCAGATCAATGAAGCTTGTTAGCTTCTGTGGTACTCCTCCATATAGGTATGCTCTGTCCCTTCTTTGCTTCTTTTTGAGTGTTAATTTTCCAACAATTAGTATCAGAGCCTTCGGTTCGAGTCGGATGTAGTGGACTAGTATAGCGTATTCGTATTATTTTTTGAAGCCGAGGTTATAGCTTCGAGTTCAAGTGTCGGGATGGCGCAGTCGATGATTCCCATATTCTCAGGAGAGAATTATGATATGTGGAACATCAAGATGCGAACACTACTACTATCGTAATGGTTGTGGGATATTGTGTAGAATGGCTACAAAGAATATACCACTAAAGATGTTCTTACACCAGAGCAGAAGAAAATTTTGGTGGAGAACTAGATGACGGGCGGTAAGGCTTTGTTTCTGATTCAACAAGGTATTGCAGAATGTTTGTTTCTACGGATTATCGGCACCAAGACATCAAAAGAAGCTTGAGACAAGTTAAAGGAGGAGTTTCAAGGTTCTATAAAAGTTTTAGCTGTAAAGCTATAAACTTTGTGAAGGCAGTTTCAAAATCTGCAGACGAAGGAGTCTAAAAAGATAAAGGATTACTTCTCGAGGGTCATCGATGTAGTGAATCAGATGCACACCTATGGTGAAGAGATTACTGATCAAAAGATTATTAAGAAAATTTTGATCAGTTTACCAGAAATGTTTGAGTATATTGTTGTTGCAATTGAGGAGTCGAAGGACTTGGCAACTCTTAGTGTGCAATAACTAACGAGTCCGTTTGAGTATATGGTTCCTCTTAATCTTTTGTGGTTATTTTGTCTTTTCCATGATGACATTATATACTATTTTTGAAAATATGACTTGTAATCATAAATGATACCAAGTATAATTAATTCCAATTGTAGAGATTAGATATCACTCATGAGCTCAAACGATATCAGGTATGATTAAATTCATTTGTAAAGACTTGATACTATTTTGAGAGCATACATGACACCAAGTGTGATTGATTTCATATGTAAAACTTGATGCCACTTGTATAAATAACTTGTATCCCACAAGGTCAAATTAGGCACTTCATCTTCCATGATTTGCACTTAATAATACTTGAGGGGGATACCACTTATAAGAATATATCACTTGAAATACCACTTGAGAGAAGAGGATGGTACCATCTGGGAGGATACCATTTAGGAGAGATATACCACTTGTAAAAATGGATACCATTTGAAAGATATTATATGGAAGAGCCTGGCTAAGAAAAGAGTTTGCTCGGTAAGAGAACATTTGACACCACTTTGAAAAAGAAAAAATGATATCACTTGTAGAGACAAGGATAAAACTCATGTCGGGGTCAAGATAATCAAAAGTCTACCACTCTTAGAGAGAATGCCATTTTATGATAAAAGAGTATCACAAAAGGATCAAAATGGCATATGGAGTCAAGAGATTACTTGAGGGTAGCTAGCAATGATAACAAAAATCAACTTGACTTTGAGGAGCAAAGGGGATAGCTGATAGAATTGAAATCAACATGATTTGAATCAAATCAGCCAATTTTCAGAGAAATTGGAAGTACCGTAGTTTCACTGTCAGTAGTTCGGAAGACGGAAGTACCGCAGAATGTGCAGCGGTAGTTTTGATGTTTCTAGAAATGTGCCAAAGATTGGAATTTAGAGGAGAGGAAAGATATAATGTTGTACATTGCTCCAAAGCCTTTCGTAAAGAAACTTAAACTACTCGTGGAGCACTTCCAACTATATGCAAAGATTAAAAATCTTTTGAATATAAATTTTAACAAATTAAGCTTTAATTTTCAAAAACTAACTCATTTTCAATGAAATCTTCAAGACTGCAAGAATGAGTATTTGAGGGTAATTTAAGCATTAAAATTTATGTATAAGTTATAAGTACCTTATGAGCCAACATATATCAATTACTTTAGCTCAAATGGCAAAACTTACTCAAGTGCTAGATTATGACTACTTAGGGCAATTTAGGATTTTTGATGAATTTCAAAACCAAATAACTTTTAATTACTTGGCCTTTTGGAAAACTTTTGAATACCAATAATGTTTGAAATAGCCAACTCTAGTTTTTTTTGGTATTGAACACTTTTTCGATTCTTTTTAGAATTGATTTTAACCAATTTTTGAGTTTAAAGCCAAAACAAGATATTATATTGCTAGTATTGCGTTAGAAACTTAGTTTTATTTGAAATAAGTTTTTTTAAAGCCAAAACCTTTGGAAAACATTTGTATACATTTTTCAACTAGTTTTTCAAAGATATACCAATAATTTCACAATTTTGGATTTTAAGCTAAATAGCTCAATTTTCAAAAACATTACTAGTACTTAATTTATTTAGGCACACTTAGGGATGTGATATATATATGAGTATGATTTAGCACTCCCCTTTAATATGCTACTTCATCTTGCTCATGATTACATCAATAAACTTTTAGAATAAGAGCAACAACACCCCTTTTAAATATTTTCATGCAAAACAACTTACACAAGGCTAGGGGCGAAATATATCAAATGTAGATACTTGTTACTGAGATGGTATGGGTTTATGATGTGGCATGATCATCCTTAAACTTGGCTCCCATTACGCATATGGTGGAATTCATCTCTTCATATTTAAGCCATGCCTCCAATATCTCTCCAAGTACCTATTAAGGTTTTAAGTGCGTTTTGGTACCCAAAACTTGGTTGGATTCATGAATATTAGTCACAATAGATTTGGACACCAAAATGGCCATAACATTGAATTTTTGTAAACTAACATTTTTAGCAAACACATTACCATTTTTATCTTTCCTAAACAAATAGTGTTCATTAATAAACAATGACTTAGGAATGATACCTTTGGGATAATCCTTACTAAAATGTTCCTTTTTCTGGCAATTGTAGCAAGTTTGGCAATTTACACCTCTTCTTATCTTGTTCATTGCCATTTTGCCTCTTCTTTGATGACTTTTGCTTGTCATCCACCTTGTTGGGGGCACACCGAGGCGAAGTAGCTCTTCTTGTTGCATCTAAAGCACTTGACAATGTTGAATTATTTTCCATATTGCTTTTGGATGCTCTTTACATTTTTCTTGGAGGTGAAACCGATACCTCTCTTGTCATTTGACTTTCTTTGACTACCCAATATTTTGTCAAGAGAAGCCTTCCGTTTGTAGCTTTTCTCCAAGTCATTTATCAAAGTTGTAACTTGAGCCTTGAGCTTATTATTCTCCTCTACAAGGTTAGTCTCAACATGCATAAAGGAAGTAGATGAATCTATTTTTGAGCAACAAGGTAAATCTAGCAAATCATTACAAGATATGGATATGCTAAGTTTAGATGAATTGCAAGAACTAGAAGCTAGACATAGTATATCATCTATTAGATCACATGTAATGCCTATATCTACATTTGGCTTAGAATATTCCTTGAAAAAAAAGACCCATAATTTTCTTTTAGCACATCATAATTATTTTGAAGAGAGATATATTCTTTCTTTAGAACCTTAAATTTAGCTTTATTCTTTCCAAGAAATTCATTAAGGGTGTGTTTGATTGCTGGGATGGGGTGGGATGGAATGTGATGGTTCCTTTGACCAAGCCTATCCATGTGTTTGGTTTGAGGGATGGGGTGGGATGGAATGATCCAAAGTGGGATGAGCCTGTGCAAATTTAGAGAATATTCTTCTTAGATGCTGGACCATATGGTTCCACTTTTTTTGTGGAACCATCTCATCCCATCCCCATCCCCATCCCATCCCACTCTATCCCAGCAACCAAACACACCCTAAGTTCTTGTAGCATGTCCATCAACTCATCATAAGAAGGTGCATTATTATCATAATCATTATTTACCTTTTTATTACCTTTTACCATGAAGCATTAAGTTAGTTTCTTGAACATCGAGATACAAGTATTTCTTTTCCTCAATAGTTGGAGTAAGAGGATTCTTTGGAGGAGGAAAGCCCACATCTATAATTCGCCATAATTTTAGGCTCATGGCCTTAAAATAATAAATCATACAAATTTTCCAATTGTCACAATTGGTGCCATCAAATAGAGGTGCTTCATCTAGGTGTAGTATACCTCTAGTTGCCATCCTTTATCCTCTAGGCGGTGAAATCTAATAAATGAGAGAATAAACTCTGATACCACTTGTTAGATCAAGGAGGCCAACTAGAGGGGGGGTGAATAGGCGGTTTAAAAAGTTGTTCTCTAATTAATTATCAATTTCTATTTGGCTAAATTAAGCAAATAATGTGGAAGCTTAACTAAAAAGGTTTAGCACAAATAATGCCTAAAACAACAGAGTTCACCTAAGTGCATCAACAAAATAAGCCTATGTCAAGGTTTGAAATCATAAGATGACAAGTAATCAATTTAATTATATGAATGTAACTTGCTTGAATGTAAATTGAGTACAAGAAAACAAACCACAATTGACATGGTTGTTTTTTACCGTGGTGATCAGAGATTTGCTGGTCTCCCCTAGTCCACGTTGAGGTTAGTCCAAACGATTTGGACCGGCTCCACGAATTAAGTTGAAACACCTTAATCCACTAGTGATACCTCTTTTCTGCTCCGAGTAGGTGAGGTCCAACCTTTACAACTTTGTCGGGTCTTCTCATAACCTTTTTTAGAAGATCACCATGCATGACGCCTCCATCACCATCTAGGAGTTGGCAAACTCTAAGAGTAATAAGTCAACCCCCTTGTTTGACTCTCACCATGTGCAACGGATACACACCGCTTAAGTGGATACACAATCCACCTCTAAATGTAACACATGTAATCTAGAGCCTTCTCCCTTACTCACAAGGTGCAACACATGCACAATTGAGAGGAAGATTTCACACTAGCTCAAGAGAGTGAAATGGAGTGGAGAATTCTTGTCTCCAACCGGCCACAAGGGGGTATATATACCCCACACCTCGAAACTAGCCGTTGGGATAGAAAAATGAGATTTTCAGAAGTACCGTAGGAAAACGATCGGTACTTCCACTCCCCTCAGCAATGGTCAGAAAACTAGCTGTTTTAGACAAATCCGGTAGTTTCGACATGCAAAGTTCGGTACTACCTATCATCAGAAGTACCGCAACACTTATGCGGAACTACCAATTTCCTCGGAGACGAGAAGACTCCACACAGGTGTCTCTCTAGAACAAATGTACCGCTATACAAGCTGATCATTCCATAAATCAAAAATACCGCTCACATAGAGTCGGTAGTACCACTTACTAATCGGACCGCTCACACAAAGCCGATCGGACCACTCACACAGAGCTAGTCAAAAGTACCGATCATCGACTACACTAGTCCCTGATCGTGTTGGATGGTTTGACTACTCAAGTCTTTGACCACGTTGATCTCCAACCATGTTGTCCGGTTTGACCACATAGGTCTCTGACTATGCTGGTCTTTGACTATGCTGGTCTTCGACCACGTTGTCCAGATTGACTACACAGGTCTCCGACTATGCTGGTCTCTGACCACATTGGTTTCGACCACTTAGGTCTTGACCACATCGACCATGTCGATTTTTGACTACATCGATTTTCGACCACGTCAATCTTCAATCACACAGATCTCCAACCACTACGTCGATCTTCGACCACGTTGTATCAACCACATCAATTCTGACTACACAGGCCTCGACCATGTCAGTTTCGACCACATCGTTTCGACCACATTGGTTTAGATCACATAGATCTCGACCACGTCGGTTTTGATCATGCTGGTTTGACCATGCCGGTTTTGACCACGTTAGTTTTAATTGCACAGATCTCGACCATGTCGAATCTGACCATCTTGGTTCGACCACATTGGTCTTGGATCACATAGATCTCGACCACGTCAGTTTTGACTACACTGGTTTTGATATAAAGATCTCAACCACGTCAGTTCCGACCACACTGGTTTCGATCACACAGATCTTGATCACGTCGGTTTCGACCATATTGGTTTCAACCACTTCGATCTTCGACCACAGATGTCAACGACCATGTCGATCTTTGACCTCATTGGTTCGACTACATTGGCTTCGACCATGCTGGTTTCTGATCATATTGATCTTTCAATACACAGGTCTTTGACCACATTAGTTCGACCACAATAGTTCTCGACCACACAGGTCTTCTGATCACCAACAGACACGGTAGTTTCATGATTACAACGTTGGTAGTTCTGACTAGCGGTAGTACCATAGAATACACTGCGGTGGTTCCGATTTTCCTGAGAATTGCATATACTTAACAGATTTTGCAAAACACATTTGCAAACTGCAGTATCATGCACACAAGGATTATCCATGATTCCCAACAAGTTGCAAAATACATTTGCACACTTTTAAAATCATTACACAAGGATTATATATATAAGCTTCAACCATTTGCAAAATACATTTACAAATATAAACCTCATACTACAAAGAATGGAAACATAGATTTCAAACACTTGCAAAATACATTTGCAATATATAGTCTTATGTTACAAACACTTGCAAAACATATTTGCAAATATAAACCTCATACTACAAAGAATGGAAACATAGATTTCAAACACTTGCAAAATACATTTGCAATGTATAGTCTTATGTTACAAGGATTTAACACATGATCCACAACTATTTGCAAAACACATTCGTAAATACAAGTCGCATGCCAAGGAGAGCTAGACCAATTGAGGTTGAGCTATCAACACATGATAAGGCTCAAGTTACTAGACGTGACCTATTTTAATAGTATGGCGACCTACACTAGCAACCCGATCTTTTGACCAAACATCAAGACCAGTAAAAGGATAGGAACATATCCTTAAAAGGCTAGGAGCACATCCTTAGCCCTACCTAGTCATACATTTGCCTTGCGCATCCCCTTGAAACTTAATGACTCTCATCTACACTTCAAGTCCGGGTCATCGTCTTTATATGCATCAACATATGATGCATCCTTCACTTGACCTGTCAACACATGATTGGTCTTCACTTGACTCGATGATCAACACATGATCTTTTCCTCTTGGACATACATCAGCTCATGATGCATCTTTTTCTTGATGGCCTTTAACAAATGATTTCATCTTTCATCTTGACTTGATGATCTTCAACCCATGAAATTATCCCAAGTTTTCTTCCATTTGTGAAACCTAACCTATTCATCCAACTCATAAAAAATGTTAGTCCACAAAACAACTGTCATTAATTACCAAACTTCACCATTAACTCATAATGGAGGGACTAGATTCTACAATGTTCTCTTTTTAGTAATTCATGACAATATTAACAAATAATGAGAAAAAATTGTTTGCCAGTATACATCATGTATACAACACTTGTATACTCTAAGATAAGTTTTTAAAGCAAAGTTTACTTATCAAGTTGTCATTAATTATGCAACCATTAACACATAATGAAAGAACTAGATGACAACCTAATTATGAGTATATATAAACTACACAAGCTATATATAATCAAGAGATATGTTTCAAAGTAAAGATCCTTAGTATGTAGAAATGGAACATGGATCAATACTAATGAAACCATAAAATATAGAGTGAACTTCCCCTAAATGTATTCATATAAGAATGCATTATGAAAGCATATGCACTTATTCAAGTTTGACTTATTTGGTAAAGATCATTCTATATTTCAGATTTGAGGAATGCAATAAGATAAGAATGTGATATTGAATGCATACCTCTTATGTTTTTCACCTTTTCATCTAAATGAGTTTAAGCAATATTATAATTGATAAATATATTGGTCTCACAATTGCATTTATCATTATCACCAAAACCAACTTAATGTAGTTTGAACTTATAGGTACGTTGGTGCTTTGATGATTATTGTGGCCAGCAGCAAGACCGAGGCTACAGAAGGGGTCTTGAGGCCATGGCATGTCACATAAGTCTAGGTGGAGCAACATCTCAAGTCGAGAAGCACGAGAGAAAGACAAGGATCATGCAAAGGCAATGCTTGCATATAGTGTGCCAATTGAACTTGTGTGTTTCAAGGTGTAACATTCGTCGGAGCAGGCTATGGAAAGTTTTTAAGTTTGCTTGGTTTTGATCAAGAAAGGTTGGTTTGGGGGTTTTGATCTTGTAGGTGTTTTGGCTTGAATTCATGCCGTGATTTAGATAATATATGAGAACTCATCGAAGGTCATCTAGATCATCTAGAACTCACGAGTAGAAGCAGATCAAGAATGCCCTCTTTTGCCTGATTTTAGTGCACTCTTCACTCAAATAAAAAAGGTCAGAAATTTGGCAACGATTTTCTCAATCGTTGATTAGAATAGGTTCCTAACATACTAAAGAAAGTTCATACCATGTTTCAAGTCATTTGGGCCAACGGATCAAAAGTTCCATTGATTTTCGTTTTGAAATCGTGATGATTTTAGTATTCCGTCTTTGGTTTTTATTGTAGCGTAAGAACCACCGCCACTCTTTGTGGTACTACCAATTCCATCAGAGCGGTACTACCGTTTCTTGTGCAAGACTACTGATTTTGTATAGTTTCTTTTAGATCTTTTTGTATGGATGATTGGTTTCTAAACTTAATAACTTCTCATAGTTATTGGAATGAAGAATCTGGAGTCGTGCTTCTGCTTCGGGAAAAGATTTGAAAAAGTCTTGTATTGTTGTTGGCCATATTCACATCTCTCTAGTCGTCATTTTCGGTCCTACAGATGAGGACACATAAGAAACAACTATCTCATACTAGTGGTAAATTGGATTTTGACAAATATAAGCTTATTGTTCTTTGTATTTATTTATGCCCTTATTTGATTTACTTTTTTTATATCGTCTTTATAAATTCTGGTTCTTATCCTACTATTGGTGAAGAAATAGTTGACTAGGACAAAAAACGGATATTCTTTATTTAGGTACTTAAATTGTATCTCTGCCATGCTAGTTTTGCCATGTTTTCTTCATTATATTTGATGTTAAAGTATTGAGCTAAAGTTTCATATCAATAATGTATATATGGCTTACTTTTGTTATACTGTGGTGTCGGTATAAATTAACATTAGTTTTAGAATGTTAACCTATAAAATTTAGTTGAGACATAATAAAATCTTAAATCCACCACTGCTTATACATACTATTTTTTTTGAATCCAGCATCCTGTGACACTGGTTGGGCCTACTGGGCTCCGCCCCCTGCTTATGGCTAGGGCCCGGTGTGGTTCTCGAGGTGCATTTATAGGAGGAGGTCGTGCATGTATGCCGTAGAACAGTGTAACGTGGGTGAATTTGGCGACGCACGCGTGAGTTCACGTGCAAGCAGGAGTTTTAAGGCCGGTTTGCCGTTGCTGTAATGTGTTCGGTGTGAGGCTGTTATGTCGGGGTTGGCAGTGACGAGCGTTTTGGTTCTCACTAACCACACCTTAGGTAGATTTGTTGTGAGGTTTTTCAGATCCCGTTTTGGACAATTGCTTAGCTCCAAGATAGCCCTGTTCAAATATCAATTACTCTCCTCGGTGATGCAACACACAAGTTAAGTAATCTTCAATCTACGTGCGCCCGGCTTAGCTTAGCCTCGTATTCCATTTTGCATTTTTGCGTCTGGTGTGCGTGACGATCCGGCCGGTCAGAAGTAGATAAACAATCACGATCTGTATATTTGTCAGTTTCCGGTTTCAGCCCCTGCTCGGTCCAGTCCGAACTCGGATCTAAAGGTTGGCCGCTGGTTGAGTCGTGAGTCGTCTCATACCTGAGCTCTACTTATAATGATTATTATGCTTCTGAATGGCGACAATATAATATAGTTTGTAATGAGAAATCCTAAAGGAACTTCCAATGGTCCTTTTGCTTGTTACTAAAACCATGCCACATCATTTTCTAAGATAAACAGTAAAATTCATTACTTTGCGTGCAGAGTTAAACCACTAGCAATCACATTTGGTACAAAACCAGGGAACTGATCCAGCCACAAAATTTCATCCTGTGGACTCGATTCAGACCCATGTGGTACAGAATTACACGTCCTTGGGCAACATGAAGAACTATAGTGACTAAACTCCAGCACCAGTAAACTATTGGCTTCTCTAAATAGCACTCCTAGGTTAGAGAAATCATACTCCGTCCCAGTCATGGCATGTTTTAAGCACTAAGGCATCCGTTTCAAAACATCTCGATTCATACCCAGGCTACTTACTGCACGGATAGCCAGCATCAACGCCATTGTTTCATCATGCATCCAGGTCGGAGCTCGCTCCTGCTCCGGCTGCAACAGGTGCACCAAGCGAGTTCCGGACGATAAAAACAAAAGCACCATCGGTGTTTACTTTCAATATGTATTCTCAGGTACAAAGGCTGGGAGAGGTTTTCTCTTCCCTGATCTAAAAAAAATATCTTCCGCCGGTTTCTGCCAACTTTGATTTCTCCCCTGGTACGATATCTGCTCACTGCCAAAAACACCTTTAAACACTTCCTGCATCCTAGTCACATATCACTGAAACTCTTCGACAGAACGTACTTGCCTTCTCGTTCGCATTGACACGGGTACGCTCCGATCGACCACCATGCCCGCAAAAAGACTACTGTCATCAGTAGCTTGTCCGTCGGCAAAGGGCTCACTTCATTGATTACCTCCTTAGCAGAACTAGCCAAGAGCCAGCTTATTGCGTACATCCTGGCATCCTGCGTCTGCATTGCTCTCCAACAGGCCTTCACTGCTTTATGGTCTGGTTCTTTTCAGCTTCTAAAAGCTGATTTTTGACTTTTCTACAGTAACTAATTTTTAAACGGAGTATTTTTTCAAAATAGAGTCTACTAGTTAATTGTAGTACATACTTTACTGACTTCATTTATATCGACAAAAACCGCACGTGAGTTTTTATTACTCTGTAATCTTTCGTACAAACAGTCCAAAAGTCGCAAGCCGCAGCAAAAAAGAACAGGCCTCGTCCAGTCGATTGCTCAAATCATTTTTTAGGTGAAGATGAATAACAAGTCTTTTTAGGAATCCAAAAAACTGAAAATGACTATATACTTCGCTGGGATAGCTTATTACTATTTTTGTGGGCCCATCTCTCTCCCGCCAAGAAATTAGAGAGAGGATTCATGGAGCGATTAATTCATTATGGGACCCTTTAGAAACAAACTGTGGTAACAAGATACTGGAGTTGTTGTATGTAAAATACCATCAAACATTCTCTCTCCTTTAGTAACAAGCTTTAGTAACAACTATTGAGGGTGCCCTAAAGCAGTACCAGTTATCGGTGGCAGATTGATGAGGACATCTGTTCTATAGATACAACTGTGCTAACTCCACAACAAACTCCACAAACTCAAGAACCAATAACTCGAGCACGAGCACGTCAACTTAACCATCAGATGAATGCGTTCCTAAGTTTGCACACAAATGTTTCAAAGAATGGCATACTACTTAATTCTTGTGATGATTTAATTGTCCTTAGGAACCATGGTGAAGAACCACTTGAGCTCAAGTGTAGAAGTGGAATCGTCAAGCGCAATCCAAGTCCTGTTCACGAGTTCGATTCAGATTCGGCCTTTGCAACAGCGTCTACTTCAAACGGCCATAACTTTTGATCCAGAAGGCTTCTCGGGGCCCATGAGTACTCGTTGGAAAGCTCTTGAAGTCTACTTTTAGATGGATCTGGTCTCACATCCAAAATCTATCCGAGCAGATCAGAAACTGTGAAAGAAGACACGTCACTTTTTCAGTCCGAGTCAAAATGGGCCGAGGGCCTTGTAACTTAGACTATTTGGGCTGGTACTGTTCACATGAACAGTACCACGACCATGTGAACAGTAACTTCAAATAGTACCACATCCTTTTTCATTAGATAAGTGCGGCTTCCCCCTCCCCTATTTAAGGAGGTCGCACCCCTTTAGTCTTTCTCGGGTTTTTCTTAATAGATTATTCTGCTTAGCAGTTTCACCGCATGTTTGGTTGAGGAACCCCAATTTGTGAACTTAAATATTATTCGCAATACAGATTGCATCTTTTACTCTCTTGCTCATGTTCTCGATTCGCTTGCAGGAGATAGCCTTCTTGGCGAGGTCAATCGTGTTCGGCACGGTTGATAACCAACGGAGCAGTGGTGTAGTGATTGCGAGGGGTTCGATCTGTTTTGGTCGGAGCCTTTGGATCATCAACGTCGAGATCTCCACAATCGACTTATCAGTACCTCTCAGAAGATCGGGTCGTCGTCACATCAGTTGGTATCAAAGCAACGGTTGCCCGTGAGGTAATTCGTCCCTTTTAGATTAGTTTATATTCATCGTATCGTCCCATAAACTCCAGAAAATTAGCCAAAAAAATTCGTACTATTCTTCTGCTGTCCCAACACCCCCTTGTGCCTTTGCAATTTTCTTTTTGGTATTGCTTGTTGAATTTTTGGTTACATTATCGTGTTCAAGTTGCTGATTGCTAGTCTAGTCAGTGTTTAGTTCGTCATTGTCCTGTTGCATCTCGTGTTCCTTTGCGTAGCTTCATCATTGTGTGTTCTTGATCCTTGCCGCCCCCGATCCCCCATCCTTTCTGCGCCGCCATCCTTGCTACGGCCTTCCATCTGCTGCCAACCCTAGCCGCGACCCCCTTGCTAGCCCCCATCCTTGCCGCGCCGCCATCCTTGCTACGGCCTTCCATCCGCTGCCAACCCTAGCCGCGACCCCCCCAGGCGTTTCCATCCTCTGCCGTGCCTCCCACTTGTGCAAGAAAAAAAAATAGGGTTTCGGACTCAAAAAGAGAGAGAGAGAGTTGATTTCGGTTGTTGAAAAAAAACAAAAAAAGAGAGAAAAAAGGGGAAAAAGGGAGAAAAAAATGAAAGCCTCCAGAAATTTGGAAATTTGGAGAGAGAGAATCCCTCTTTGCTGAAATTTAGAAAGTGCATCAAACATTGGCCAAAAATAGTGAAAATTGGTGGAGCTGTTCTTCATACATCCAAAAGCCTCCAGAAAAAATTTTGAGCAATTTCGGCCACGGAATCAAAAGTTATTGCAGTTTCAATTGAGGCCAAAACGAATTCGAGTCCGTTTCCGCCACGCCTTCAGTAAAACGGGCATAACTTTTGCATACAGTGTCCGTTTTCGATATTCTTATACTCGTTAGAAAGCTAACGACGACGCGCATCTGAAAATATGATAGGAAAATTACTTATCACCCTCCAAGACCCTCAAAATCGGCCATCTTTAGCCCTAAAATCTCGTCGCAAGATTTCACTTTTCAGTCTTTGGCGATTTTTTTGGTCTTCCCTTTGAAATTTGGGTTTTGTCCAGTTGAAAAAGTTGTAGATCTCGTCGAAACCTTTCAAACAAGTATATATAAGCTATATAAAACTCTGCCTTTTCATCGTTTGAGACTAGCTGTTGTATCTGCTCAATCTGGAGGGCTGTTCGCGATTTATCGATATCGCTGTTTTGTGCTCTACATCACGCGAATAATCTTGTGCTCTTAGAAAGAAGTTTGAGTAGTGGGCTAGCGTCTCTCCTAGTACTTGTTGTGAGGTTCTCCTTTGCTTACATCAAGTCACATTGATCGTTGCGTGTGCGTACATACACTTCCTTCATAGGGCTTGATTTTGCTAGCTGTGATTAGGCTAGGATCAGCAACATTCACGAGTATTTTGAACAATCTTTCAACTTGCATTTACTAAACTGATTATTGCTGATCCTTTTTGCTACCATGTTGTGCCTTCCAAGCTCCACATACTCTTGATCAGAACAGGTCCCCTCTTGCAATCGTACCCACGCTCGACACGGTGTCACGAACCAGCCACCGGTTGTACCACCTGCTGCATTGGTAAGAACACTTGTAAGAGTGTGGTAAGACGCTTGAGAGTGTGTGATTCCACTTCCCACCACCTAGTAGTTGATAGGGATAATACCTTTGTGTTGTCTTTTGTTTGCTACTAACCATGGCAGGTGAGACGTCTGATGCGCAAGAGTGTGTTTTAAAGGGAGAGCTCATGATGCTTTTGGATGAACAACGTGCTACCATTACTGAGGACATTGATAGGAAGATGGATACAATGCAGCGTTCCATTAATGAGAGCATTGCAACACTCACCGCACGCCTTGAAAGAATGGGGAATCGGCCGTCAAACAATGGACGTGAGTATGATCACTATGCAGGCCAAGATCTCGAAGAGGGAGATGATAATGAGAGACAAGACCGTGACGCCGGCGCTGCATTTGCTGCCCAAGATGCACGCCAACGACACCGCCTACATCAAAACCGTCATGGTATGGGAGGTAATAATTTTCAGCACCACAATGCTCGTGCTCATGATGACCTATTGCTAAAGTCAAATTTACCATACCATCTTTTGCTGGTACTTATGATGCTGAAACTTATCTAGATTGGGAGATGACAGTTGAACAAAAATTTAATGCCCATCTAGTTCCTAAAATGCATAGAGTCAGACAAGCCACTAGTGAATTTAAAGATTTTGCTATCATTTGGTGGACTCAAGTAGTTAGTTCTGGTTTAAGACCTGATACATGGAATAGATTGAAGGAAGTTATGCATGCTAGATTTGTTCCTCCTGCTTTTAAACGTGAAATGCGTAAGAAATTGCAGCGCTTAGACCAAGGTAATAGATCTGTCAAGGAATATTATCAAGAACTGCAAATAGGCATGCTGCGTTGTAATGTTGTAGAGGATGACGAGGATAAGATAGCTCGTTTTTATGGGGGCTTAAGGCGTGAAATTCAGGACATAATTGATTACAAAGAGTATAATGATATCAATAGATTGTTCCAGCTTGCTTGTTTGGCAGAGAAAGAATTGCAGGGTAGGCAACAAAGGACAAGGAGCAACTTTGGAGGTATGTCTACATCGAGATCGACGCCTGGGCAAGCCAAGATAGCCCCACCTCCTATTTTTCGAGCTGCTGCCCCCTCTGTGAGTAGGGCGCGTTCAGCAGCACCGTCGCCATCATCACACGCACCCAAGACAAGCAAATCTACTAGTGTGCAAGCACCAGCAAAGAGCTCTCCATCGGCCACGGGCCGTACGACGGGAATTGTGTGCCACTATTGTAAAGGGATGGGCCACGTCATGAGAGATTGCCCAAGTCAGCGGGCGTACATTACGACAGAAGATGGAGGTTATGTAAGTGCTAGTGATGTTGAGGATGAATATGTTCTTACAGCTAACCTTGCAGGTAATGGTGATGATCATGAGATAGATAGCGATGGTGAGGAAATTTTAGGTGCCGCTGCTACGGCGAATTATAGAACCATAATTGTGCAATGAGTATTGAGCACTCAAAGAGAGCAAGAGGAGAAGCTACAACGTCATAATCTGTTTCAGATGTTCCTCATCGTTAAGGATTGCCGTGTTCGTGTCATAATTGATGGTGGGAGCTGCAATAACTTGGTGGATTTGGGATTGGTCAAGAAGTTTAGCTTGACCACACGTGTGCATCCTCACCCATACCACATTCAATGGTTCAACAACAGCGGTAAGGTGAAGGTAACACAATCTGTGAGAGTGCATTTTTCCATTGGTTCCTATCATGATGTTGCTGATTTTGACGTAGTATCTATGCAAGCATGCTCACTGTTATTAGGTCATCCATGGGAATTTGATACCGATGCAACTCATCATGGTAGAAGTAATAAGTACTCTCTTGTGCACAAAGGAAAGAAATAACTTTGCTACCTTTGACCCCTACTGAAATTGCTAATTGTGATAAAGAGCTACCTGAAAATAAGAAGAAAGAACTTGAACATGAATATGAAAATCAGCAAGTAGTGAAGAATGTTTTCCCATCTAAGAAAGAGAAGTTGGAACCTAGTTCTAGGACCGAGGGAATTAAATTAAAGGGTTGTGTCATACTTGCAATCAAACCTGATCTTGCTGAAATTTGTCATGATGATATGCCATGCTATGCTTTGATATGCAAAGATGCTTTATTTTTACTTGATGATGTATCTAGCTCTTTGCCGTCTGCTGTCACTAACCTTTTGCAGGAATTTGAGGATGTGTTTCCTGCTGAGATACCCCCAGGGCTGCCACCAATTAGGGGTGTTGAACATCAAATTGATTTGATCCCAGGAGCTTCCCTACCCAACCGCGCGCCATACCGAACCAACCCGGAGGAGACTAAGGAGATTGAGCGTCAAGTGCGAGACTTGCTTGACAAAGGGTACGTACGTGAGAGCCTTAGTCCATGTGCTGTTCCTGTACTTTTGGTTCCAAAGAAAGATGGGTCATGGCGTATGTGTGTTGATTGTAGAGCTATCAATAATATTACCATTAGATACCGTCATCCTATTCCTAGGTTAGACGACATGCTTGATGAATTAAGTGGCTCTACAATGTTTTCTAAAGTTGACTTGCGTAGTGGATACCACCAAATTAGAATGAAACTTTGAGATGAATGGAAGACGGCATTTAAAACTAAGTTCGGGTTATATGAGTGGCTTGTGATGCATTTTGGTTTAACTAATGCCCCTAGCACTTTCATGAGATTAATGAACAAAGTTTTACGCGCTTTCATTGGTAAATTTGTGGTAGTTTACTTTGATGATATATTGATTTACAGCAAGTCACTAGATGAACATCTTGAACACTTACGTGCTGTTTTTGTTGCCTTGAGAGATGCACGTTTGTTTGGTAACCTCGAAAAGTGCACCTTTTGCACCGATCAAGTTTGTTTTCTTGGCTATGTTGTTACTCCACAGAGCATTGAGGTTGATCAAGCCAAGATCATCGCTATCCAGAGTTGGCCGCCTCCTAAAACGGTCACACAAGTGCGGAGTTTTCTCGGGCTCGCTAGTTTCTATCGGCGTTTTGTTCGGGATTTCAGCACCCTCGCTGCACCATTGAATGAGCTTACAAAGAAGGGTGTTCCTTTTACTTGGGCCACCAATCATCAACAAGCTTTCGACACTCTCAAAGATAAGTTAACACATGCCCCTTTGCTTCAACTTCCTGATTTCAGCAAGACTTTTGAATTAGAATGTGATGCTAATGACATAGGTCTTGGGGTGTGTTAATGCAAGAAGGAAAACCTGTTGCTTACTTTAGTGAAAAGTTAAGTGGTCCTAATTTGAACTATTCTACCTATGATAAAGAATTATATGCTCTAGTTCGAACTTTGGAAACATGGCAGCATTATTTATGGCCCAAAGAGTTTGTAATACATTTTGATCATGAATCCTTGAAACATATTCGAAGTCAAACCAACCTGAACCGTAGACATGCTAAGTGGATTGAGTTTATTGAATCTTTTCCCTATATCATTAAATATAAAAAGGGCAAAGAAAATGTGATAGCTGATGCTTTGTCTAGGAGATATACCATGCTTTCACAACTTGACTTCAAAATCTTTGGGTTAGAGACAATAAAGGAGCAATATGAGCATGATGCTGATTTTAAAGATGTGTTGCTAAACTGTCAAGAGGGAAAGGGATGGAATAGATTTGTTGTGCATGATGGGTTCGTATACCGTGCTAGCAAGCTATGCATTCCTGCTGGTTCCGTTCGTCTTTTGTTGTTACAGGAGGCGCATGGAGGAGGATTGATGGGCCACTTCGGCGTGAAGAAGACTGAGGACATTCTGTTCCACCATTTTTATTGGCCAAAGATGAGGCGTGACGTCGAACACTTCATTTCTCGCTGCACCACGTGCCAAAAAGCTAAGTCACGCCTTAATCCTCATGATTTATACATGCCTCTTCCTGTTCCAAGCATATCTTGGGAAGATATTTCTATGGACTTTGTTTTAGGGCTTTCTAGAACAAAGAAGGGGAGGGATAGTATTTTTGTTGTCGTGGATATATCTCTAAGATGGCTCATTTTATACCATGTCATAAAAGTGATGATGCTACACATGTTGCTGATTTGTTCTTTAAGGAAATTGTTCGCTTGCATGGTATCCCGAATACGATAGTTTCAGATCGTGATGCTAGATTTCTTAGTCATTTTTGGAGAACCTTGTGGGGAAAGTTGGGAACTAAACTGTTATTTTCCACTACTTGTCATCCCCAAACTGATGGACAAACTGAGGTAGTCAATAGAACATTGTCTACTATGCTTAGGGCTGTGCTTAAAAAGAACTTAAAAATGTGGGAGGAATGTTTGCCTCATGTGGAATTTGCTTATAATCGTTCGCTGCATTCTACCACAAAGAAATGCCCTTTTGAAATTGTTTATGGTTTCATACCTCGTGCACCTATCGACTTGTTGCCTCTTCCAGCTTCAGAGAAGATAAATTTTGATGCGCAATAACGTGCTGATTTGATACGTAAGATGCATGCGACAATTAAAGAGAACATTGAGATTATGAATGCTAAATATAAAGTGGCTGGTAGTCAAGGACGCAAGCATATTACTTTTGAACCTGGTGATCTTGTGTGGTTACACTTGCGTAAAGAACGATTTCCTAAATTGAGAAAGTCTAAACTCATGTCGCGTGCAGATGGTTCTTTTAGAGTGCTTAAACGTATTAATGATAATGCATATAAGTTAGACTTGCCTGCAGATTTTGGGGTTAGCCCCACCTTTAACATTGCAGATTTGCGATCTTGCTTGGGCGTGGAAGATGAGCTTGAGTCGAGGATGACTCCAATTCAAGAAGGGGAGGATGATGAGGACATCCGTTCCATAGATACAACTGTGCTAACTCCACAACAAACTCCACAAACTCAAGGACCAGTAACTCGAGCACGAGCACGTCAAATTAACCATCAGGTGAATGCGTTCCTAAGTTTGCACACAAATGTTTCAAAAAATGGCATACTACTTAATTCTTGTGATGATTTAATTGTCCTTAGGAACCATGGTGAAGAACTACTTGAGCTCAAGTGTAGAAGTGGAACCGTCAAACGCAATCCAAGTCCTGTTCGCGAGTTCGATTCAGATTCGGCCTTTGCAACAGCGTCTACTTCAAACGGCCATAACTTTTGATCCAGAAGGCTTCTTGGGGCCCATGAGTACTCGTTGGAAAGCTCTTGAAGTCTACTTTCAGATGGACCTGGTCTCACATCCAAACTCTATACGAGCAGATCAAAAACTGCGAAAGAAGACACATCAGTTTTTCAGTCCGAGTCAAAATGTGCCGAGGGCCTTGTAACTTAGACTATTTGGGCTGGTACTGTTCACGTGAACAGTACCACGGCCACGTGAACAATAACTTCGAATAGTACCACATCCCTTTTCATTAGATAAGTGCGGTTTCCCTCCCTATTTAAGGAGGTCGCACCCCTTTAGTTTTTCTCGGGTTTTTCTTAATAGATTATTCTGCTTAGCAGTTTCACCGCATGTTCGGTTGAGGAACCCCAACTTGTGAACTTAAATATTATTCGCAATATAGATTGCATCTTTTACTCTCTTGCTTGTGTTCTCGATTCGCTTGCGGAGATAGCCTTCTTAGCGAGGTCAACCGTGTTCGCACGGTTGATAACCAACGAGCGATGGTGTAGTGATTGCGAGGGGTTCGATCTGTTTTGGTCGGAGCCTTTGGATCATCAACGTCGAGATCTCCACAATCGACTTATCAGTACCTCTCGGAAGATCAGGCCGTCGTCACATCACAGATGGAAACCAAGCTTTAGGTCCCATTCCAAACAGATTTAGTTTATAAGTTTTTTTGGCTTTCGGCTTATCTAAGTCAGAAGTCATTTAGAACACGTTGACTTCTAATTTTGGCTTATTTTGAATTTTTTGTTTTTTCGCCTTTTCTTTTCCCTCTTTATTCCATTGCATTGTCCGCGACAATATAATGGCTTTTTTTTCATTTTTTATGTATTTAATTTTCTTTTTATTGAATAACTCAAAAAAGCTAACAGTCGCTACAGTACAACTTCAACCAAAAATCAACATCCAAAGTCATAAGCCAGAAGCTTAAGCTCTTTGGAGCGGTAATTTTAACATGCTTGAAAATTGGTGCTTTGCAAGGTTGTGTTTGACTCCAGGTTAAGAGGTGGGTTCGGGGTTTAACCTGCTAAACACAGGTGAGTTAGGCCAAGTCAAGTTAACATGGTCAAAACCTTGAACCCCTAACTAAGGATTAAGCTAACCTTTAACCCCTTAACTAAGGATTAACTCACAAAAAAAAGGCAGAATACACTAAACAACCACAAGTAACTCTCTCAAGTTTTATTTTATATTGCTAACCTATGTGATCTAGCCAAACAACATTTTTGATTAACTAGATCAGTTATCTAATAAAAAATAAATTAATCTAATCTAACTAGGCCAAAACCCACTAGCCTAGTTATCTTAACGCCGAATCAAATACAGAACGGATAAGCAACACTCCCAAAGGAAAAGGGACAAGGGAAAGGGGAGACGCTGAATCGCTGGGCTCGGCCCAGCTATCCGAAAACAAGATGTAGCTAAAACTCTCACGGACGGCCCAGTAATAAAATCGTGTAGACGTTGTGTTAACAAGATGCTGCTGCGTTGGCAGTTGGGCATCTATAGTGGGCCTATATAACCAGTCCAATAGATAATGGGCCGGTGTCAACTTCTCGTAGACTCGTACGACAGACTCTGGTTTCCTAAGCTTGAAACATAGACGGATCTAAAATTTCGTCACACCCTTAAAACTATAATACTATAGTGTGTTAAAGATCACTTCTATCTAAAATAAGAGAAAAGGTTGTATCTCAAAATTAATTGGACTTTACACTCATGAAAATCCTAGATCTTAGGTTGGAGCGTCAGCTACCATATGCCTGGATCCGCTCCTTGGTTGCAACACGGTCATCAGGCGACTCACTCATGCACTGAAAGGCTAAGATTTGTTTAGAAAGTAAATCTGGAAAGAAGGATATCCTAAAGCCAAAACCGGACGGGCACCTCGCTTTTCTCCTTGAAACAATCGATCGGCCTGGGTCTCGCGAAGAGCATGCGATCCACGCAGTGAAAATTGAGCGACGAGACGATCACGCTCGCTTGCTCCAGATAAAAAAAGTCGACCGCTATCTTCCCGCGAACCCGGGGACTCTGCAAGATTCTGCCTAATCCAATGCCCTTTTTTTCCTTGATTAATCTTAGGAGGGTGATTCTGCCTTGCCCAACGGCAGTGGCGCACTCTCTCCCCTTTTTTTTTTGTTTTCAACATTATCTTACAGAAAGTAACGGATACTACTTTTCTTGTGGCATTCCTGCAAACAAAAGACGATTTTCGAGCATATATTTGATTTCTATATTGTACATCATGTACCGCTATATTGGTAAAATTTATGTATAGAATGTGAAGGTAACAAGCAACAGGCACACGCTACTCTAGCTTTTCTGTGCAATTTTATGAACATTATAAAAAATTATGACCAAACTAAATATTCCCTCCTGTTCATAAATATATATCGTTTTAGATATCGATATGATCTTCAAAATATAATTTTGACAATTAATTTCTATTTTAATATATCTATAAACCCAAAAAATTATAATATTATAAAAGTACTTTTTGAAATGAATCTATACATATTATTTTCATATATATAATTTAAATATTTAAAAGGATATTTATAACTAAAATTTTAAAATTTTGATTGTATGTATCAAAAAAACAAAATTTTTTTGGACTAGAGGAGTATATGGGTGTGTTTGGGACAGCTTATGCTTAGGCTTTGGCTTCCATTGTTACAGTAACTAACTTTTAAATGGTGCGTTTGTTTAGGTGAGGTTTACAGATGGATTGTAGTAGACACTGTATCAGTTCAGCTATACTGACCAAAAGCACATGCGATTATTTTTATATACGTATTTTCTTTCGCGAATATTCATAATTAAAAAATCATAAGTTCTAAACCAAAAGAATCCACTCTATAGCTCTTTTTACAGTCCGTTACCTGTAGTACATGGGCAAGTGCGATGTTTTTCTCTACCTTGATGAGAGAGGTTTGAGGCCAACTCAGTCTTCAAAGGAAACAAAAACTTAACGTTAGTAGGAGCTCCCTCTCCAAAACCAAGACCCAAATCACCTTTGTTGTTGCGTGGCATGCATCGACGCAGCGGCAGCGGCAGAGCAGAAGGAAATAACCCAGCCGAGATCCGCCTCGTGCTAAGAGAGAGCCAAGTGTTGAGCCCATGTTAACCTTTTGGACACACACACTTATTAAGGAGGACTAATACTTAACATAAATAAAAGAAAGAATTAGCCCTAGTAGGATACTGTTGCGTGTTGTTGGGAAGTGAAATCATGGGGCTCTAACTGCATGGGAACCCCAGAGAGAGTCCAATAGGGGTTCTTCCTTTTGCAGCAACCCTGGTTACCCTCCGTTTTGAGGAGAGGATCTCCTCTGTTTGGAGTAGTTTACATCCGCCTTCTTTTGCAGCTTGTCTGTCTGCATCTTTTGCAGTGTCGTCTCTGCATCTCCAGCCTCCTGCATCAATGTACAGGGATCTGAAGGCTGGTGATCTCTGCACGCAGCATCTATTGCTCCTTCCATAGATCTTAAGCTTGATCTGCCTTCGGATAAACTCAGGACAGTGTCAGCATGAAAAATCTTTGGTATACTTGCTTGACACATGATGCAACCCATGCCGGTTTTGAGGCACATAAAAAAGGTCCTTTCCTTGTTGAGCTTTTCTTTTACAATTTATTCTTCGTTACTTTACATATTCTCCTTAGGTTGGACAAAGCCACGCACACATTGCAGCTGCGCGCGCGCACCGGATTCAAGTAGCATTGAGTTGCATGGAGAACCAGATGCTCTGGCCATGAAAAGACTCTAGCCTAATCTATCTTTTCCTTTCTTTTGCATATTCCATGTGGGGAAAAAGGCATGGGGTGGTGAGTTGACAATTGACTTTGACCGTTTTGACATAGGTTCATGACAAGGCTTCTGAGAAATTAAAAGAAGAATGTGCCAATGTGGTGGTGTTCATGACCAAAAAAAGGCAGCTTTGTTTATCTTACATGTTACAAAAGTAGGAATTCCAAGGGTGTTCTATTGACTTTTGCTGATGACTTATGGTTGAAAATGAATAGTAGTACTTGAAAAAACTGACTTTAAGAAGGAGAGCGTGAGAGGTGGAGAAAATGAGGGAGAGATGCGTGCGCGTGACGGAAGCAAGAGGAATGGGGTACGTGATACACTTGTAATCTCTTGTCTTATTCCTAGAGCGAGACGGTAGTGAGAGGAGTAGAGAAATCACTTCGAGAAATAGGGTGTTTGTATTGGCTTTGGCTTTTCTAAGCAAAACTCAGAAGCAAAGGCCAATAAGAACAAGGTCTATGTCTTATAGCTTTCCCTAAACAAACAAATAGAACGGTTTCTTCATAGCCATTTTGAAGCGACTTATTGGGACAATATTTTCAAAGCAGCTTATCGACATTTGGTTCGTTTGCACAATCGCTCACGTTAAGACCAAAAGCCATGTGCTACAGCCATCAGCCGCAACCGAATTGTATAAGCCACCTTTTTGTCAGACCCTAGAGTTGCAATCCGAAATCCTCTGTGATTTCACCATACTATTTTTGAATCAGTAGATAGTGTACATAGATACATTGCTGAACATCAAACACATATCTTGCAAAAGCAAAACTAGTGTAGTAGTAGACTTACATATGGGCCGATCAGGACAAAACCTTTATAGAGCAGCAGCGGAAACGAAAACAACACACAGGTGGAACTCTCAAGATATGCCCATCGGCATTTGACTGGGGTTTGGAACCTAATTCTTGGTCTCTTCATCTTTCAGTCTTGTTAGCGCGTTTAGACGACCACAAGGCTTGTCTTTCTCTTTTTTACTTCCTAAATGATAGTTTTTGAGCAATAGTGAATACGAAGATACTCAGCAAGCCACCACACAAAATACAATTATAATAGATGCAAGGCTGACAAGGGGAGGCTTGAGGTTCTTTTATTTGCAGAAAGCCACAATTGAAATAAAATAAGTAGAAAGCCTAAGACCATTTTAACTAAACTATGTTTTAAAGCGTGTACAATAATAATTGTAGTGAAGGTTCCATCCACCTTTTGCAGAGTATAGTTCTATCCATAATATGCTATTTTCATTTCTAGGGTTCTATTTGCACATCATATTCACTGGGTTCTATCCGTCCAAGGGAAATCAAAGTTAGGGTTCTATCCACCCCTCCTATTTTTCATCTCAACCATAAAAATTCTTTTGTAAAATAGATACTAACTCGAGTAAGTTTCCACACCCGTACTTGACCGTGGGCTCAATTGTTCGAACAGTTTTCACTCTATAGAGGTCACACACTTTACCCATAAGAGATGTTTAACTTGTTATATTCCACATGCTTTCTTAAGCCAAATCAAGAAGACCATCACAAGACCTTTACAGTGCATCTTCCCAACATGGCTACACTCGCTAAGGTTTTCACCGCTATAGTGTTCTATCCACCTACTCCAGAAGCTCCTTTTTGCGCTGTCACGTCAAAGGTCTCCCTCCAGCACTCTTTGTCCATGTTCCATCAGATGGCATATCCAGTGTTAGATCAATGCAAATTAATTGGCTAGGCGATACCCATTATAGCTTGCGGTTGCACTATTTTACCTTAGAAGGTTATCACAAGATTTAGGCCTTAAGGTTACCTAGGCGGTTCTGCCATAAACAACACTTTCGTGCTCCAATCGCACCAGCCCCATTTACCATCCACCCAGGTATGAAGCAAGTTTAGAGTTTTAGATTCCAAAATATCCTTTCTGGTATAAATAACATCCATTTCCCTCAAATGGCTGCTCAAACCAGGTTTTTATGTTTGAAATGATGTCCAAACAATTTATTGCCCATACGTATCTAAGCAAGGCTATGCATGGCACTTATATACGGACTTAATAACTGGTATGTATACCATTAATTCTATGGCGACAAGGATTTATGTCCAGAGCCAATGAATGGGATTTAATAATGTGAGTAGCATTAAGGCATTAACTACGATCTAATGACAATATAATTTTAATCAATGTAAGGCATGCAATTTCATAACTTTAAACAATATACTTTGCATTAAAAAGATAGGTGCAATATGATCAAAGTGATGATTTGTCTTGGTCAATTTACTTTAGGTCTTGTTCTTTGCTCAAAGTCTTGGTCTTTGTATTTATCCGGGTTTTGATCACGCTTGAATTGTTGCTTCTTTGAGACTCCAAATTCTAATTACATGAGAAACAACCAAATCCAAATAACTTAAAAATACAAATAAGTTTGAATGAACTCAATTAAATTTTATTATGATTAATTTGATGACATGAGACAAGGTTTTAGTGAGTGTGGGATGTAGACGAGGTTAAATGAAGTTCAGCCAAAGGGGAAAATGGCATGGAGGAAATCTGCTGGGAAGAATATCAAGGAGGGATCAATGAGGATGAATGAATATTCACAGGAATATTCCACTCTCGATTCAAAGGCGGTTAGATATAGCTGACCGGAGGATACTATTGCTCAAATTAAATGATTTCTTTTATTATTATTTTCTATTTATTAAGGAAGTTTCATAAGTTAGGTAAGGCCTATGTGTATATAGGATGGTTTACACGGTGCACTAAGCAGTATTTGCCAAATATTATTATTTAAGAATTATGATGCAAGCTCTATACACGGTAGATATAATTTTAATTAACCATATTAATCTTAGATTTCACATTGCTAGGAAGTTTATGACATATTATTATTTGATGTTCAATTCCTAATTAATTGAATGATTAACTCAGTAATTAACTAAAATATGGGGTCAACTATTTAATTAGTTTTTATAATATACTTATGTTGGAGGCGCACCTTGGTGTCTCACATGCTATACCACTAATTGGTATTTAACAACTAACGTTAGTTAGCCACTAATTACTAACAAACCGCATTTGATTATTAATTAATCCTAGGGTTTACATGCATTTGGATGCAATGCAACTTGTATATTAACCTGGATGCTACTAGACCTCAAGACTACCACCTACTGATATGTTAGCGGATTATTTTAATTAAAGTCTGCTTAATAGGTCATGCTACTATGTAGTTCATCAATTTGTAGTTTTAGCAAGATGATTATTAATGACCAATGATCCATGGTTTATTGAGACAATTAACTATATTTTAATAGAGTTGTATTTTAACTTGACTCCTTTTTTAAAGTTGCGCTTTGAGTTAAATGTTGTTGATGCACTAATTATCCTTAATTACCATCTGACACTAATTGACTCTGATTTATACTCTCGTTACATGGACTAGCTATGATACATATTCTCGTATATTGCTATGGTACTATTTGTGGTCTAAGGCTTGTTAACACTTTAGACATTCTACATACACACAACTATGTCATATAATCTTTGGTTAAAATCTAGTTATGTGGGGTCTAGCTTGTTATACGCACATCACTGCAATATACATTGCAAAGGCATCCTTCAAAACTATATTCTAACATCATCCTTACTTGAATTAGTATTTTAAATCAAGTCCTAATGGCATGCTAATAATTTTTATTATCTTTCTTAATTAGAAAAATTATCTTTTAATAGTGTCATTAATTAGTATTTAAATTCTAAAATAAATATTAATGATGCCCCATATATACATAATTATATTTTAGCATAGTTTTTAATCAAACGAACTCCAAAATTCATGATTTTGCCTTTGTTAGGAAGATCTTGAATTTAGAAACAAGTTTCATTCAATTTATATTTAAAACGAGTAAGAATGGGCATTCCAAAGTTTAAATACAAGAAAATCCTAAAAATAAATATAGGAGAGATAATGTGTCTCACTAATAGCTTGGGCCCACATTTTTTGTTTCTTTTCCAATTTATTTTCTAATTGGAAATTATGTTAGAGGCTAACATGTGGGACCACCAAGGTTTTAGTATGTTTTTGAATTATTGTTCTTAAGGAAATCACATGAGCAGATGGGGTCGGCTAGGTTTTAATTTTCTTTTTGAATTATTTTTTAAAGACAAGGAACGAGTAACTGATAGGTGGACTTGGGCACAATGAATGGCCTACATGTCGGTGACTTGGGCCCATGTGTCACTAACCCATTAACCTAATTCAATGTCCACCATTAACCTAACTTAATTATGTCCTAATGATATAATTAATTTAATTACTTTGCTACTCATCCTCTGCTCACAGAGGAGGTAGCAGTGTCATGCTCATCATCGGTGAGGCATGTGACAGCGGCGGTCAGCGACCCCAAAATGGGTTGCTGAGGGGTAGAGGAAGCTAGGGGAGTCAATGTTGTGGCTTAGACGACATCGAGGTGAGCCAGCGGTGTTATACAACGGCCAAGTACAGGAAGGGAAAAGGGAGTGGCGGTGCTGAAGAGGAAGAGGGAGGAAAAAAGGCATGCACAAGCAGGAGAGGGGTGGAGGGAACTCACGAGAGTAATCCATAGAGGCGGAGCTGTGAGGTGGTCCGGCAGCTAGAGCTAGGGGCGGGGTGGTGAGCTTCACGGCGCAGTGCCCTGGAGCAAGAGAGGCCCAAATTGAGGGTTGAGGAAGAGGGAGGTGAGGAGATGCTCTCAGAGGGAGTAATCATAGAGGAGCTCACCAGATGAGGAATGGTGGAGGTGGAGGTGGCGATGGATTCGACTAGAATGGAGGAAGAAGATGGCATGTGGTACCCCTAAAGAGAAGTTGTGCAATTAACTAAGTGGAAATGCAATTGGAGGTGTGGAACATACTTTGATGCGGTTTAATTGGGAGGGGTTCACTGGGTTGGTCGAAATGGCGAGGTGGAAACGACATAAGGAATGGAGAATGTGAGCATGATCTCGGTGTGGAGAAGAGGAGAAAAGTAGGGGAGGAAGATGGAGAGGAGCTTGGAAGCTTAAATAGCCAAGGAGGAGGAAGTTGGTGCTAGCGTGCGTGATTCACAGTGTGGGTGATGTGTGTGGCGCGACGGGGCTGTGGTGACATGTGTTGACGTAGGTGTGGCACGTGGGCATGAGTAGTGAGATGGCACGATAAGCGGAGCACACACGGTGAGGTGGGCGCTGAGCAGGGTGTGTTGTAGGTGACACGGGCGTGCAGGTGCAAGCGGCAGATGCGTGTTAGTGACATGTGGTGATGATGAGGCACAAACGTACGTGATCCACAGTGCAAGCGAATCGACATTAGGGTCAATGAAGCAGTTAGTAGCAGCAACGCGACATTGGCATGGTACGAGCAAGTGGTGGGGCAAGGTCTCAGGTGGGCATGCGCAGGTGCACAGTATCATGAGTGATGCAGGCATGAGCCAGCTCGGCCGTGAGGCTGAGAGGGAGGAGAGAAAGACAGAGAGGTGGGCCAGCTATAGCTAAGCTAGAGAAAGAAGGAGAAATGGGCCAGGAGTTGGGCCGGGGAAAGGAAAGAAGAAATAGACCAGGCACAACTTGATTTTCTACATTTTTTATTTTGTCTTTGATTTGAATTTGAGCTCCGCATTTGAATTTCATTCTTCTCATTGTTTTCAACTTCTCAGGGAATTTACCCTAGCTTTAATATTTTGGTAATCCTTTTATTATTTTATTGCTATTTATTATGTATCTTCCCTTTTCTTTTCAGATTATAAATTCAATCAAAGCTCGGAAATTCAATTAAAATTTTCATTTGATTTGTTTTCTAATTACATGTCTCTTAGTCCTAGGTTTTATTTTTATCTTTATTTACTTATTTGGTTAATCACAAAATCTAAGCAAAATTCCCAAAACAAAAATTCAGAAAAATTCAAGTATCGCCAAAACACATCAAAAAGTTTTAAAATTTTCTGATTTTTAAACATCCAAGTTTTTGGGATGTTACACTTTTCCCTGAAATGTCACGTTATAATTAAGTTCAGAGATGGCTTTAGCATAAATGCGCAAGCAACTGCTTAACTTGTTAGGTCATAAGTGGTGTACGTTAGTACAGCTCGAGGCATTGTTCGATTTTATTTCCCATCACTAGCCCCCCTAATTGAATGTTCTGCAAGCTTTATCTCCGTTTTAAGATATTATTGGATATGAGATAGTGTTATCCTTTAATTGTTCTTATCATGATACGTGCATGATTATTCGTTGGATCGAGTGGAGTAGAAAAGTAGCGTACCATGATTTAAATAAATATCACTCCCGTGGTTCTTTAATATTTTATTTACCTTTTTTGGGTATAAAATCTTTGCTGGTCGAATGTGCATCAGATTTGCATCCCATATTTTTAGTACGTTTCATTTGTCTTAGATGTACGCATTAGATTTATAAAACTCAAATTCAACATGAAAAATGATAAACAATGCACATGTGAGATGCTACCCATGTAACACGTGAGAATCATCAGATATGGCAGAATATTAGTTCTATTTCCGAACACCCAAGAACTGCTGGAACCTAGGAACCAAAAGTTACAAACACTACTGTAGCCAGCATGACGCAATGCAGTTCCACGAGCGGGGTGGGGGCAACCAAAAAAGCCTTGAGCTTTCTGAGGATCACATCTACACCCACAACACATCAACTTTGAACGCCCAAAGAATTGAGCACACAAATATTTTCAAAAATAGCCCCCTGCGTGAACCTACTACACTCGGTAGGATCTGCCGAGCCAAGCTACTGTAACTCGGCAGGTTATGCTACAATGTACCTTGCTGAGCTCCTCGGCTCGGCAGGTACTGCCGAACACAGTAGGTCCATACAAAGGGCTATTTTTGGAAAAAAAAAACAAATGTTTAGGTGCCAACATTGAAAAGAAATGGCTAGAGGGTTATTTTTAGAGTGACTTCATGCCCAAAAGGAAATCTGTCCAAGTTTTGCAGTACAAAGCACACTTGTCAGCACTATATTTGCTTCATGCATAATCTCTCTCTCTCAGGGCATCCACAGTGGAGGCAACCACAGGGTAGTAGTCTCGTTCGTGAGAGAGAATACCGTCACATCAGCTCAAACCACCACATAAAAATAATTTCTCCCATAGTGCATGGTGACTTGAGTGGTAGCTTCAATCACAGCTTTATATATTTTTTTACTTGGTCCCCCTTCCCACATCCACATTCCCCACTCAACCACTCCCCACCGCACTCCTCTCCCCTTTGTCGTTGCTCCTCGGCCAGATTCGGTTGGGCCTCACTATCGCCCTCCTCTGACTGGATCCGGCAGCCGGTGATCCAACACCGCTTTGTTGCCCATCCAACACCGCCGTCGCCGCTCCGTCACCGTTCACAAGCCTCGGCACCACCGCCCTTGCGCCCAACATCTTCTTGCCTGGCACCACCCTCGCCACTGCCAAGCTTTGGCCAGATCCGATCTGATCTAGTCGGACCTCACAGTTGCCCTCGTCCGACTGGATCTAGCAGCCGGTGACCTCGTCCCACCGGATCTGGTCACACACGGCTCCAACACTACGGCATTTCCCATCTAACACCGCCATCGCCGCTCGACCACTGGACGACCATGGTGTCGTCTTCCTGTTCGACTACCGAACGACCATGGCCGCTTGACTATCGGATCACCATTGCATCGTCTTCCCGTTTGACGGTTGGATGACCACGGCCGATTGACCGCGGACGACCATGGTGTCGTCTTCTCGTTCGATCGCCAGACGACCCCGGCCGCTTGACTACAATAGCGCAACCATCGGATGACCACGGTGTCGTCTTCTCATTCGACCACTGGACAACCATGGTCGCTCGACCACGGTGGCTCCACCGCCGGACGACCACGGCGTCGTCTTCCCATTCGACTGCCAGACGACCACAGCTAGTCAACCACGACTGCTCGACCGCCGGATGACCACTGCATTGTCTTCCCATTCGATCGCCAGACGACCACGGCCGCTCGACCGCCGGGCGACCACAGCCGCTCGACCGCCGGACGGCCATGGCGTCGTCTTCCCGTTCGACGGCCGGATGACCACGGCCGCTTGACTGCCAAACGACCATGGCATCATCTTCCCATTTGACCGCCAGACGACCACGGCCGCTCGATCGCTGAACAACCACAGCGTCATCTTCCTGCTCGACGGCCAGACGACCACGGCTGGACGACCATGGCCGGTCGACCACGGCTGGATGACCATGGCCGGTCGACCACGGCTGGACGACGTTGGCGACCTCTTCACCAACCTCGGTCATGTCATCGTCCCGTGTGTCTTCTCGGTTGCACTCGTGCAGCAACCACGTGTGATTTGGGCAAAGCGACGAGGTGCGGTGCCCTTTTCTCTCCCTCTCTCTCCATGGACCATCTTCTTTCTCCCCCAAACCACCACAGCTTCTGCAGGCACCTCTGACACACTGCAGACCACCACCGTTCCTCTTTCTCCCCTCCACCGTGGCTTGGCTCCACCGTAGTGGAGCACTATGGATGCTCTCAAACACAATGCGCAGGGCTTTTGAGAAGTGGCAGGGAATACATGTTATCCAGGAAAAGGAGGCCAGTATACAACACTTGTATATACATAGCAGCAGTAGGATTTTGAGAACCTGTGCATGCATGGATTCTCATCTCAGATCTGATCATCAGAGGATTCAGAGCATCTCTCGTTCTTTTGCTGGCCGGGCCGGGCGGCAGTTTGGAATCTGCCTCGGAATCTTTGCTTTATCGACAACGCTGCCCGTTTTGTTGTGCACTCAAAAGCGGTGGCCGAGCAGAGAGAGATGAGAGTATGGTTGGTTTGGTTGTCCCATGCATACAGAACCTTGGAACCGGACGGCCTTTTGCTAGCTTTGCTTTGCCGCCCACCCTTTCCATGGATGCCGCAACGCTTCTCACATGCATGCACGCTTGCTTGCCTGTACCCTGATCTTGCCGAAGCTGGCACATGGACACATGGACACAGGCACACTGTTTTTCGTGCCTGCGGATTTAACTATGACCACTGTGCAAACCAAATCCTCCTGCAGTGCTCCACTCAGTGCACCCTATGCACCAATTTGCCTCTTTACAATCATTGTCTTCTTCGTGCTTCCCGCTTGATCCACATAACTTCAACCAAACTTACTTGACCACACGAACCTTAGTTTTTCCGCCTAGTCCTAGTCCCTTACTGTCGACCGCTAACGTTATCTAAGCCACCTGCATATCTAAATAGTAAGTAACCATCTTAAGCACAAGTTTCATGCACTTGACTCACGTTGGTCCAAACAATGCATCATGCAACTCAACACAACCAAACACCGACACCCATACCATGCATACACTCAAACCCCTCATAAACACCTCTCACTGTTCTCAGGCCACAACTGCTGGTTTGACCACTCTCCCATGGCGGTGGACCACCATGGTCAAATTGTCAACCATTGACCGGTCTGATCGGACCACCTGTGTGACTGCATCTTCAATGCTAGTCACATTGCCCAACTCAAATATGATTCGACCACAAACAACGGTTGGTCAGACCTCACGTGCCAAACTCCAAAACGCGCTCTCTGGAAAAAAGAAGCTGCTAACTAGAATTAAGTCACACCGCATCGTCCGACCACCCGGCGCACACCGATTTGAGGCAATTGCATATTGGTCAGATCACTCTTGATAGACAGCAAAATTAAAATTTCCAACTTTTGCAAAATCAATATTCAACACAACAAATGTGCCAATTGTTCATCACAAATTGACTATGGACCTTCTCACATGGTCCTTCAGTATCCACACGTTTAGCGATGGGACATCGGCGCTGGTGTGCTAGCACTAGTGCGCACGCACGACAAGGCCTTCAGGGAGGTGGCAACTAGGGTTTTGGTGGGTGGTGCAACGTCCTCACAAATGCCCCACATCCTCCCTTATAAAGAGCCCCTTTAGTGGAGCCCTATGCTAGAGGTCTATTAAGGTGCAAAGCCCATATGAACAGGTCCTATCCGAACTAATTTGTTTTTATCCATTAAGTATGTGACCCTGTAGGTTCATGTACTCAGCAGTGACTCGAAACTCTTTCTAATCACAAGTCGGTACTGGTCCCTAGCAAGATATAGCGACTCCTAAATACACATAAAGATCACATCGAATGAATATATATAGTGCTCATGTGTTGATCCCTTTGTCTCATGATTTCAAATCAAACTCAAGATGAGAAGCATGCCATCCTATGATAGCTCGATCCTTTGCTCTATATTGTAGTGGATCACACAATCGCAGTTGTCTTCAATCACATTCGGCATGGTTATGCACTTTCCTAACATGAACACATTAAGGGGCTCAGAGATATCTCTCCTATTAAATAGAAAGGGCAAATCACATCTTTATCGCTCACATTCCTTTGCATGTTGTATAGTAAATATGAAAGTTATCTTTATAACTTCCCAGTTACGGAGTAACATTTGACAATCTTTAAATAAACTATTACACATATAAAAAAACTATGACGATCTCAATTCTAAGGATCCCACATACACTATGTATGAGATCAACTAATAATACTTAAGAATATTACAATCAAGCTTCCATAATGAAGGTCGTAACCAGCTTGACGCTTTGATTGCTAGGATGTTCTTTACCGCAGGTTAATATCATTCTGCACTAACTACTCTCCTTATCTTACAATGTTAGATTGTTAATTACATTTAGAAATTAATTTGGACCCCTTTGTTCATTTGTAGGTATACCTTTCAATGTAGCAAGAAACCATTATTTTAGGAAAGCATTTACCTATGCTGCCAACCACAACTTGGGTGGCCATGCCCCTCCAAGTTATAACAAGTTGAGGACAACTCTTCTTGTGCAAGAGAAGACACATGTTGAGCGAATGTTGCAGCCCATCAAGTCAACGTGGAGCTCAAAAGGTGTGAGTATTGTATCAGATGGGTGGTCTGATGCTCAAAGGCGTCCACTCTTAAATTTCTTGGCCGTAACAGAAGATGGACCAATGTTTTTAAAAGCAATCAACACTGAAGGCGAAATAAAAAAAAGGAGTATATCGCCGAGAAGATGATAGCTATAATTGAGGAGGTTGGACCGCAGAATGTTGTCCAAGTGATAACTGATAATTGTAACATCCCAAAATTTTGAAATTTGAAAATGGGAAGCTTTTGAATTATTTTGCAATGAATTTTATTTGGATTTGGAGTTCATGGGATTTTCCGAAAAATTTGATGAAGGTTCCAAAAAGTTAAAGAAGAAACAAACATGTTTGAATACTAGAAGGTTAAAATCTAAAATAAGAATCTGAAAAGATGATCCAGAAAAGGGAGGAGAGAATTGGCCTAAAATATAAAACCCTAATTCTGTAAATGGTGATATAAATAACAAGGAAGTAAATACTTTAAGAAAATCAACAAATGTGGATATATACATAAATAATAAGTACATGTGTATTTAATAAAATATGGTACCTATAAAATTTATGTTAAATAGAAAGTACAGAAATTTATAGGAGCAAAAAAGGGAGCAAATAAATTGGAATTATATACATGTATAAAAATACAAATGCCTAAACAAAAAAAGAAAATAAATAGGAAAAAGAAAGCCGGACCGGCCATCACCCCGGCCCAGCCACTTCCCGCGAGCGCGCCGACCCAGCCCGCTCCTCCGCTTCCCGTCTCTGCCATGCGGGCCCCATCTCCACCTCTCCCTCCCGCCTTCTCTCCCTGGCCGCTGGGTCCGGCACCCGCCCGCACTTCCTTCTTCCTCCCCCGGTCTCCTCTCCGCCCTGCAGCTCAGAGCTCGCTCTCCGCGTGGCAGCCATGCTCCAGCCCTCCGCGTCATCCCCCCCTGCGCCCTTCTACTCCCCTAGGCCTCTGCTCCGTGCGGCGCAAAACTGCAGGCCCCGGAATCCCGCTGAGCCGCCATGATCACCACCAGCTCCGCCTTGTCCCGTCGCCGCTGCACGCCGCCTGTCTCCGACATGACTGCACGGCATTTCCCTCCTCCTTGCGACTATAAGGGCCCGCCGCCCCACTGCCATCTCCTGGCTTCCCCGTTCCCTCCCCCGTTTCTCCTTCCCACCTCACCGGCCGCCGCCCGAGCAGTTGCCCCGCCGACCTGCGCTGCCCCGGGCCACGCCGCCCTCCCTCCACTCTGCCGCACTCCCCTCTACCTCCCACCACGGCAGATTGCCTCCAATTACCCCGAGCTCGCCGCACGGCTCATCCTCCCCAAAACCGGCCGCTGCCGCCATTCCCACCGCCGCCGCCTCCTCGGTCGATTTCGTCTCAATTCCTAGCGGTGGGAGAGACACCTCGAGGTCCCGAAGCCCCCACGACCGCCGGCCACGGCCCCCGCCACCCCAGCTCGCCGGCACCGTGCCCCTGCCCGCACCGCCGCCGGCTCCCGATGCCAGCCCACCTCGATCTCTCCCCGGCCCCGCCGACACCTCCGGTGAGTTTCCCCTGCCTCCCTCCAGCTCACGCATGCCCAAATCCCCTCCTCCTCCCCTCCGGCGCCGTCGCCCCCATTCCACCTCCACCGTTGGCCGCCTCGCCACCGCTCCGGCCAAATCATCGCCACCCCTAGCTCCCCCGTGCTTTGAGCGACCTGTTTTGCCAGTTGCACCAGTTTCCCCGGCCACCGTCCGTCGCCGGTAGCGTCAACACCGTGCGCCGCCCACCTTCCTCTGTTCTGCCCTCCATGGCCGCACTGCATAACTAAATAGTGGGCCTTCCTTGGGTCAGCCCAGGCGATGCGCCCACTTGGCTACCAGAGCACGCGCTAACAACTCCCGGAGAGGTCCCGAGTTCGATCCCCACTGGCCACATTTTGGTTTTGTTCCCTTATATCCCTTTTGAATTAAAGGAAAAATCTAGGGAAATTAAGGATGATCTATGGAAACTAATAAAATTTAAATAATACTTTAAAGAATTTATGTATATATTAAACTTTGGTTAGATTCCATGATAATGAATTAATGCGACTTTAATATTTCAATCTAACTATTTATTAAAGGCATTAATGAGGAGAAGTTGCTGTGGATAAATATCTATATTCCATAAAGATGGCCTTTAATTAAAATGAATATGTATATGTCCCAATATTTAACATGCCACTTTAAACAAACCTCAGTGATATATTTTAGCAAATAGCAATAGTGAAACTTTACCTTGTGCAATAATCTCTGCATAGGTAAATAAATCCAAATATCGATAAAAGAGCATTAGTAGGGGGTGGTCTAAAGAAATAAAACCTAAGCCATTTTATATTTGTGGGTATTGTAGGGTTGACCATAGCATGATTTAGACTTTAATTATTATCTCTATGCCCCAAACAATCAAGAGAACCATTTTTGAATATTAAATGATTTGGGTATAAGGCCACTAGTATATGGACTAGTTATCACATATGAATAATTAAGGTGATTTGCTTAAATGAATTCAAAGGTTAAAATACTCATTAAGATCACTACTAATTAAGGGCAATGATAAAGGAAATCCCCTTTGGTTAAATGTTTAAATTTAATAAAGGCTACCATTACTTATAACTAAAATCTATGCCCAATATTCAACATGCCTTCATTAAATAAATTTTAACCGGAGATTTTACTAAAATAGCAAATATGGAAATATAACCTTATATACCAAGCTTTGCCCCGATAACTAAGATTAAACTAAAATTAGGGATAAAGACAATCCTAATGGTAGTTAAAGTAAATGCAAGATATTAAAAATGATAAAAGAAATTATTAACAAAAAGGTCAAGCCTCGCTTTTTCCCAATCGGCCATGTATGGCCACCTTCCTTTCCCAAAAGCAGATAATTCCTGTAGGTACATCTTCACCTTTGATCCCTCGTATTTCTAAAATTTTCCCTCACGGTAAAGCATTCAGACAACTCGTCCTCCTGCTCAAACCCAGCTACCGCTATGCTGACAACACATCAACCTAAATCATCCTTCTATTCTCCAACCATAATAAATGCTTAATTTAAAGTAAATCGGGTATTTAAAGTGAATGGATTTATTTGGATCTCTTAAGTTATTTGTTTTTATTTGGATTCAGTCGCGTATCGCATAGTTAGAAACTGGAGTTCCGAAGAATCAATGGATCAAGCAAGACCAAGATCAAAGTGTAGAAAAGACCAGCAGAGCAGCCCCCTCAAATGAGACAGCTTTGAGAGAGAGCACAAGACCGCGGTAAACCGCGCCAGGCGAGTCAATACTTTGATCATGTTGAACCTACGTTTTCTGCAAATTACTTTGTTTTAAATTATCAAATTGCATGCTATTATTTTATATGCAAATACATGTTAATTTAAGATTTTAGTTATATGCCCATTGTTTGCTTGATTAATATTACACCTCCTTTGGAATATTTGAATATGTGAACCTTGTCGCCCTAGCAAAAATTAAAAATAGTAATCTTTTGAAAATAAGTCAATAATTATATCCATGCTTAGTATTGCCTAGATACTCATGGGGCGCGTGAGCGCCCAAGCAACACTTTTAATCCTGAGAAAAATTGGTTGGGCAGTCATGGTGGTAATGACTGATGTATGTTGGATATGGTTATTTTATATTCCCAAAAATCTCAAACTGCTTATTTATCTAGGCGGATGGTTCGGGGGTATGGTGCAGGTGTGCACGAGAGTGTGGTTTTGTGGTAGAACCGCCCAGATACCACTAAGGACTGAATCTTGTCATGCCAACCCGTGTAAAACAGTACAACCACAAGTCTGTAAAATACAACTTGGCTTAGTAGATTTCTGGGACCACGAAAGTCATCCTTCCGGAGGAGGTGTGGGGTAGTGCAAGCGGCAGTCTGTGTGACGGCTTGAATGGGACACTCGCAGAGGGTGAAGTTCTGCTGTGGCGGGCTAGCAGGGGACGTAGCCAACTGCTAGACGTTCAGAAGGAGAACATCCCGCACAACGTATGGGACCCACCGCAAGTGGGAGCGACCCATAGGGTGAAATGATGGAAGGGGCGAGGTACTTTGAAAAGTCACTGTGATGGTCTGCTCAACCACATGACTAAGGAATCGTGTGGGGCAACGAGTTGATTGTCTCTTGTGGTGAAAGTGTACAAACTTTGCGAGTCAAAACTATTCGAATAGCCGTGCTTACGGTCAAGGGCGGACATGGGAACTTAACTAGATATAGTTCTATTTAAAAATATTTGGAAAATGGGAATGGAAAAGTGGAAGGGCAGAGGAAAGCCCTGATTTGAATTATCCTGGGTGTCGTCCCAGTGGTAAGTTAAGCGGCTATAACGCTGAAAGATGTTATATGATGTGATGCCATATGTATGGAAAAATTATGGTGATATTAGGCATATGGTGTGATGCCATATGTATGGAAAATCAAGTTAGTATTCCTTGAACATTATGATTTGTTCCAAAGCTGCTAGGTCTCAGGAAATTTTATGTATTGTATTTTAAATAGTGGCATTACTAATCTTACAAACTAAAATATGGGAGGAATAAACAGGGTTGTGAGTAGAGGAGATGGATGTTTTTAGTATGCACATAAAGGTATTGGTGGATTCAGTGTCGATTATAAAAAGAAAACGATAGTGTGGGTTCTGGGAGAAATGAGTTAGTGGGGTCCAGCTGAATAGATAGGCTAGATAAATGATCTAATTGAATTTTCAGGAATTTGGAGAAATAATAGAAGTATTGGAGTATAATTCTTGATTAGTGATATTCTTGGTGGATATATAATAGTGAATCGATTTTGGAGAATTAGGGAGTGCAAAGATAAATTGTTGGATTACTACACTAATGATTAATATAAATTCTTGGAAGATATTGGCGATAATGGGAATTAATAGGAGTTGATCAATTGCTAGAGGGATGAATTGAATTCCTGAGAAGATTGGAGGATTCATAACAATTAGTGGATTATAATTTTGGTAAATTGAATTTTTGGTGGAGGTATATTTGTGGATTAGCTAGTGATAGATAATGGAAAATAAGATTAATTATTGGATTATGGTTTTGAATCAATGACAAAAAGGATTGAATATGAATGATATCGGTGGATTTGAAAGTAATTATGTTAGAGAATCATTAGAATTCAGAGGTGAAGAGCTGATGAATAGTAATGACAGGATTGGATTAATAGTAATTCAAAATACAAAGTATGATCGGTGGATTAAATAAATGATGGCACTTGCTGTTTGGAGTTTTAGACAGCAGTCAATAAAGAAAGTGTATTTTCGGTGGATTAAGTCAATTTTGGCAATTGTAGTGTGGAGCTAGGTAGCAATAATAACACTATGATTAAATAATAGTAATAATGCTACTAAAAGCGATTTTTGGCAAATAAAATAACCCAAGCCTCTCCTTTGTTAAGCCATGCATACTATTTATTTGCATTCTGTGTATTGGCTCGCGGAGCACGGGGTTGGAGTGCTCACACTCGCTTTTGTGACAAAATTCAGAATCAGGAATCAAATCACCTCGCCTCAGCGACAAGATTGGACAAGCTGGCAGAGAAGATGGAGATGTCAAGGGCTAGGTCGCGAACCTCCAGTTGGCTGCCTGTGGGCATGTCCTGAAGGTCCCACATGTGTGCTTCGTTCTTCCGCTGCTGCAATTTATTGTTTTCGGCCTAATCGGCCCATGAATAAGTTTACTATTATATTTACGCTTCCGTATGATATGTACTTTGATATTCAGAACTGTAATCTGTGACACTATCTACTGATCCAGGGAATAGTGCGGTGGAATCACAGAAGATTCCGGATTATAAAATCTGGGTCTGACAATAATGCAGCCAAATGTAAAGCCGCAGGGTTGATTGTTGAGCAAAAGTACCCCCACATTTTTTGGACCCCATGTGTTGTCCATACTTTAAACCTTGGCTTAAAAAACATATGTGCTCCTAGGGAAATTGGTGATGAGGCTTATGAAGATTGCCATTGGATTAGTGAGGTTGCAGCAGATGCTAATATTATAAAGAATTTCATCATGAATCATTCCATGAGGCTGCTATGTTCAATGAGTTCAGTAAGTTGAAATTCCTTGCCATTGCTGATACGAGATTTGCTTCTACTATTGTGATGCTCAAAAGGTTTCGTTTGATCAAAGAAAATCTTGTGTTGATGGTAGTGAGTGAAAAGTGGAGTACCTATAGGGATGACAATGTGGGGCAAGCACAGTTTGTCAAAGATAAAATTATGAATGATGTGTGGTGGGATAAGGTGCAATACATCCTTGATTTCACTGAACCTATTTATTCTATGATACGAGCAGCTGACACCGACAAACCATGCCTTCATTTGATCTATGAGATGTGGGGTACAATGATTGAGAAGGTAAAGGCTACAATTTATCGCCATGAAGGGAAAGAATCTCATGAGGAGTCTAATTTTTATAATATTGTGCAAGAGATATTGGTTTCTCGATGGGCAAAAAGTAATACCCCTTTGCATTGTTTGGCACACTCACCAAATCCCAAGTAAGGCCTTTTGCCTTTTAAATTTTTATTGCTTGTTTTTAGATTTCAATTTTAGGATACTAACTTTAGCATACCCTTTTTAGGTATTATAGTGAAACTTGGCTTGGTGAAGTTCCAAATCACCAAGCTCCTCATATGGACATTGAGATTTCGGAGATGAGGAATTAATGCTTTAGGAGGTTTTTTGTTGGTGATGAGTTGCGATATATCAAACAACAATTTGTAGATTTCTCGTTGTTTGGAAGTGGATTAATTCCTTTGACTCAATTGAGGATAGAGCCCATCTAGAACCAAAGCAATGGTGGGGAATTTATGGTAACAGTGCCCCAGATTTGAGAAAATTGGCATTGAAGTTACTTGGGCAGCCAACATTGTCTTCTTGCGCTGACAGAAACTGGAGTACCTATGGTTTGATCCATAGTTCAATGAGGAATAGGTTCTACACTTACCATCTTTTTTAATTTACCATTTCTTATACAAGCATTGGATTTCATTGCAATTGCATTGTTGTAGGCTTAACCTGGACGTGCTGAGGATCTCGTATTTGCGCACCACAATTTGCGCCTTCTTTCAAGAAAATCTGAAGAGTATTACACTGGCCCATCAAAAATGTGGGATGTTGGAGGAGATAGCTTCGAATTCTTTGATGGCGGTGCTCAATTCCTTCAACATGCTGACCTCTCACTAGATGAACCAGACCTTGAGAAAGTATTAGAAGATCTTGGGGCACTGGACTTGTCTCCATCAGATGTTGGACCTTTGGTCCAATCAGAGACAACTCCACAGGATGGAAGCAACAATTAGACTACACATTTGTCTTCTGTCATGTCTTTTATCTAGCTATCTTATTATGTAATAGTTATGGTCTTATGGACTTATGGTCTGTTGAATTAGAACACTTGGACTGGTTGTGGTCTTTTGGACATATCAGATTATGTACTAAGTTTATTTACTAAGTGGTCTGTCGAATACTTACTTTACTACCTACTATCAATCATGATTCATGACTTGTGATTCTGCTTTTTACTTCATTATTTGTGTACATGTACTTATCTATTCTATTATTCTTCGCAGACTGAAGTATCAAGCAAGTTGCTACATCAATATTAAGGTATTCTCAATTCCTTATAAGAATTCATTAATTTATTATTTTTATCTTTACTATACACACACGTATCGCCATATCGGTGTTTTTAGGAAAATGGTGAATCGCGGTATCACCGTATCGTGTATCCGTATCGGGGTATCTGGGCAACATAGGCTGTGGATGAAGATGGACAAGAGATGACAAAATAACAAGGGGAAAGTTCCAGTTTTTTAAAAAGGAAATTAAGTTCCAAGCGCCTGATCATTTCAAACCTAGCTAAATTAAATCCAAATCATTTAGTTTCTGGTTCATCTTCCAACCAAAGAGCTAGGGGGCACATGGCTTCCTTTGCTATCAGCCACATGCTTATAGGTTGCAACATGCGCATAATCTCGATTCATGGCACCGAAAAAAATTGCATTGTTATCTGCATTGTTCATGCATCTGTATTTTTCATAGTGAACGCTTAATTTGATGCATGAATCGATGGGAATCTACGCATCTATATATCCATGTATCTAGCTGCTGTCACAAACCATCAGCAAACATCTCGGGTCTCCACGTCCCTTTTATGAGCTGATGGAAAACACGGCAATGTGCTTCGATTCCAATGACAATATATGTTTGTGAAAAATCCTGATATTTATTTCCCCAAAGGACATTGCTCCTGTCGGAATTATGCTTTATTTGACAACTCCTACTTTCTGCTTACTATGTTATGAGCACATTATCACTGATCCATCGAATGCAATGCCCAGGAGCATTCGATACTATTCGTATTGGTTTTAAAAACTATTTTTATATTAAATGGTTTTTCTGTACTATCTATCTTTAAATAGAATGTCTTTTTATGGTGGGGTTTACTAGTCGATTGTAGTACACACTGCAGCAATTTTATTTATATCGATCAAAATCGTATGTAAATATCTCTCTATAACTTTCTCTACAATTGTTACTATTTATAAGATAAAACTAAAAACCAAAACCAAAATTAACAAGAACGGCCTGAAGTCAACTCCACAAAAGACAACTGCCCGTAGTGTAGGAGTAGCCAATTTTCTAGATGAGTAGTGATGCTAGCTTTAGGCTCTATTTCAAATTATTATGGTTTTTGGTTATGGCTTTTGACTAAAATGACACTATAGTAGCTTTTAGTTTTTTCTGAGTCATTCAATTAAAGAAATGATGAAAAATAGGGAAAAAATTAAAAAACATCATTATATCTCCATAGATAATGCAAAAAAATAAACAAAAAATCACATTAAGAAATTAATATGTTCTAAACAGCTATCGTATTTGGAATGGGGCCTTAGTCTTGTCATAAGCCCTAGAGCAACTTATGTGTATTTGTGTCATGCATACACGATTCTTTTTTTTTTGTTGAGAAAACATGATTCATGAGTACACTGTCCTTGCTAAAAGCTAGTAGTAAGTAAAAGCAAATAGGGACAGAAACTTCTCCCGGAAAATGTGGCACTTTAAAACTTTCTTTTATGAAATTTGAGAAAAAAAATCTTCTATCATATTTCATATTCGAACAACATGTGTTAGAGATTTTTTAGGAGGAAAAAAATTGAATGACACCACAATGGAAGCAGGATGAATGTACTAGTTAGTTAAATGCAGTGAATGTTTCAGCTGTGTGCAAGAGCAGCATCATAGAATGGGCAGGGCATGATCTCACCTTCTCTGTCCCTGAACTCCAGCTCTCAGGAGTCAGGGTCCATAACCTGTAGGGGCCAATGCAATGCTTCCATGCTTATCGAAAAACTGTTTAATTGATTGATTTGAGGCAGAACTGCTACTAGTGAAAGTGTACCTGCGTGATGTGGTCCTAATATTCCCACTAGCTACTTGGTTCACATGCCAGGTAAAAATCCCTGGAGATCTTTATGCTAGCTGCCGGGGGAAATAAAAATTTCTCAGTCATGTAACAGCTCAGTCGGTAAGATCTTTCTCATTTTTTTATCAGAGGGATCACAACTATAGATAGTTTCTGCTAAAAGGGCGCGATGGTTGCGCGTGCAAGGGTTTTCTAGAGAGTAGAGATAGCTGTAGTTCATGTTCTTTTTAACTTTTTATCTAGGTTTTAGCTTTAGTTTCTTTTAGCAAACACTATTTATTAAACTAATAATCTACATCTAAAAATCATAAGCTACAACTTAAAAAGAGCATCCCGTAGCTTCGTGTCCATGCTCACCTGCCAATCGAAAGACCGCACGACACGCAGCTTCGGTCATCGCAAAAACAAGAGCTGAGCATTAGAATCACAGAGCTTGGGGGTTAGGACATCCACCCAGCTTGAGAGAGAAAGGAAGCAAGAAAAGATCTTTGCTTGATTATTGTCCAGCTGGCTGGCTCTCAGCGAGTGATCAGCAGATGTTTTCCTCCCTCAACTCAAGCACCTTTGCAAGGATCGATCACTGCATTGACTAGTGCCTGCTACTGGTACTACTCACTTGCTAGCGTAGGCTTTTGGGCCATCATTGCGAGCGTTGCACTTGCCACTATCACTCACTCATTCAGTTGCCTCCACTCTCCGGTGAACGGCCGGGTGACACGTGCCCGGCTTCTTCTTTCCGCTCTGTCGCAAGTTGGTGGGCATCGTCAGGGTTCAGGGATCGGCAGGGCGGAAGGAGGTGAATAATTGGACTGAGTGAAACAGGCTGAAAACCAGGTGAACTTTAGCATGAGGTTCGCTTGGGATGGGAACCTGTTTTGTTGCCGACATGTATCTGGTGTGAATAGCTGTTTCACTTGTTTCGATGACTGCATAGTTACTGAGGGAATAGTGAAAGCATGTAGTACTAATATTTATTCAAACCAACCGTAGTTCCAGACCAGATTGCTGACAGCCGCCGGTATGTGCCAATATCAAAATTTGACAATCTCAACATATTTTTTAGAACAGCTCATATTGCCAAAGTTTTCTTTTCACACTTGTTGTTTGTGTTGTCAATTTAGTTTTGACTGCACAGCAATTTGCTAGCACCGAGCAAAAACAAACTTGACGCATGTTTGTTCAAGTCAAGCCACTCTCAACCTCTCATTACAAAAAAACAAATTTATCCATGACAGTTACACATGTGTCGTTAATCTCTTGACTGTTCAGTGCTTCCTTCCCTTCCCCTTGCCGTCCCTTTCCTTCCTACCGAGTAAAGAAACCGAGCTCAGTCGCAACGCTAGCTGATCGTTCCGTGCCATTAGTTTTGTACGAACCGGACCAAGTGGACCGTTGGAACACGCTGCACCAAATATTACATTTCGTCGTCGCCTTCTTCTTTCTTTTAATTATCTAAAGAAAAAAAGGCTCTTAAAGATGGATCGGTTGATGAATGGATATGCTAGCTTGGACACTACTTATAGATGGATAGATTGCGTTGTCAGAAAGACACCACTTGGACTAATATAAAACGGCCGGTGTGATCTTCCCGGTTGATCTCTGCTGATCCCCTTGCCGATCTCATCTCAAGCAGCTATCCTGCGAGCGCCTTTTGTCGTCTAAAAGCTCATAGGCTCGCATAATCTTTGCCAATTTGCAGGGCAACTTCCTCATGAACAATGCACCCCGTTAGTGAATAATTCTCTCGCGATCGATCCATTGCAACAACGGAGACAGACAAATTAAAGGCAGTGAAAGATAGCTAGCTCTAGCAGAGCTCTGGCAGTTTAATATATCCAGGAGTCACCTTCGTCTACGTAATTCTGGCTGGGCATAAGTTTCAGGATTTTATAGAATAAACCCCTTGGGGCGCCATGGGACCAAGCATGGCCATGGACTAGATAGGATCATCGATCGGCCTCGGCAAGGTTATTAGCAGCAGCCTGTAGCGCAACAGCGATCGATCCCTGTGAGCGAGCTAGCTCTGCATCCAATCGACAGGGAAAATTTTGTTCCATTATGGAGTAATATCGATTTTTTCTGTGCACAACATCAGTTGGCCAGCGTATATTCTGTGACTACATGTGACGAGAGCCTGACAGGTAGGAAACATAATCCTATCCCTAAACAAGGTACGAAATTACCCGTCTTTGTCGGTCGATCGACCTGGCTCGAACTGTTCTAAAACCGGCATTTCTTTTCCAAGCAAGAGGCAAGCACCCAATTTCATTAAAGAAACTGAAAGTAGTGATTAGAACCAACATTTGATTTGTTACTGTAACGAATCCGTTTTTGGAAACAGGGTCGTCGTACGTCCAGCAACAACCTAAGAGTTCAGTTGAAGACAGAAGAAGTATCATACCTACTCACGAACATTTCAAAAGGGGTTAATTTGATTAAAATAAGACCTAACGGTCAATTTTAACAGTTTTATAGGCGTCTAAACCCAAAACTTAACTTACAATCAGAAGATCTGAAGAAAACTCCTATAGGAACGCTTGAGTGCAGTCGTAACCCTAATACGAAAACTTATAACATCCTTTCTTCTCTTGTTCTCTGTGTTGATGGAAAATGAAACAAGACTAAGTATAACCAATCGTACTTAATAAGTCACATAAGGAAACGCTACTTAATTACATGTCAGGGTTTTCAAAGGATGGGGATATAGTTGTTTTATTAAAGAATTTGTGGATGTAATTTTATTTATAAATATTTTTAAACACAAAAGAACAATAACTTCTTAAGAAATTGAGATTTCAAAACTTGATTAACATACTTCAACATTTCCAAATCTACTTATGCTTCGCTATTGGAATCACCCATTAAACACAGCTTCATTTACCAGAAGCACGACGTATTCAAATACCATTAATTATGACTCTGCCATACCACTCACATACCACAAAAACTCCCTCATCTCCCTCCACCGTTTGTAGATATTCAATCGAACTTGAGTAGCTACTAAACTAGATTTGAAAAATCAACACTTGTAGTTGAACGATCACTATGTTCCTTACTTGGCATAAGGTTCTAGCCCTTATATTTTCATCGAGGCAACTTCCATCCACAAATCCTTGTTTCAGTGCCCATCCCTAGGATAAGGTCATGGGACTTGACCATCCCATGGCTTCCCGTGACGTCTCTTTATTCTAGAACCACTTTTGAAATTCTATCGGCAAAGTGCCAACTCTCTTAGTAATATAAAACAATTGAGTTCCTGATTTACCATAATTATTTAATTGGTATCTTTTAATAATATTGAGTCTTGTCAAGGTGAATATGGCCATCAAAGTTAATCTGAGCTTTATCAGGTGATAGGACATAACTAATATCATGTCATTCTAAACATTTATTGTATAAGAAATAACATTGCGTAAATAACATAATGCAAATACTTATGAATAAATAATTAAAGGAATGTAGGATCAACATGATCAAAACATGTGACTTGCCTCTTTGTCCATAGTCTCTAATTATTTCACTGCAGTCTTCTAGTTAAACTGCTCTTGTAGTTCTTCTGTTAACCAACTAGTGTAGTCCGAATACTAGCATAGAAAATGAATGCAAATGAGTTTCTGCTTTGCGGAATGCAAGCTAGGAATAAAATACAAATAAATAACCAAAAAGATAGAAATAAAATAGGTTTGGGTGGTTAGGCTTTAGGTGGTGCGCGTGGCTTGGCTACTTTGGTTGATCATTATTGGAATTGGGTTAATGGGTCACAGACGGTCGAAATGGCTATATAGGGGTTATATGGATTTCTATGATGGTTGCGGATATGGATAGTATTGGGTTTGAAGTCAGAAAATCATTTGGGTAGTTTGGAGTTTTATTGGAGTCTAAATTGGCAAAATGGGGTTGAGAACGGGGTAGATGGGCTCATGACGGTCAAAATGGATATATACATATGTGTGTGTTAGGGTTTTGTGAACAGTAACAGGTTTAGGTACTATTTATTACGGGTTTTACTGTTCATAGTGGGTTTAATTCTTATCGGGTTGTCGCTGTGTACTCGAAGAATAGAGGAGTTTTGAGTACTCGAGTGGTTTCGGGTACGACTACAAAGTCGAGTGGACAGTCGATGTTCGACTTTGAATGCGAAATTGATAGAGATCGGACAGTGCATGAGTTGCTATGAAGATCGGATGATGTCCGAGTAGCTACGGAGATTGGTGACATCCATTGGCTTAAAAGAGCAGATGGTGTTTGAGTGGTTTAAGAGCATCAGACAGTATTCAAGTGGCTTAAGATTATCAGACGATGTTCGAGTGGCTTAAGAGCATCGGACGGCATTCGAGTGGCTTAAGAACATCGAACGGCATTTGAGTGGTGTTGCTTAGGACTCGAAGCAAAGCCGTTGAAGCCCCTCTCGATTACAAGGTGGTCGAAGAGTTCAAGCAATGGACCGATCGGGGATTTCAAGCAGTGGAACGATCAGAGAATCTGTGGTTGAAACAACAATTGATGACCTTGGGTGGGTTCCTAGGCCCACAATGATTCCATTTGTGGGCTCGAGAGCTGCTGGAAGTCAGGCGAGCATCGGCAGTGAGATCTCCTCTTCTCGAGACTTTTGAATGGCACGGGTTAATGGCAGGTTAAGAGGACAATAGCATTTGTGATAGAGCATCTCTAGGGGTAGGGGAAGCTTAGGGGTGTGATGGTTTGGGTTGGGGATGGTTGAACCAAGCTATCCATCATGACCTCCTATGGCTAAGCAGCAGCGCTAGCTACCAGCACAGCAGGGGAATCAGAAAGCTGGGGTCTTGCTTTGGGAGTGTTACTAAGGGTGTGAAGAAGCTGCAGGCAAAAGCAATCGAAACAAAAAGGACTGAATAGGAAGAATTGAAGATTGGCTTACTTTAGGGTCTTTCGACGATCATCGGCGATGCTTCGGTCGAGGGCTCAATTGGGGGGTGTGAGGCTCACCTTCGGCACCGGTGGTTCCAAATGGAAGAGCTCGTGGGTTTAAAGAGGGTGAGAATGGCAGTTCGGCATAGGGGCAAGGCTAAGGCGACGGCGGCACGAGGTAGGGGTCAGGAAGGTGTGGGAGGGCCGGCGCGGCTGGCAAAGGGGAGGTACAAGCTGCCTTGAGCACAGCATTGCAGCGGTCAAAAGTGTTTAGAGGCGTGTCAAGTTGGCTATAAGAGGATGAGAGCAGAGAGAGTGGTGAGGTCAGTGAGGAGGTGGTGAGAGGTAGTTGCGGCGCTCATCCAGATGAGGGTCACGGTATTAATGGGAGGTTGTACGGCGGCTTGCGCTGGTGGCAAAGAAATCTCAGGCGCGGGATTTTTGCTGCGGCCTAGGGTTGTCAACCGTAAGACAGGGAGAGCAAAGGCAGTGGCAGGAAAAACAGAAATGGCGGTGGTTGCTCTGACGCGCGATCGAGAGCATTTAAGAGGGTGTCAGAGGCAGGAGGGGTGAGGTGGTATAGCCTCTGGCTGATTGCAATGGTGTGGCAGCAGCGAGAAGAAATGGAAGGCACGGAAGCAGAAAAATGGGGACAGCGGCGATATTTTCAGATGGTAAACAGTACCTGCACGCAAGACGAGTGAAGGGGCAAAGCAGCAGGGAGATCAAGGCATGGATGGCTAGGATAGGTGTGGGCTTAAGCCAAGGATTCAAGAGAAATCAAAATCAAACAAAAATTTAAATTACTTTTGAAATTCGGTTTTGTTTCAGTTACCACAGTTGAGTTGTTATACTTAGGAGGGCCTGCATGATCAAAAATTTGCAAATCCTGCCATGCCAAATGATTATGCATAGAGCTAATTAAGTGGCACGACAACACGGGTTCGACGGCCTCGCCGCTCCCTAACGAACCGAACGGGACCGTCACGACTTAAATTTGCTATGCAACTTACCCTGCAGTCTAATGCTAGTAGTACTAACTAATAGGGACGTTTCCCTCAAGCACATATGCTATGTCACTATACGGATGTTGCTAACAGTATGGCGAATCTGTCGCAATTGGGCCGCTTTCCTCAAAACACAAATACACAATTGGGACGATGGAAAAGGAACTTAACATTTTTTATTTTTTACGATATCTAAGATGTGACTTTAACCACTACTTTTTATAACTTTACATTAAGATATACTAATAAAATTATAATACTATGATAGTATTTTTAACGATAAATCTAATGATATAATGTTTCTATAGTCTATCTAAATAATTTTGAATTTATTGATCGTTAAATTTTAAAAAGCTTGACGGCATGGATTCAAGTCTAATAAAAAAAGAAGGGAGGGAGTAGTACCATGCAATTGTCCACAAAAATTGGAAAACCATTGCCACCAAAAACGACAGACCGTATCGCCCGGTCACGTCCATTGTGGCCACCGGCGCCGTCGAATGTCGATATACCCCGCGCACAATATCGGTGCTCACGGCTCATGTGGCCAATACGACCAAGCGAGCACACCGCCACATCTGCAGCATACATTCTCCGATCAAAAAACGGCACCAATTATTCGTTCCTCTCCTCCCGTCCCGTCCGCGCAGCGAGATCGATCAAGACGACGGCACGGCACGGACACGACAGCGCGCCAGCGCGCGGAAAAATTCTCGTCATCTCATGAGCGCCGAGCCGCCGAGTGCGACCCGCCCGTTTGGCCGCACTGCACGCGCGCGCTAGCTTCTGCACGCTTCCCACTTATTCGCCGCGCGTCGTTGTGACGCTCCGAGCAGCCGGCAAGGGGAGGATCGAACCAACGGAGGCGCGCGCATGTACGTCGCGATCCCGGCCTTCGGATCGGTCTCGTTCCCATGTGGGGTGCCGGGATCGGGACCAAATCGGCGAAAACTACACGGAAATGGAATAAAAGCGAGGGGGACAGACGGGAACAGTTGGTGAACGTGCGCTACGCAACGCATGGCGGATGGGTGTTGAAAACTAGCGTCATCGAACTATTCAGCAGTCAATCAACTAGAATAATTACACAATCAAATGATACAAAAGTAGATAAATACTTGATACAAGAGATAGAGAGAGCAATCAGCGATATTCTTTATTGATATTAATTGTTGTGTTTACAATGGAGGACTGTCCTCTATATTATATCCTAGAGTATTTTTGGTATATACCCACATCTCTAACTTGGAGTCTGACGATAATTGAATAAATCTTTAAATACAACTTTAATACTTAATTAAAGCTCTAAGACCCTGTGGTCGTAAGTTTTCTATAGCTGTTCTCTAAGTACCCCGGTTAGAGAGTTACTCTACAGTCTGCCCGACCAGCAAACCACACAGAGAATTCATGAACCGGTTTTAGGACCCGCTTTTAGGGAACTCCTTCCATGCGACGAATAAGACATGTGATCTATCCAATCCAAATAGCACGACGTTTCGGTCTTGTACCTCTAACAACAACTGCCTTCCAGTTGTGTCGTACGATTATCTCTCACTAACAACCAAAGAACAGCTACCTTCAAGAATCTCTCTCTGACAGCAACCTCCCCTCCGGTCGAACACGTTGATTCAAGAAGACACCTTCTCAGATAGATAATTGATGACTCTTCAATCGTATTTAAGGGCTGGCGAAAGAAGACAAAAGGAGAAGAGGGTTGAATCCAGAATCAAGCAACCAACACACGATCAATCAGCAGGCAGTCAGAATCTTCCTTCAAGCAGTGGAGAAAGTTAGTCTAGGGTAGTTAATTTCCTTTATGGACCCCTCTGTAACTAGTTCATAAGCAATAAAGATCATCCCCTTTCCTTGTTGATCTATTCCAAGGAATCTAGCCATCTTTCTTATCTTATTTCGTAAGATCGGTGACTCGATCGTCGACAACTGGCATTGTCCGTGGGAAAGAAGGCATTGATTTCTTAAAGTCTTCTTCATCAGCAATCATCATCCTCTCTCATCATCTGTCAACACCACCCATGCGATCATAGTAGAAACTTGTGACAAGGGGAATTGGTTCGATCTGGTTGACTACGCTGACCTCGACATGGACTCATGCATCCACGCCATGGAACATGATGCTTCTTCATCATCGCCTCCACCCTAGGTTCACCTGTCCCTGAGACAAGCAAGATCGACCAGATGGAAGAAGACACCCTATCATTAGTGTCACTTGGGGATCTGGTCATTTCGACCTCGTCTGGATGCCCAAGTAATGCGGCAAGCTCGATACTTCTGACCAGCAAACACAGTGACAAGAGCATAGCACCGCAGCCTAAGGGTCAGAGCACTCTCAATTAGGTCATGGATGATCGCTATTCACCATTGACTCCTACGTATAGCGGGAGCTAAGCGGCACCTAATCATGGTGTTGATGAAGTTGCCTCTGGTCAGAAGCCAAGAGAAGGTAATAAATCTCATAATCCGAACCGCAATCCGCCGGATCAAATTGAGTCCACCACACGGCCTTTCAGAGGTAGTGGTCTCCAATCATTCCCCATCGTGGAGGCTGCTGGCTGAAGCGATGGAAGGCTCTCCCACAACTTTGATAAGAGTTTGTCGAGAGATTCATGCTAAAAACACGAAGTTAACACAATCGCAGATACCACTGCAAATCCTGTACTAAATTCTCCACGACAGACCCCCACAACCCACTGATCGGAATGATGCGAACGCTCATGAATCGCCCAAAGGGAATGGAAACAACAGAGTTGGTGGACATTGATCATCTAATCCGCCTGCTTATATCCCTCCACGCTTGATGAGTCATGTTGCATGAGTGGGGAACTCAGGGTAAAGCTTAAGTCATCATACCTCTTGTCCAGCAGACATGCTCCGAGACCTTCGGTAACTATACAGAATCTACAACGAGTTCATGATATTTTGAATATCTGGATCTTGCTTTGGCAGAGACACCGGGATATACTCATGTTGCAGGTCAGGTATTGGAGATTCTACAATAGACCATGCGTCGGACAAAAATGTATCAAGAGCAAAGACGCTCTCAAATCTACATGTTGACTTCTTTTGCGAATTCTCCGCATGGTAGAAGCCAGCATGGTCGGGTTGATAATAATCCATCAACAAGACCAGGGCCATCTCAAAGATGTTGTCAAAGAGGTCACGAGGGGAGAAGGCTCTTTGAAAGTGAAGCAACTCCTCCCCTTTGCCCCAAAAGACAACATCAGGGATACATTTTGGATGATCTCCGACAACATCTGAACCATGTATCTGGTCGGATATACAATGTGGGTGTCCATGATTGGATAGGAGCACCATTCCCCTATGACGAATATTGGAGGAGCAGGTCATTGACTGATTACAATCCAGCTTCATTCTAGAGAAGGCGCCATGATCTGATAATAGGTTGTTAGGCCTCATCGGTAGGCCTTCAAGCGATGCATTGGCCAGAATGGTTTCGACTAGCGAATCTTAAGAAATTCAATGGAAAGCAAAATCCATTAGAATTTCTACAGATTTATACCACTATTATTAGGGCTACTGGAGGTGACAACAATGTAATGGCAAACTACTTGTCGATAATCCTCGAAGGTTCTGCCTAGTCATGGTTACTTAACCAACCGGCAGGATCTATCTATACTTAGGAGCAGCTCTGTAATATGATGATCACTAACTTCCAAGGGACGTATGACCGCCTTGGGAAGGAAGATGATCTCCACTGAATCCTACAAAAACCAAATGAAACTATACGACAGTACATCAAGAGGTTCAATCAAGTTTGTAACTCAATTCCAGAAGTCATAGATTCTTTGGTTATCCAGGCATCTAAAACTGGATTAAGGAATCAATGATTTACAAAGGACATTGCAATGAACTCTCCAAGAATAATTGTCGAACTATTCGACATGGCCAATAAGTATGTAGCTGCTAGCGAAGTGGTTGAGTGGAACAAGGCCATCGACTGGATAAAAAAGATTCCTCAACCTGGCCTAGAGAATAAAGAGAAAAAGCCCAAGAAGTATCCCAAAGGTAAGAAGAAACGTAAACCCAACACCAAAGAGGTTCTTGTGATTCCAAAGAATTATACAAATAACAAGAAGGATTATTTCGGTCAGAATAAGACAAAAGCTCTAATCGATGAATCCAAGAAGAATAAAAGGTGGTGTCTACTCCACCAAGTGGCAGGGTATGATCTCCGCAACTGTCGTGCCTAGTAAAAGAAGCTGAAAGACTATTACTCAGGTAAATGTCATTTCCCTTCCATTCAAGAGATTGGAGAACCAAGCTATAAGAAGGACAAGGATGGCAATGAAGAGATGAACTATTAGAAGCCACAACACATCGTCGATATGATCGAGTCCTCCTATGAGTCCAGATATTATCTAAAGACTGTTGAGCAGAAAGTGAACCTCACCAAAGCATCGATCACCTCTAAGCCATCCAGGTGGTCGGCGACAAGTATCTCCTTCAACTTAGAAGATTGCTCTATTCCTTCGACTCGACCAGGTACGTTCACTATTGTCGTAGAACCTACCATAAATAACTGTAAGGTTAATCGGGTTTTAGTAGATGGGGGTAGTTCTCTTAATATTTTATTTACGTGAGCTTTATAAGATATGCAAGTTCCTAAGTCAAAAGTGAAGCTCATGAAGTATGCCTTTCATGACATAGCTGTGGGATCCTCGCCAAACCAATAGGACAGGTGTCCCTACCGATTACGTTCAGAAGTCCAGCTAACTTCTGAATGGAAAGAATCTTCTTTGATATGGTAAACTTTGAAACCACATACAATAGGATCCTTGGTCGACTGACATTAGCTAAATTCCTGATAACCACACATTACAGTTATCAATGTCTTAAAATGCCTAGACCAAAAGGAGTAATTATAGTTTGTGGAGATAGAAAAATGGCTTCTACTTGCGATTATTAGTCTCTCAAACTGGTTGATGAATTACCGACCAGGAAAACTAACCCATCTCCTACATAGGTAAAACATTCAAGGCCAAAGGTGGCTCCAAAACCCTTCGACTAGGTAAAGGAGAACATCTTGACAAGGATAATTTGTTGGGAACTATGAAGGCATCGCTCTGACATGAGAATGCCAGTACAAGTTTTCAAAAATTGTTGGTCAAGGCAGTACTCAATCCTAAATAGGAAGAGTCACCCATCTCCTTCCTCCGAACAAACTTAGATGTATTGGCATGGCAGGCATCTGACATGCCCAGAGTCCCTAGGGAGGTGATTGAGCACAGGCTAGCACTTCGATCTGACAAAAGGTCGGTCAAGCAAAAGCTATGATGTTTTACACCTAATCGAAAAGAAGCAATTTAATTGGAGTTTGACAAGCTCCTCAAGGTTGAGTTTATTCACGAAGTCGACCACCCAGAGTGGCTCACCAATCCTATAATGGTTAGGAAAAGTAATGAAAAATGGCGAATGTGTATAGGTTTCATATATCTTAATAAAGCTTGTCCAAAGAGTCCAAGAAAGAAATTATGCGAAGCCCATAGCCAAACCGTACCCCCTAGGAGGATTAGTTCGTAACACTCTTTCTTAGACGGATATCGTGACATGTAAATGCCTCACTAAAAACTCCTTTCAAAAAATGGAAAAAAAGAAATGGAGAAAAGAGTATATCACATACGCAAGTTGAATTGCACTTGTTGTGTCATTAAAAACACTATGTGAGAAAACTTCTAGTAAAAACCCACTAAGAAAAATAGTGCAATACTTGACTTCTTGATCATATAACATTCTAATTATCTATTCTATATGAATAGGTTTTGATATTTTGCATCAATATGTGTGTGTGAGATGGCTATTATTAAGGGAAGTGCTCCCCTGAATTTTGCACTTATCTAAGTTGTAAAACCTTCAAGGTAACTCACTTTTGATGATGATCATCAAATTGATTCCTTCTAGGAAATCAAAGCTAAGACTTACATAGTCTAAAATTATGATGATCAAAGTTTAGCATATATGCTCCCTTCAAGATGACATTTGTTGGAATCTTTCAGTTCCAATGTCATAATCATGATATTGTGAATAAATCTATTGGATTATCACAATATTTAGTATTTTAGACTTTTATCCCACTATTCTTCTAGAAATTGTGGGGATAAAATAATTTGGGAGCAATATTCTTAACACTTTCAAATATCCACTATTTAATTATGTAATACAAGCAAATATTTATCTTTATAGAGGACTATGGGGTAAAATTGGTTGCAATGTTACATACCTTCTAGGTAGAACTTGTCAAGCCCTTTATTTGTGCTAAATACTTTGCAACTTTCTCTAAGTAGATTTTCAAAATTACAACCAATTAGTCTGTTATGCATAACTATAAGAATTGGCTTATACCACTACAAATTAATATATAACTAGTCTAAATTTAGCATTTAGGGGATAAATCATATTGCTATTATCACCAATATGCTTGCGCCCTCAGGGTACTAAAGGACACCACCATTCCACTATCTTTCTGGTAGAGATGCACTTTAAAAGTGCTTATATGGCACACTTCTGATCTTATGGTTCCTCATTTTATTTTCTCGGGTCTATATGAGTCTTTGTCCACTTCTGGGGATCACATAGTCATTATTGTAATTTTAGATATCGACTGGTAAGTCACATATTGACTTATTCATTCAAGGAAAATACTCATTCTTCGGGATGAGATTTATTTAATAAGTATAAGATTTATATACATGTTGCGATTTTCTTTCCTTCTCATAAGGAAACATGAGTTTTTCAGGGATCTCTTTATGTGGATTTTGATAATCTATTAAAGCATAAATTTCATTCATGCCATTTGCTAGAAATACTATATAGCAAAATATATGTATTCATTCATAATAGGAGAATATCGATCTTCTGCAAAGACCTATGAACCATGGACGTTCACCACCTTATTATTCATAATGACCTATTAAGTCTAAACTTGTTGATTCCAAGACTTCCTTTTAGCGATTATGGTTCAGCCTCAATTGCTTTCTTCATTTGACCCAATATGAGCTCTTAAGGTGTCTCTTTACCATGTACTTTGGTTCCGAATCCAGGTTCTCATAAGAGAAACATTAGTAATCATAACGACAACATTGTCAACAATTATTTTATTTCTCCCATATCCTTGAAAATTGATGTTATTTCATCGTTAACCAAATTTTTGTCCTTTTTCAAAACAAAATATTCATGGTTGTTCTGTATTACTAGCATTATGCTTTATGCACGCTTATGTTGCTGGGTTTTTATCTTCAGGATGAGCTTCTTCAGAAGATCTTTTTCACCTTCTAGGTGAATTCTCTTTAGGAGTCTTAAGGAATGTTTAACCATTATTTGACTAATGTCATCTTAATCATAGAACCCATAGGCATCCCTATAGATTTAGATCATTAACCAACAAGTCATTCCGATGGGTGGATATACTATTCAAAAACCCGGGATATACCACTCTTAGCGATGAGTTTGCTTCTACCAAACATGACTTGGTTACTCCTTTATAATTTCTTGAAAAATATCTAGCAAGCTCCCATTTCTGGCTTTCAGGAGTGACGAGTATAGAATAATCCTCAAATTATTACATCATTATATTCCTTAAGTATACCCCTTATTAGTAGAGGAGAAATCTCTCAGGATAGTCATAAGTTTTACTACGACTACTCCATATGGTCGTAGATCCTTCTACGACCACGTAGTTGTAAGTCTTATTGTGACTACTTCCTAGTCGTAAGTCTTTCTACGACCACGTAGTCGTCAGTCTTACTGCAACTACTCCCTAGTCTTAAGTCCTTATATGACCACATAGTCGTAAGTCTTACTATGACTATTTCCTGATCGTAAGTCCTTCTATGACCACGCAGTCGTGAATCCTACTACGACTACTACCTAGTCGTAAGTCTTATTATAACCACGTAGTCGTAAGTTGTCTTGCAACCACTTTATGGTCGTGAACTTTTCTGTGACCAATCTATCTCTGACTAACTTGTCTACGACGAATTACTGCATCATGGGATCATCTGATATGGCAGTTAGAACGTGTGTTTATCTGATAACCGCACACGATCTCTCTCTGACAAGAACTGCTACAAGGAGAACGGACTTATATGTCTCTCTGACAGTAACTTTCGTCAGGCGGTTATCATCCAAAGCGTTGAGGCGTCTTCTGGCGTGGAACAACTACCATTGCTTCGCTAGCTATATAAAGATTAACATCAAAGAGGGAAGGGGCGATTCTAATTGGAGGAGAAGATCATGTTAGCCATTCACATAATTCTCTCTTGTAATTCCTCTTTCTAGCAATTAGCAGTCACACTGGATGTAGGGTTATTATTTTCTCAGTGAGAAGGCCCGAACCAGGATAAAATTTTCCGTGTCTTTACTTTGTATGTGCATACACTGAGTCTTCTAAGAGTTTCCCTAAATCCAAACAAATTATATGTAAGATCGATATTAAAACATTGACAGTTGGCATCATCTATGGGGATCCTTCTTCCAAGATTTCGGTAATTTCCTCGTCAGCAAGTTTCTCTTTTTCCTCCTGATGTCTTCATGGCAGATGAATAGAATAAGGAGAATTGGTTCAACTTGGTCGACTACGCGAGTATCGACATAGAGGCCTGCTACGACTATGAGTAGACCTTACTTACTTCATGCCTGAGCTCCGAACAGTGCACTGGCCACCGCGGTTTCGACCGATGAGCATGGGAGAAATTCGACGGGTCTCAGAATCCCATCGAGTTCCTTCAGATCTACATGGCTGTGATTCGGGCAGTAGGAGGAGGCGAGCACGTCATGGCCAACTACCTTTCGACAGTGCTCGAAGGATCTGCTCAATTCTGGTTGCTCAACTAGCCTTTCAAGTCAATCTACTCGTGGCAGCACCTTTGTGACCTTCTGATAGCCAACTTCTAGGGTGCATACAATCGCCCTGGGAAGGAGGACGACCTACACTGAATGCGCCAAGGCAGTGATGAGACCTTACGACAATTCATTCAATATTTAGCTAGGTTCGAAACTTAATTCCAGAGGTCTCTGACACTTCTATTATTAGGGCATTCAGACAAGGGGTGCACAATGAGAAGTTCACAGAGGACATCACCCTGAACCCTCCAACCACCATCGTCGAGCTCTTCGAGATGGATGATCGGTATGCAATGGCTATCGAAGCGGTTGAATGGACTAGGACCATCGACCAGGCCGGCTTCCGTACCAAGGATCAAGATTATGGTGGTAAAAAGAAGGAGAAGATAGTGTTAGCCATTCACATAATTCTCTCTTGTAATTCCTCTTTCTAGCAATTAGCAATCATATTGGATGTAGGGTTATTATTCTCTCAGTGAGAAGCCCCGAACTAGGATAAAATTTCCCGTGTATTTACTCTGCATGTGCATACACTGAGTCTTCTAAGAGTTTTCCAGAATCCAAATAAATCATACATAAGATTGATATTAAAACATCGAATCAACTAAACTTCTAGTTTTGCTTGGCTAGTGCATGAATCTTAATATTAAAGATCTTTTTCATCCAAGAAAATATAAAGGCATTCAAGTGTTTTTGTTTCTCCTTATGACGAGATTAGATCTTTCTAGCATACCATAAAAAATCCCCTATCATGGGTACTGTACTAGATTAGTGGAATTTCATATCCAATATATATTCCCAACTTCAGGTGGAGGCCCATAGATGTATGCTATGGTGGTGATATTATGTGAGAAATATTGTATTCTTTCAACACACATTAATTTTTACTATGAGGAGTATGTTATATGCAATGAACTAGAGTTTTATTAATACAGTGGCATGAAAACTGCATGACCCTAATAATTATAGGGTATCCCCTCTCTTGGTGGCTAATTATTCTACAACAAAGATCCCATACGAGAATCCAAGAGTTGGCGGACTTGTTCTATTTTATAGCTTTTTTATTTTTTTCCCAAAACTTTAACCCAATTACTCGTACCATGTTCAAACTGATTCGGGTTATTCAAACTTTAAGTTTATAATTACACAACATGTTTTCTATGGTCACAAGTAGTATGTTCTAACAACATAATATAAATCTATAGGATATATTTCAGGGATATAAGCGACATAAAATACTAACCACAATTAATCTGCATAGAAATAATATATTTTCTTCTAGAAAATAACCTTAGTTGAATCACACTAAAGATTCACCATTCTACGGGGATATTCATTATTCTATAGGAATATGACAATTTAGTTAAGTGGATGAGAAATAATATGTCGGACTTCTATTTATACCACCAACATAAATATGGACAATTTAGATCATTATGTATCTTTATAATCCGTTGGGTCATCATCTTTATTTGGGAGTTTACTTTAGGTAAGTAATATGGTTGTTAATGATAATGCGGCTTCAGACCGCTTATACAGTTATACCAATATACATGTGTCATGACCGATGAGTGTGGCATACTTCAGTATGTGCCAAATTTTGTAGGCGTCTAGACGCTTCAGGCGGCCGATTTTTTGCCGTGTGAACAACTGTATGCTGGTTGTTGGTGTATTTCTTAAAGCATAAACAGATGCCCTACCATGGGTTACAAAGATAGTGGCCATCAACAACATAACCTGAGTGTCATTCTACATATCTTCCCGGTATTAACAATCATCATGCTATATATTTATCAATCTTCCAAATAATCTAGATTAATTATTGCTCCTGCCTTTGATGTAGTATATGACATTATACCTACCATTGATCTTATTTTTCATATTTTTCTTATGCATCTTCATATCAAATTTACCTTTCATGTCCATATTTCTCCTCGTTTTCATGGTAACCATAAAAATTGTAAGTGATAGCGTGTTCTTCAGTAATTTGCTTTGAAATAACTTGAGTATTTCTAGCAATATATTGCAATTATACTTCTATGAGTACAATTTTGTTTGACGTGTTGAAAAACTAGTATCATCATCTAACGGCCGATCAACACAACTAGAAAGTGAGGATAATGACATAATCAACCAATGCAAAAGTAGATGAATAATTAACACTAGAGATAAGAGGGAGATCTCAATTGATGTGTTTACAATGGAAGCATCTCCCCTATATTTATAGTCTATATATAGTCCTTTTGTATATGCCATATCTTCAACTTAGAGTGCATGAAAAAATCTGTGAGAGACTCCCGGCCTAACCACACCCCTAAAAAGATTAGTTTCGAAACAATGGGAACAATTACAACTGGGCCGCTTCCAAATGGACAGAACCCAACGAAAGGGCCGCGAGATGTGTGTCACCGTCGTTGCATCTCAATCTGACCACCCGCTCAAGGGCAAAGAACAAAAAGAAGAAAAGGCTACAGCTTTCGTTCTCCTTTGCCCCTCCCCTGCATCCCTTCACACATCCGTCGATCCCCTTTGCCCCCCAAATGTACCTAATAATGACCGCGATCTTCATCATCCAGAATCAGCTTGGTACAGTCATCATTACCGGCAACAACAGCATGATCGTCGTCACCATAATTCCATGGTTCCGATCGGCCACCCCGCCCCTGTTACATGATCACAGGGGCGGCGACGGAGGAGGGGACCCTGGGGAAGATCTTCTGCCCTGGGGCCAGGATCGCCAGCGGGTCGTATCGGGCCTTCCGGTCGACGAAGCGGCTCCACCCGGCGCCGAAGTGGCGCGCCCAGTCGGACTCGGTGTGGTAGCGAGGGAAGTATATCTTGTAGTCGTAGCCGTTGGACCGGCAGGCGTCGATGATTGCGTTGTTCTGCGCCACTAGCTCGTCGACCGGCGGGCCACCCGGGTAGGGTCGGCAGAATCGGAGCAGCGCCACCAGGTAGAAGACCTCGCCCTCCGGGAGCGCCACCGACGTCTTCGGGTCCCACCTGCAGCAGCGAGTTACACAACGTGTTACGGAAAAAATTATCCTGAATCAACCGAAAATGGAACATGAAGTCGAGCCGAGCGGGCCAATGGAAATCTGTCACTCACAGGACCTGAGTTAGTGGCTCCTAACGGGGCAGATGACAAGGCTAAATCCAAAACAGAACGGGATGGCGAATGGGAAAACCGTCCGTCTCATTATAAGTACGGACGGGCAAATTATCCGATCAGACAGCACAATCCCAATCAAAAACTCCGCCGCCGCCACGTCAGCGAGACGAGCAGGGAGGCTCACACGCGTGAGTGCGTGACTGTGCCGCTGCACCAGCCCCAAACGGCTACTCTGCCACGGAACGGCAGCGCCACCAAAGACCATCCTTTTTCGGCTTTTCATTATAACTATCTTTAATAATTATTATTTATTAGATTAATAAACTGTAGTCTATAATGCCACGTTAAAAAAACAGGGCCAAAGCAGCTCAAACAGCTACGAAGCAGTGCGTCATCATCATTCATCGGAGCGCGCATAGTATACTTACTTGCTCTTGAGCATGGGGTACACGAGCATGGGCCCGTCGACGCCGTCGGCGAGCATGCCGTTGAGCACGGCGCGGTCGAAGTCGGCGATGTCGCGCGCGGAGATGAAGATGTTGAGCCACGGGTGCGGCGCGGCCCAGCTGCCGTTCCGGCGCGCCTCCTCCTCCACCCGGTTGACGCGCGACAGGAACTCCACGTACCCGACGTCCGCCGCGAACTCCAGGCCCCGCACGTACTTGAGCTGCTGCATCGTCTGGCTCACCCTCTGCACGGCACAGTCAAGCGGAATAAACATAAGCACGAGAGAATGAATGGAATTGGCAGCAGGAACAACAACAAGAACAACGCTATCGTGTCACGTTACACGCGTAGAGCTAGCCGGTATGAACGAGCTGTTCCGTGGGGACGAAACGTGAGGATACTAGAGCGGCAGTGGTGGGCAGGGCAACGAGGCGAAGGCGGGTGTTGACAAAAGACGGGATCCGCGTCGTCACGGGCGCGGCAGGGGAATCGCGTCACGGCCGCTGAGGTGAGGCGGGGGTGGGCAGGGCTCGAGCCACATTGTACGCATGCTCGGGCGTGCTCACCTCACGCGAGACCGGCCGTCATGCGGACGCAGCCGTGCGGTCCTGCGCTTCCTGCCGCTCTGCTGGGACGGCCGGGCGCGCGCAGCGACCACTGGGCGTGGGTGGGGGCCGGGTGTTTGGCGGAACGCGCGGGGGCAGTTTGGGAAGAGCCACCCGTCACAGAATCCAGCGGAAGATACACGACGGAGGCAGACATCCCCGCAGAAAAGTACACCACCGCAGCGCCCGCGCGCAAGTACGGGGATGCCCCCGGGCGCGCGGGGCAACTACGGTAGAGTTTGCGTTGCGTTGTGCTGCCTTGCCTACCTTGTCCACGTCGTCGGCCCGGTGGTGGCGGTGCTGGTACAGGGCCACCTCCAGGCAGTAGAGGACCGGGCGGGCGCCGGCGGGCAGGAGGGACTGGTCGAAGCTGGCGCCGCTGGGGATGGGCACCGACGGCCAGCCGTTGACCGGGTCGTCGCTGCGCACGAACGCGAAGCCCTCCACATAGTCGAACGCCTCGTCCGAGGGCAGCGTCACCAGCCACTCCGCGTCCGCCGCGTAGTCCTCGAAGCTCGCGTACACCACCCGCGTCCACCGCACCTGCAAGGACGTGAGCTCGCCGGTCAGTGTGCGGTGATTGGGCGTCGTCCGACGGTGAGGTGTTTGGTGTTCCTGGCTTGCTTGCTTACCGTTTGGGGCGCGGGGAAGAGGGGGATGCGGGCGCTGGTGATGACGCCGAACTGGCCGAGGCCGCCGAGGACGGCGAAGAAGAGGTCGGGGTGGGAGGAGGGGGAGCAGACGTGGCACTTGCCGTCGCCGGTGATGACCTCGAGCTCGTCGACGTTGGACACCTGGGGGCCGTACCGGAAGGATTGCCCGCTCACGCCGCCGTTGGAGAGCGTGCCGCCGACGGTGAGGCGGAGGTAGTCCGTCCAGGAGGCGGGGGCGAGGCCGTGCTTCGAGACGGCCCAGTGGAGGACCTCCTCCCAGAGCGCGCCGCTCGGGACGTCCGCGAAGGCCGCGCCGTCGCGGACCGAGAGGACGGGCTGCATGCGGCGGGAGAGCGCGCGCATGTCGAGGACGAGCCCGCCCTCGGCCATGGCCTGCCCGGCCACCGAGTGGCCGTTCCCGCGCGCGGCCACGGTCAGGTGCTTGGTGAGCGCGGCCGCGCGGATGGCGCTGGCCACCTCGTCCGCGCTCGCCGGGCGGACGACGGCTGCGGGCCGCGCGCTCACGAGCCCGCCGAAGTCCCTCGCCGCCGTGCACTCGACAGCGTCGGCGGCCATGGTGGGCTCACTGGCGTCCGGCTCGGCGGCGGCAGCGGCGTGGTCCATGTACGCGAGCATCATCTTGGGCGAGCGTTTCTTGCTGCTGTGTGTGCAGCTGTGCTCAGCTCTCTGGACTGTGATGTCACTGTGCGCTCGCTTCGCTTGCGCTGTGTCCCTGCCTGTCTCGTGTTAGGGTGGATCGAGGGGTTTATATCGAGTGGACACGCGGACGTCAAATAGTTATCACGTCACTCGAATACAACAATAAATGGTTAGAAGCTGCAATTTTGAATTGAAATGTATCCATTTTCTTAACTATACTCATACGATACCCATAAAAAAACTGTACTCATACGGGACGCCGCAATTTTCTACTGTTACGCAGAATTAAACTGTTTCATATGAAAGTGTTAATAACTCTTTTTGGAGTTTCTACGTTCTAAGTAGCCGTTACATGCCCGTAAGTAGAGATAAGAGTCAGCCCGGGCTTTTCTCTGTTAGCCTGAGGTCTGGCTGGCCTGACATGGTACGAATGGAGTGTTGTGCTAGGCCTTAAAAAAGTAGCCCATCGGGCTGTACGGCCCGGCATAGCGTGCCACACTAGGGTTGGCTCGGCACGATAGGCATAGCGGCGGGCACGGTGAGTACAGCGATGGCCGCCTCCGCCTTCTCTGCCTTACCGGTTGCTGCTCCGCCTCCTGTGCATTGGGTTCGTCCTCACTGTCGCGGAAGTCGGCGTCGGTCAGGCACAGAGAGGAGCTCATTGCAGTCGACGGTCTCGCGACTGCCACCTTCCATCAAATGCCACCCTCTCAGTGCCTCTACCAAATGCCTGGCAATCGCCGATGAGGTCCAGGAAGGACTAAGCCTTTCCTATGAGAATACTGATAGGGCTGCCGAGGTTGGTGTAAATAGATGGTGGAATCCGAGTAACAATCAATGGTGGCGTAGCCAAGAAAGGACCACCGGAGCACCACCGAGGTGCCAAGCCAAGTGGCATAACCCCTTGGGGACTGCCTGAGCATCGTCTTTGTGAAGGGCCTTCGAGAGGGAGGTTTAGACCGGTGAGGTGAGGAGAAAGAAGGTTTAGACCGACGCAGAAGGCACATGAAATAGGAGCGAGCACACACCTTGAGCTAGCGAGACCGCGGGGCAGCTGCCAAATGCGTCTGCCGCAGCTCGGCATGCGAGGCGGGCGAGAGGACCGACTAGGACAATAGGGACGAGGAGGACGCAGTGGAGGCGAAGAAGTGGCGAGGGAGGAGGAGAAGGACCTTAGCCATGTGCTCTGCTCCAATCCACTTCGCTCTGGGAGGGGACAGGGCCAAGGACTTCGGTGAGCACCGCTAGATCGCTGTAGCCAGAAATGTACTTGGCGTTGGTGCAGGGAGCATTCGAGGCCGCGAGGAGGTGGCGCACGCTGGGGAGGTATGGGGACGCTCATCGGCTCGTGCCGTCTCTGGCGCCTCCTTCCTTGGTTGTAGGGATTTGGGAAGGAAGGGAGGAGGGTGTGGTCGTGTGGTGGAGACGTGGAGTGGAGATGGGGAATTAGGGCAGATGGCTCTTAGCATGGATGGGGAAGATTTGTGTAGTAAAAAAAAAAGTCTATAGTGGACTGCCATTAGTGGGTGGGCCCAGGGGTAAATCTAAGAAACTGCTGATAAAATGTAACATTGTTGTTCTCCATTTTGAAGTTTCTGGTCTCAACCTTATTGTTTAGGCTCAAATATCAACATAGAGATTTGGTACATTCCATTATAGTCGTGTGCCCGTGTCCACACATATATAAGAACTATTGGCACTTCTGCCACTATAGCCACCTTTTTAAAATTGGCCTAAAAATGTCTGGTTTTTGCAAATCTAGTCTCATCGTTAAGCTCGATAGGACGTTCGCCCACCTCAACAGTGACTAATTAGAGGTCAAATTTAAAGAAAAAAATGATTGTACTGACATATGTGTTGACAGTGAAAGTATGAGACAAAGTTAGTCCTTCCTGGCTTGATTTTAGTGTGCTAACTATAGTTATATTTGCTTGAGCTAGACTTTTTCTTGACTCCGCTACCACTTGTACATGTTCGTGTTGTTTAATCTTATACAATCCTTTGGAAGAACAAGAGGCTATACTGGCATAATTTCAAATACTTCTATTCAATTAGTAATATAATTAGAGTAGGAACAATGTGAGTAATAGATTATAGATGGAATTGTTATTATTACGCACACAACGACAAAATAAAAGTTGAAGAAGCCCAATCTAATCTAGATCATATCCAATAGCTAGACTTGCCAACCGCACTTTGCCCTCAACAATTGCTCATGTCCTCATAGTTTGTCTCCACCATCTATAGTTACTTAGGGCTAGGTTTGGGCCGGCACAGCACAGCGAGCTTCGGGCCGTGTCCGGGCCTAGCCGGAGGTGAGGCGAGCTGGCACAGTACGGTACAACGGGGTGGTCAGACCGAGCCAACACAGCACAATGCGGCCCGAAGCACGTCAGGCCCGTGTCATGTCAGCACGGTACGACCTATGTCCCATCTCTACCCTGCAGTAGTAGTATGGAATTTACATTTTTATCTTTTAGTGTTTATTTATTTCTTTTACTTTTTCCCGTGCCATGGATGATTGCAAGATGGATGTTAAATGATTGGATCTATCATCTAACATTTGCTTGTCTGCCACTATTGAGTAAATGAAAAAGGAAAGGGTAGGGGCTATGCTATGCATGCATTTGCAACTGGAAATAATTTGTACCAATTCATCTCTTCACCTCTGATGGTTCCTCTCGATAGGCAAAACCGCTAAAGCATGGGCACATGGCACCTCCTGCTCTAGACCACATTTGCCGTGGTTGCAAGTTGTTTGGGGTTATGGTGCCTAGCCAGGCGGGCCCCTGACCCTCTTGTCAAAACTGAGGTTTCCATAACTTCCAAGCGGTTTCATTAGCTATGGACTATGGTTAGGGTGCAAACCGATCGAACATGAATTAAATAGTATATTTATTATATTTATATTTTATAAATGACTATAAATATGAATATGATTCAAAAATTATAAAGAATAGGAATTTGAATTGAAATATATATATATATATATATATATAGGAAAATTATATATAACATATATATATGTATGATTGATATTTTTTGAGTTTGGGTATGAAATGTTTTATATATATATTTATGGTAAGTTAGTTTTGAACTCAGTTCAAACTAGTTTGAACTACTTTTGAGTTCAATGCAACTATGATGAGTATATACCATAAAATAGTTCAAACTAATTAATGAAGTTGAATTTAAATTTTTTGAGTTTGATATCTCAAATATACTTTTTATGGGTATGAAGATACCACATCAAACGTTGCGAATCTAAGCAAATCAACGGTATTGATATGGCACCACCAAGGTGCATGAATATAGGGCAGTGTTTCATGCACCTTGGTGCCTTATCAATACCGTTGATTTGCTTTGAGATTTGCAACGCTTGATGTGGGTATCTTCATATACCCATAAAAAGTATATTTGAGATGTCAAACTCAAAAAAATTAAATTCAACTTCAGTTTAATTAGTTTGAACTATTTTTATGGTATATACTCATCAGAGTCGCATTGAACTCAAAAGTAGTTCAAACTAGTTTGAACTGAGTTCAAAACTTACTTACCATAAATATATCAAGGGTATAAAACATTTCCATACCCAAACTCAAAAAAAATTATCAATCATACACGTGTATCGGACGGTTCTTGATGTTGGTGCCTAGACGGTGAAGGGATGTCACCCTTCTTGGGCGAGCCAGCGCTGATCCAGTGGTCCTCACTTCTCAGCCACAATGGTGCCAGATCCGGCCTCCCTAAACCCTGCCGCCACCCCTTCATGCTTCTTCCCTAGCACCGGTGGTGCTGCATTTTGCCGTCCCTGGAGCGCGCCAACGTCGGATCCATCGGTCCCTATCCACGGTACTGCGTTGCCATCGTCCTCGGTGGCCCTTTGCGCTTAAGCCAGCACACCTCTTTCCCTCAACCTAATCTGAAGGGTCGTCACCATCAAGCAATCCCCCACCAAATCGCCGCTACCTACATCTATGTTGCCGATCTGCAACACCACCGGAACAATAGAACTTGAGTTCATACGTTGCTACTTGATCTTGGCCCTTCTCTCTGATCCATCGGTCGCTGTCGCCGAGCGTCGTGCCGCTGAATCGCTTCGTCGCACTGTTCGTGTAGCGAAAAATCTTGGTTGGAGGGGCGATGAGAGATGGGGCGGCGGCAGCGGGGTGAGGCCCAGTGGCCAGTGAGGAGGGAGATGGGGTGGTGGTGGTGGGGAGATGCCCGATGGATGGTGAGGAGGGAGAGGGGAGATGAGGTGACTGGTCTACGAGGGAGAGAGCGTGGGAGACAGATATGTAGAGAATGAGATAACAGAATAACCGAAGGTGGAAATAGAGAGGAGGGACAGTTAGCGAGAGAGATGGAATATAGATGGTCAAGATTGTTTGTTTAGATCGAACGACTGAGAAGAGAGGAAAAAGAATACACTAATAACCATCAACTCTTCTTTATATAATAGTAGAGATAAGAAGTAAGTATATCCCCATCCTTTATACGGGTGCCTCAGGTGGCACCTTCCCCTCAAAACCGTCTCTCCCCCATGAAACCAACAACAAAAAAATGGTGTTCTAAAAAAAACCGAAGAACCGTACTTAAAAAACCAAACAAAAACAAGACAAAAACAAGCCAAACACAAAGCCACCGCACCCCATCCAACCCCGTGGAAGAAGGCAACAGCTCGAGCCACCCCATCCCCAGCCGCCTCCATCGCCTGCCTCTTCGGTCACCGCTAGATCTAGTTGTCCCTGGGCGCAGCGCCGTCGTCGTCTTCATCTCCAGCAGTCCCCAGGAATCGCACCATCGGGCACGGCTGCCGCCGTCTTCCCCTTCGACCTTCCCCGGCTCCTGATTCACCAACTACCAAGCACCCGACGCTCCAGTCCACGGGGCTCGTCTTCTCGGGCGCCTTTGACGTTTATGAGAGGCCAAGACTACACCCACTCTCCTTGTCGGCTTCCGAGGCTCCGACGACCGTTGGCGAGGGTCTTGGCCTCAGGTGATGGCTCCCTATCCTCCTTCTCCCCCTATTCCTTTGCCTACTCCTCTGCGCAGTAGAAGACCAGCGGCCGTCTGTTTGGTTGGTTTGTGTCGTCTATGGTAGATCTATTTATGAGGTCACGAGGGGCAGGGGCTAGGGTTTTGCAACTGTTTGGATCATTGGGATGTTGTGATGGATAGGAGGGATAATTAGTTCCCTTATTTTCCACCTTCCTTTCATAGCTGCAAGGGTCAATTTGGTCCTTGAAGTGCTGATTTCAGGCCTTAGGTATGATGAATTGGAGTTGATGCTACGCTTCACAAACTTAACAATCTTATATTCTTATTTATGGACCTGAATGCCAATTCTGGGTAGTAGAATCACCATGTGCCGCCCGACAAAACCTTCTTATCCCATAGAGAGAAGAATTGTTCTATTCTCTTTGTAGAATCAAGAATTGCCATTTCTTGCAATTTCACTTCAAGCCTGTTCAATGTACATGCCAGGCCACACTCGATCACCATATCACTCGTGTTATTTTTTATGAAGGTTTCGTCATATTTTAAACTGACAAACACAATGGGAATAGGTAAAAGGTTTTTGTTTTTCTTTAATGACAACTGACAAGATAAAAACAACCATGATAAAAACAACAATAACAACAATACTGAGAGCTCCGATGGCTGGTAGATGAAAAACCTGCATGATATATGAGACCCACTTGTTGATTACCTGCACCGGGGAACAAGAAGGCATCGACAACCTCGCCGACGTCGTCTTCCTTGCCGTCCATGTTCGCCATCCTCCTTCCCCGAGCAGAGAAGTTGGAAGGCCATCTTGAGTCTGTGTGGCTCTCCATGGGGATTACCACCGCGACGCTTGAGCAAGCCACCACGGAGTTGGTGCAGAGAAAGGCGCAGCTCAGCTGTTCTCATTGCTACGATGGATTTGAGTTGTTATGATTCATGTACATTTTGTGATCAAATCATAGAAAAAAGTTAATGTGCTATTAGACTTTTTTTTTTGCTGAATCAAGATGATCTTCTCTCTTTTTTTTTGTTTCTCGAATTTTCTGAAAGTTTGGACATGTCTCAAATCCCCCATTCTTGTAGCAATCTTCTGCATATTGTTCTTGTTAGATTTTGTTTGTTCTCTATTGGTTCTCATCTAGGAGAGCAAGAGATTTTTGTTCTCTTTAGATTCAAGTACTTTTTTTGTTCTTGTTAGAATTTTTTCTTTTGGAATCTGTGTTGTTTGAGTTGAATGTCCTTGAGATCAACCGAGTTGTTTTGTGTCCCAATTTGTGTCTAAAATGTGCTCCCAGATTCTCCTTTTCCAAATGTCAAAAATATGTCTCAATACTGTGATTGTTGACCAAAAATTGATTTATTTTTAATCTGAAAAAGGAGAGGAGGTGCTCGGGGTGTGTTTTCATTCTGCCCAATCCAATTGGTATATGTTCTTGTTCTTGAATTTGTTGAACTATCCCTTGAATCAGTCCTATGGGATGCAAAATAAAAATTTTGTAATGTCCCATGTAACTTTGTTCCAGAGATTGTTTGCGCCCGCGAGTTTTTTTTTTGTTGTAAAAAATGATTTCTCAGCGTTTGGGGCACTTGTTTCAAAGATTGTTTCTTTTTTGTTTCAAAGAGAACGATTTGCAAATTTAGGTAAACAATGATGTATCAAAATTCTCTCTCTCTCTCTCTCTCTCTCTCCCCTTAACCCTCGCTCTCTCTCTCTCTCGAAGAAAGGAGCCTCTTTTTTTATGAATTGAAGAAAGAGGAAATTTTGTCGAAGAGCTACACGTTCTTTTTCTGCTCCAGTGATATGGGACAATCACAGCCTAATAGTATCATCATGTTTGATTTCTTCTAACTGAATGGCTAATGTCCTTGTCGAGCCTCGACACCGCCCCCTTAGCCACCGCTGGCCCACTTTCTGTTCCTCTCACGTCCCATTGCCTTCAATTTCTGTTTCCCTCTTTTAGCGCACTGTTACAAAGCAGTCTCCTGTTAGACTGAGTTTTACAATGACCATTAATAAGTCATAAGGGCAAACAATACCGAATGTAGGTGTCTCTCTCTGATTTAGTTTTCTCCCATAGACAACTATATGTTACCCTTTTTGCAAGCAATAGTTAGGAGCAATATTAGAATACTTCCTACATCGAGAATAGATGAGAGCTTCAATTTTGCTGGCATATTTATCAAAAATATCGTTTACAAAAATGTTTGTACATCTTAGATGTCTTATATATTTCATTTGTACTAATTTTGCATAGAAAACATCATACCCTACTAAATGTGGATGTGCATGTGGATAACATAAACAAAATGTTTATGGAATGGTTTTGGATCTCGTTTGTTGATATGTATCACCCTCATTTGATACTCCGTTGTAACATATAGACAGTAGGGAGGTAAAGAAGGAGTTAGAAGGGGCGAATGAATCATCATCACCAACTCTTTTTTTTAAGTGGTAGAGATATGGTCCAATCTAAATCCAATCGACCTAAATGCACCTAAGAAAACGCTCAATGGATCATACAAACATATTCTACAACCTATAATATATTTCAAAAGAATATTAAAACCAAACAAACAGGTAGATCTATTCTTAGTTGCAGGGAGATGTCGAGGTCGACAGGACCATCAAACCCTGTAACTTGTCCAGATCAAAATCCAGAGAGGATTTAGCGAAACGTATGCCAGCTTGTAGCGTTACGCCAATGTTGCATGCAATAATTGTTGCATCGATTACGGTTGGGCTCCGATAGCTTTTCGATTCATTTGCATGGGAAAAATTAAAATATTAAATCTAGAGTCCTTCAGAAATGTTCCGGAAGGAGCCAATCCAAGCAGCATCCATCATGTCCTGACCATCCGTGCGGGATTTGTTGATTACGTTGTGCCTGCTTTTCTCCATGTTTAACGCCAACACTTAGAATATACTAGTCATATGCTAGTACATTGTAACGAAAAATAAAATTTGCCCTGCTCCATGCTCTCGGCCTGCCTTGTGCCTGGCTGTGCTCCACCCTTTGCCCATGCATTGTAACAAATAAAAGAAAACATATGGCCCGGCATTTCAACTAAAATAATACAAAAATCTGGTATGCAGCCTGTCCCATCAAATAGAGCAAAGATTTAGTAATGACTAATTCAGAACAATAAAGATAAAATTGTAATGACTGTCAATGTCATAATCTGATTAACTCTGGTAGAGAAATTGGATGCATGGTTGGAAAGGTGAATGTAAGAGGTACTTTTATAGAAAGTGAAATCATATCTATAATACAATAGCTAATATTTGATAAGCACAATAGCACACTACTATGTTTATAAAATTGGAGACTAACAAATACCTAAAGAAACCATACCGGTTGTGAATATAAAATATTCACATTGGTTAAATGCTACTACTGCAAGGGCAACCCAATTTTGTAATTTAAATGGGCACTTAGAAAGCTATCAGCAGATCACTCAGAACAATAGATATAGGTAAAAGGAAGTAGCATAAAGAAAGAGAGACAAAAGGCAATTTTTTCTCAAAATCTGTAATTCTCTTCGTAGCTATACATCCATGCCTCTAGCAGTCTATAAGGGGAGAAAAATAATACATCTTTCTATTAGCTCTGCCACTGTATCCTAACCCCAATGAAATAAATCAAAATGCATCAGCCAACAAAAGCAAGGCAACAAGAGAGTTATTGAAGGAAGAAAAGATTTTAACCTCATATCTATGCAAACCATTAACCATGTAAATTATGTCTGTCCATAGGGCATGAAATTGAAATGGTGTAGAGAGAGAAAAAAAAGTAAGAAATCGAGCAGTGGATTAAATACAAACAAATAACTACTGTTGACAATATGAAGACAAGAATAATCAAACTAACCCTTCCCCTCTCTATCCGTCTTTAAATAGCTATAGCATCCAAGAAATTCTCAAACTAACGAGCATAGATGTTAGCAAAACAGGTCAGATCCATCATCTGGCCAACATATTCATACACTATCAAGGAATTTGGAAAATTCTTTAAGGATAATCATATCTGTTCAGGGTGATAACTTGCTGAATAACTTGCTGGAATAATATGAATGTAGCTTCACATACTTCAGTTGAGCCACCTAATGACAATTGCTAGGCAAAGTGCCAATTACCGTGAGAAACACACATTAGTTTGGGCATCATTGGTTCAATGAAAGCATGCAAAATGAACTAATATAAATAATCTTGAAAAAGGGAGGATGTGTCACCTACTCACCTTGGTTAAGTTATCAGGTGCAGTAAACAAGGAATATGCTAATTGGATAGTTTCAATTTAGTCGAGGCAAAACTGAAATGGCAAACTAGGAAAACATATTTGTGAGCAAAGACAAACAAAAAACATGAGTGATACAAGGAAGCCATGTTCCTCTTTGAAGCACCAATAAGTATCGTATCTTATATATTGTTCTAAATCCAGAAAGAGAGCTTAATTTATGCTTTGCAAGGTTCAGTTAAATCATTTAAAAATGAACATAACATGGAAGCCATGTTTCCCTGACAAAATAACAACAAAGGTAACAAAGCTAGCTAGTAGAAGAACCAAATTTGCACTGGCAAGCATCTCACATGCTAGCAAAAAATGTGAACCCAAAATTTTACTCGGAAGTCAATCCAAAACGATGAGCAAATAAAAACAACTCCCCAGTATGAAGGTTGGAACCAACAACCTTCTTATTAAAGCTAACCTAAGGGAAATCTACAGTAAATAGGAATGCATAAACGTATATAAAACCAATCAGGCCGCTGCCGAGGGCGACCCCGTCGTCGTCGTCGAGTCCGACATGGACGTCGAGACCTTCCACGACGGGTTCCTCGCCGCCGTCCTCGTCCCCGCCGGCGAGTCCGCGCCCGTCGGCTCCGCCATCGTGCTCCTCGCCGAGTCCGAGGACGAGATCCCTCTCGCACAGTCCCAGGCAGCATCCTTCTCCTCCGCCCCACAAATCACGTCCCAGCCGGGCCAAATCCACCCACACACGCACAAAAACGCCACCACCCACCCCAACCAAACCAGCCGAGCGAGCCCCGGCCGGCTTGTTGCCATGCCAGCCTAGCCCACGCTGCCTCCCTGCTCCCGCTCCCCCTCCCCCCCGGCGGCGTCAACCCACCCCACCGCCTCCTTCCCCAAACCCCCCCACCCCGGATCCCGCACGCCCCACGCTGCCGGCGCCGGACCAGGACCACCCAAACCCTAGCGGCGGCGCGGGCTCGGCGGAGATCTGACGATGGGGGACTTCAACGTGGCGCTGGTGATCGTGGCGGCGGTGGTGAGCGTGCTCGGGCTGCTCGTCAGCGTCTACCTGCTCGTCAACTACCAGCACCCCGACGAGGCCAACCAGGCCTACTTCCCCAAGCTCGTCGTCGTCGTCGGCATCACCGTCGCAGTCCTCTCCATCCTCATGGATGTGGCCAACCGGCAGGCCTGCCGGCGGGCCATATACGCGGCGCGTGCAGCCTCACGCTCCCCATGAAGACGCTCTGGCTCGCCGTCTACATCGCCGACGCCGTCCTCGTCTTCCTCGTCATACCGTTCGCCATGTTCTACTACGAGGGCGACCAGGACAAGTACGAATTCCTCTAGCTCTTATCCCCCCGTCCCTTTGCTGCGTCCTGTTAGAAATGGTTTTTTTCGCTGATTGGATCCGTCTTGCTGCCTGTAGGTCCGTGGGGAAGAGGCTCAGGACCGCCCTCATGTGGGTCATCGCGTCCGCGGTGGTTTGCGGCCTCATCGTCGGCATCCTATACGGTGCGGATCAGCCCCAATTTGTGTATTTGTGTGGCCCGTTTAACCTGAATCTTGATGTGGCTACGAGTTTTGTTTTACAATAGTGCCTCCTCAATGGCGGATGGCGGTGATTGTCAGCTGAATAGCGGGAGCAGGTTCTAATTGCTCCGTGGATCATATATTCATATGCATATCTTTTGCTGCCAAGGTTAAGGATGTGTTCCTGCTTTCGATTTTTTGTAGATCTACGTCATTGATTCTTTGGACAGAGAAAGGATTGGAGATGCCAGACAAGAATTCCAGGTAAATATATTGTATACCATCTTCATCATTATAGGACTTCAAGCTCTTTGAACCACATTGGTTGAGAATGTGAGATCCTGCTAAGTGCTAACTTGCATTCTTTCCCCTTTCAGACCATTATCAAGGACCCTTTGATGGCAAACAGCATAATCTTAGTATTTGCAAACAAACAGGACCTGGTAAGTTAAACCAAGAATTTGAAGTGTTAATGGGTAATTGCCTAGCTGTTCATTACCTCATTTACATGTTTCAGCTTACATGTATTGTCTTTTCAAAATTCCTTCTGATTGAAGAGTATGTTATCACATATACTTTTTTCACCTGCTTGTATGTTGTGGTATACAATATCTTTCATGTTGATTGCATCTGAGCTTTTTATAGGATAATATAGTTGTCCTACAAAATACAAACTTTATCCAGTAAATATTGGAGCACAAATGTAAGTAATTATTTTCAGAAAAAGATAAAGGTATACTGGTATAGATCATGACATGCAGGATTTTTTTTTTCTAAATTGTTTGTGCTCTGACCAAGCCTTTTAAAGTAGACAACATAATAATTTCAATTCCATATTGCTAACTGAAACGGGGGAAGCCAAGAGCTATTGCGTTGTTAATGTCAAACCGTTCTTTCACATCTATGAAAGGGTCACATAAGCAGCAGACACCCAGACTGATAATGTTTTTCTTCCTCACATAGAGAGGTGCAATGAGCCCAGCAGAGGTGAGTGAAGGGCTGGGCCTGCATGATCTCAGGAATAAAGGAAATCAGGGAGATATGGATTATCTGATTGCTGACTGATGGATCTTAAAAATGGGACTGAACTTGTGCTGACTTATGAGGACAAGGGTGGAGATTGGTGGTAGCAGCTCGTATGCATGGACCAACGCCCACGAATGCATATGGTGGCCAGCGGCAGCAAGCTAACCAATGGGAATTAATCCACCAAATTAGATGCAATTTAATGTTATGTACCCAATTTACTTGAGTTTCTTGCTTCCTGAACAAAATCGGTTCTTATCCAAGCAGATCAAACCTCCAATTGCTCTGCAAAAGAAGTAGATCAACAAATAAAACAAATGAAATGATGGGATAGAAATGAACACAAAGGGGAAAACGGATATAATAACATAAATTTAGATTGGGGAATGGAAAAAGGCCAACTATTTAGTCTAGAAACCTTTATGTCTGTGTTTAAGTTATCTGGATCAGGACTAGATGTTGCAAGAAGCTTTTGGTCTAAAATCTAGTAGAGAGAGATGGTCAAAGCTGAATCTTTTTAGTTGCTAGAAACCGTTGCCTGGGTTGAATTACTTTCTTCTTGAAATAAAGCAACCAACCATGCTCAGAGATATATTGCTAGGCTGTTCAAACTTGAGTGTAATTAATGGACCATAAACTGGATCCTTGTTGATAGAAAACGTTGATATGAAGTTGTTCATCCATGAACAAAAATGGAGTTTCCAAAAGGAAGTTTGTGTGCTTGCGGTGAAAATAGATTAGGTAACTGATACAAGACTAGAGTGGTGTATATTATGCAATATAATATGGTGACTCAGTTCACGGGTAAACGGGTATGCCCGCGGGCGACGGGTATGGCCGAGGTTCTTTACCCGTCGTCCTTCGCGGGTATGCTCGTGGGCGTAAATCGGGGTCGTGGGTATGGGTATGGGTGAGCATTACCTGTATTCGCTACGCCCGATTGCCATCCCTAGGCACGACAGGGTCGAAGGGAAGGGCTTACTCGGGTGGTAAAGGTGAGCAGATCAGTGGTGGCAGCATGGTCTAGGAAAAAGGGAGAAAGTGAAGAGGCGTGACATATGGGAGGACGGATGGCAGATGGCTCGGCGGCGTTGCGAGCGATGCCGGGGTGAAGCGGAGCATGCAAGGCGAGCGGAGGAGTCGAGGGCAAGTGGGGAAGGGAGGAGGCGTGCGGAGGGAGCGAAGAAGGTAAGAGAGGGGATGGGAAGGAGAGAAGGGCGTATGGGGTGGCGCAGTCGCGTAGACGTACCATGGATGTCGAGGTGTCTGATTCGAGGGACGAGGTGATGAACCAAGGCCCACACGTCTGCACAAAATTGTGTTGTAAGGGGATGGTGCGAGTGGAGTTGTGAGGGGAGAAAGAACATATCCCTCATCAACTCATTCTTTTAATTAGTAGATATATGGTACAACAAAGCAAGTTTGAGCCACTTAATTTGGTGCAGTTCAAAAGAGAGAGAGAAACTGTGGAAAGCACACAAGCTGAAAGAATTTGGACTCTGTATAAAATGCATATGCTGTTTTTATTTCCCTTTTATTCTTTTTTTGATTGCATGTGCACGCGCTGATTGGTGCAGAATGTGTTGTAGCGCAGTGCGGTTTGAATCGGAGGGGAAAATTCTTTTCCGCCTTTTTCTATGGACACGAAAGAAAATTCTTTCTGATGGTGCCGTCACCGTGTCATGCAGTCAGATTGGCGAGGGGGCAATGATTTCTCAGAATCTCTCTGCGTGTCTCTCCTCATGCATGTGCTGACACTTGGCAACCCTGATTGTGTCATCAATCTAGTATTTATTTTGCTCACATCACATATCACCTGATATGGATTGCAGGGAGCATGACGTGTAACAAGTCAGGTACACCGGCAATCTCTTTGTAAAGAAAATCCTTTTTCCCTTAAAAAAATAAAGAGAAATCTTCAACAAACACAATTGCTGAAATGCAATTCATACACTAATGGTAAAACACTTGCATCCTTAGAGATGGAAAAGTTTGGATGCAGTAGAGACACATAAAAAGTACTACTTGCAATAGCATAAGTAAATTAGGATAATTCTTTCTAGAGAAACATAGTGTGGAAATTTAACTAGAAGCGATCACTCCCAATCAAGCAAGTCAAGAAATAATTCCCTTGAAAAGACCGCTTATGATGGAAAGTTGAATTGAGATACAGGACAATAATTGGTCAGGATATGTCAGTTTCAATAGGCTCAGCTTATTTTTCCTTTCCCCCAGACACTTATTTGTATGGGTATTCCAACAATCATTCCTTGAGAATGTGGACTAGTCCAGAATTGCTCTTTTGATGAACGGTAGCTTGACGTTCCACCTACTACTGTGTTGGGCTCCGTTTGGGATTACAATGTGGTGAGGTCAAGACAAGGCTCCATTTGAGATGACAGTGTGGGTGTAGTGTTGTGCAATTCAACAGCTATCGAAGATATTTACCATATCTAGTAAATGTTGATGTTAATAAGCAATTAACACGTGAAGGCGTCTAACAATAGCACATGAATTGAGTATTGTGAAGCACATCTCAATGCAAAAATAGAGCCTTGGTCAATTTGGATCATTTCATACGCACCTGCTCACCAATTGGATTTAGTCATATGATTCTTGAAATTGGTAAGCACGACAACTCGTAGAAACTGCCTCGAGCTGGATGGTTCTTATTAGTAGTATGCCATGCACTCATGCTTTTGGAACATTGCTGAATTTCTGCAGCCCCCATCTCTCTCTCTCTGGTGTGTCACAATTAGCATCCTGCTTCTGCTTCAAGAAGCTGCAAAAATCAGAAGAGCCAAGGTTACTTCTAATAACAGTTGCTCTGAGCTTAACAGAGACAAATTTTGTCTTCTACTTTCCTGAATATACATGGTAATGGTAGCCCTATGACCTAAATGAAATTGATGTGGTTTCTGATCAAAGCAGTGTTATTTAAAGTCAAGACCAAAATGATGTTTTCCAATATAAGTTCAACAACACGAATGTAAGATGTGCCCTAGAAGTTCATAAGCTCAGCATTCCTAACAAAAAGATTGTCTTATCTCCTAAGCACAAATATTTTTAATAACTATTTAGCCCTATAGACAAATAACCATTAGAATCCCTTGCCGTTTATTTACACTTGGGACAAAACCCACAGATGGAACTCTGGGAAAGACATTGTTCGCTCCATCCTCCCTGCTGCATTTCTCAAAATCATCACATAGTTATGTTTTGGACTGCTAAACCCATTGTATGGTGTTTCCAAGGGTTTTGTATGGTGCTATACAGCAAGTACATATTTTAAAAGTTATCCTAAGCTTCCTTTGAAGCAACTAAACCAACTAGTTTGTCTAGGACAGAATATGAATATTTATGACATGCACATTAGGAAAGATCGAGCACTAGAGCGTTTCAGAATCAGAATATGTACTGATTTGCAAATCCTGTATCCATTGAGAAGATCTGATCTTGAGGCGAAGATCTTGGATATGACTGCTTTGTCATTATTGTATAGGCAATCAAAAGCAAGAGTACTAGAAGTACTGTGGTTTGGTTGGAAGAAACTGAAACTCTAGAACGTTCAGCTCTTCCAAGAGGCGTAGTCTTCTTCATTGGTGCAAAAATAAGCTTGACAAACATACCATTAGCATGTTGATCTTCCTGGCAACCTTCATTTGCTCAACTTCCTGACTCCCATCGCTCCAACCCTATTAAAAAACAGAATGGGACATTATCATTAATATTGGAATAAGTTCTCAAATAGATAGTTTCCTTGCTAGCATTCGACATTACCCAAATTTCATTTTTCTTTGAGGAATAGGTGCATCCGAAGTAAACTGGCAGTTGATGATATGTTGGCCGTCCCACCAAAAAAAAGATATCCAGAGATAGGACTAATCACCTTAGGTTCTCAAACTTTGTTTGAGTCACTTTGGTGTGTGAATTATAGTTGACTGAAATTACATGTACCAAATTGAAATTTCAAATACACCAAATTGAACCATGTGGACAGCTGCCTATATGTTCATCAAATTCACATCCACAAGAGAATATGTTAAACATGTATACTCAATATGGGGCCTGTTCTTTTCAGCTTCTAAAAGCTATTTTTCGGTTTTTCTATAATAACTAGCTTTTAAACGAAGTATCTTTTCAAGATATGGTCTACTAGTTAATTGAAGTACATACTATACCGACTTCATTTATATCAGCAAAAACTGCACGTAAGTTTCTGTTACTCTATAATCTCTCACACAAATATCCCAAAAGCCACAAGCCATAGCTAAAAGCCATAAACTTCAGCCAAAAAGAATAGGCCCGTGAACCAAAAATGAAAGCTCGAGGATACAATGTAAGAAAGATAGTCGTATATAAATTTATGCTCAAAACTATATTCTTTGATTATATTCTTGAATCTTGAGAAAGAAAGTAAATATGGAATAAAACTCTTGACATAAATCAAATTTGCTTCAATTGCTAAACCCGAAAACGGCAGTTATTACAGAAGACTGCGTGGTTGCATAGGCTTCTGGCCTGATTCAAGGTCACACACACAAATCAACTAAAGATTCAATTCTTTCATTTTTTTTAAAAAAATCTAAAACGCACGAGTTCAACATACTGATACAGTAACCCAATGTATGAAGCATCCATCAGCCGCATACGAGAGAGAGAGAGAGATGATGCGCAAACGCAACAGACGAATTGCAACAGTTCATTTGATCATACCCAACTGCGAATGGGCAGGCATACGACCCACCCTATGATTCCAGCACACGTTCTACCTCAACTAGACGCCGTGATCGAAGGCAACACCAACCACACCCACAGAAATTGTTGGGTAATTTGTCTAAGAACTAGACAAGCGATGAGCTTGAACTTTGTGATCACACATGCGAACATAAGTAAACACAGGGAGATCTTTTGGCGACATGATAAGCCTGCGCCTTTTTCATTTTTTTATATAGAGAAGTAACATACAAGACTCCATAACTAACATGGCATCTACACGAACACATCTTAACTTTCCTTTTACAACTGTTCTGAATCCTAGTTACAACTAGACTTTGAATCCTGACCTCTTACGACTTTAGTATTTGTCACTGGGTGCTACTTGACTTATGACCACCAACAACTATTGACAATACTTTATGACTACAGTGCTATAGTATTTTTACGACTACAACTTTCGCTTTTACGACTACAACTTTCGCACTACTCGAATCCGATTTGCCGTGATCGTAGCCATTCTCTGGTCGTGGACTCGATCAGACTTGAAGATAACTAGATTAACTCTAACAATCTCCTCCTTAAGCTTGTTGTCTTCGTCAATGTTCCGCACACTGATCTTCTCACTTGTCTATATGAACTCCATTCTTCCGAGTGACTTGATCAGGATGTCAGCGAGCTGGTCTTTCATGCAAACATGTTGCACCTTTATCACCCCTGATTCCACACATTCTCTTATGTAATGAAAAGGGTGTCGATGTGTTTGCTTCTCTCATGGTAGACTAGATTCTTGCATAACGCAATTGCAGACTGATTGCCGATCTTCAAAGTTACCTTCTCGACCTTCGTCTTTAATGTGTGAGCCAACAATCATCCCAGCTATACCTCTTGACATGCTGCCGCACAAGCTGCAATGTACTCTACTTCACACGAGGATAAACCGATCACTTTCTGCTTTTGCGAACATCAACTGATTGGGTTCGACCCAAGGAAAAACGCCATGTCCGAAGTACTCTTTTGGTCATTTGTATCACCAGCTAGATCACTGTCTGAGTAACCGATCAATCCCAAACCTTCTTCCTTCTTCTCGTACACATACCTATAACATAAAGTTCCTTTCACATACTTTAGTATGTGATTTATAGCACCCATATGCTCTGTAGTCGGCTTCTCCATGTACCTACTCACCATGCCAACCGAGAACACTAAGTTTGGTCGTGTGTGTAGAAAGTATCTCACACTTCCAACTATGCTTCAGTACAGGGTCTTGTCTACGGGAAAGTTTGTGCTATGCTTGCTCAACTTCAAGTGGGGTTCCATCGAAATTTGTGTTGGGTTACAATTCTTTATGCCGCATTTGTCCAACACCTTTGTTACATATGCGGACTGGATGAGAATAATCTTCCTGAAGCTCTGATGTAGTTCAATGCCCAAGTAGTAGCTGAGTAACTTGAGGTTGCTCATGCTAAACAATTTCTTCGTCTGGCTTTTGAAGCTGTCAATGTCTTCAATACTCTCTCAAGTGATGATCAAATCATTCACATAAACTCCAACCAACAAACTCTCTTTTCCTTGGCTTCATTTATACACTAAATACTCTAACTGGTATGTTTCAAAACCGAGTGCCACCAGAGACTTGTTTAGCTTCAAATTCCAAGCTCTTGTGGCTTGACACAGAACATATAAAGCTTTGTGCAACCTTAACACAAGGTGTTTTTCTTCTTTCTTCTCAAATCCTGGAGGTTACACAACATAGGCTTCTTTTTCTAGGTCGCCGTTGAGGAAAGTTGATTTTACATCCATATAATAAACCTCCCATCCTTCATGTGCCACGATCGCAATAAGCAAGCGCACCGTTTCTAGTCTTGCAACAGGGGGCAAAGACTTCGTCGAAATCAACGTACGCCTTGTCATTGAACATACCCCTTTGCAACTAGTCTCTCCTTATTCTTTACAATCACGCCTTTGGTGTCCTTCTTTAACTTATGCACCCACCTCAAACCAATCGGCTTGTGACTGACTGGCAATAGAACAAGCTACCATGTTTCATTTTCTTAGATAGAGGATATCTCCTCCTCCATAGCTCTTCTCCGCTCTGGCTTTGCCTTGGATTCTTCAAAGTTTGTAGGCTCCACTTCTCCGAGTAAGCAAAACTCTGAATATTCCAGCTCTATCAGAGATACGACATCATATGGACTTTTGATGTCACGCTCCCGTCGAGGTCCTTCATTTGAGCTTTCATCGAGCTTCATTCTTCGTGGAGCTCCAGGTGAGACCAACGCTCCTAGCATTGCTACAGGAGTCTGTGGTGAAGATGAGCCAGGCGTCCCAGACCCCATGCTCATACCGATCGTGTTTGTGCCTGGAATTGTCGCTTTATGGTCATGTCTTCTGACTACGTCCTTCATGGTCATAGCGTTGGAAGCTACCACGTGGTCGTTATGTTATACGACCACATTGTGGTTGGATCCTCTGATTATGCCCACTGTGGTCGACGTGTCGGTTGTCTTTACGTGGTCGTCAGGACCTGCATCAGTGTTAGGAGGATAATGTACCATGAAGATGTCTTCCATCAGTTGTACCTCTGCCGAGGGATCTCTACTCCACTCCCAATTCTTCTCCTCCTTGAACACCGCATCATGAGTCACCACAACTCATCATGTCTCTGGATCAAACATCTGATAGCCTTTCATCTGTGAATCATACCTAATGAACACCATTGTGCTTTGATATGCTAGTTTGGGAAGGTGTGGCGTGGTCATCTTCATATGTGCAACACACTCAAAAGTGTAGAGGTGACCAACACTTGGCTTGAGATCATAGTAGGCTTCGTAAGGAGTTTTCCCAACGACGCTCTTTGTTGGTGCCCGATTTAGGAGATAAACAGCAATCGATACTGCTTCCCCCTAAAAATCTCCTAGGACTCCCATGCTCTTTAGCAGACTCCTCGCCATATCGACCACTTTTTGGTTTCTCCTTTCGACCACTCCATTCCATTGGGGTGAATAAGGTGTTGTTAAATCATGCCTAATTCCCAATAGCTCACAATAGTCTGTGAACTCGTTCGAAGTAAACTCGCCACTGCGGTCGGTGCGTAGAGCTTTTAGCCTGATATTTTTCTCTATCTTGACTGCAACCTTGATATTCTTGAATGCCTCGAATGCTTCATCTTTACTTCAAAGTAATGCCAGCCACATAAACCTTGTACAGTCATCTACCAAGCAAAAAGCATCGATTTCCTCCATGTGTGGTCAGTGTGATTGGCCTGCAGACATCACCGTGCCATAGCTCATGAGGAACAACTGCTCGATAAAGAGTCGTGGTCAGAAACAAGTTCTGATGTTGCTTACCAACCAGACAACCATCGCAAATGCGATCCACGTGCTCGATCATGGGCATCCCATGCACCATCTTCTTATGAGCCAGATCTTTTAGAGCATGAAAGTTCACATGACCGTACCTAGCATGCCATCACCACGCCTCTTCCGTGCTTCTTGCTAGAAGACACTCCAGGAGAGCCAGAGTGATGTGTAACACATACATTTAGTTTCTTGATCTGCTCACTTTAGCCAACATCCTACGAGATCTGTCTAAGATAGACATCACTCCTTCGACCACTATCTTGCAGCTGTTCTCGTCTAGTTGACCGAGACTGATTAAATTACTTCTTAGCTTTAGGATGTAGTAAACATTTGTGAGGATACAATGTTCACCCTAGAACACTCCAACAGTACCGAGCCCCTTCCTTGTATCTCCACAGCTAAACCATCTTCAAATTTAACTGAGCCTTTCACCATCGTGTCAATCTCAGCAAATTTCTCCTTGCAGCCAGTCATGTGGTTACTTGTGCCGATATCAAGATACCAAGCCTTGTTTTGAGTGCTGTTGTGCTTTGGCAACACCTTGTCTTCATGCGGGAATACCTTCTCTTCAGGTGTTAGGACTATATGGATGAGTTCACGTGCTTCAACCATCAGTAGTTGAGGATCTTCCTCATTCTGCTTCACTACAAGATTGGCTCTTGCTCTTCAGTTTGGCTTTGAACACTCTTTCGTGAAGTGCCCATATTCGTTACAGTTGAAACACTTGACCTTTGTCTTATCATAGTTTGGTGGCATTCGTTCATCGACATTGTGATCTCCATCGCCTCGGCCTCCGCCTTGTCCATGGTCGCGTCCCCGACCTCTTCCGTTACGACCTTCTTTTCTGAGCACTGCTCAAGCCCTCATTCTTCTTAGTCTTTGAGGTCCTCTCTTCCCACTTGTTTTGGATAAAGAGTAGCTTATCTCCTCCATCCTTCGAGTGCCATTGACCCTTGAGTCCTTCCTCAAAGGTTCTGAGGTGACTGATCGCCTCGAGACCGACATAGTTGCGACATCACCAGACTGTTCGATCGTTCTGATAAGCGAGAGGAATTGATCTGGAATAGAACTAAATAGTTTTTTGATGATGTCGCTCTCTTCCATCTTTGTGTCGAGTGAACGGATCTCACCCACCAGTGTGGTGAGTTCATGGAGTACTCGATGATTATTTCTGTGTCTCCCATTTGCAACTTGCTCAGTTGTTGTTTCAGCACTTGAGCGTGTGCCTTTTTGACGTGATCTTCGCTTACTCGCATCTCCCTGAGTGCGATCCAAGCTTCTTTCGTCATCTCCTTCTTGACGATTGACATAATCATGTCATCTAGCACTGCTTACAAGATGGCCACCATTGCGCCTTGATCCTTGTCGCCGTCATCATCTCCATCTTTGACCACCGACCATACCCTAGCGAACACAAGATTAACTTCATCTTGACGGCCCATATGCCGTAATTCGTTTCACTCAACATCGGGTATTGAATCAAGATCGAGGCGCTTCTTGTTGTCGGCTTGACGAACATGCCTATCTTTGATGGAATGAGCTTATTGCTCGTGGTCTTGACAAGTGCTCCTGACTTCAACGGATCATCAGCATTGCTGGCCATCGCTTCATCCCCTTAAGCTTTGATACCAATTCCTGGGTAATTTGCCCAAGAACTAGATGAGCGATGAACTTGAACTTTCTAATCACGCACGTGAACACGAGTAAACACAGGGAGATATTTTGGCAATGCGACACATCTGGTCCTTTTTATGTTTCTTATATAAAGAATTAAGTTTCCCACATGGCATCCCACGCTATGAGTCCTACACAGACACATCTTAAGTTTCCTTTTACAATTGCTCTGAATTCTAGTTACACTCGGACTCTCAATCCTAACCTCTTATGACTCCAGTATTCGTCTCCCAGTGCTACTTGACTTATGACCATTGACTGCTATAGTACTTTACAACTATGACTGCTATAGTACTTTTGCGACTATGGCTGCTATAGTACTCAAACCCGATCTATCGTGGTTGTAGCCATACTCTGATCATGGACTCGATTAGACTTGAAGACAACTAGATTAGCTCTAACAGATATCACTAGATTCCTACGTGATTTGTGGCAATGCAAGTATGCGAGGATGAGCTAGAATCTAAACCGTAGTGTTGATGCAGTAGAGCTCGAGATTGACGACCGATGTGTCAGGTCCCAAATTGACTTGGTCCTATTTTGGTTCAAATTTGGGGGAAGAAATTGGGGTAATCGGGGTTTCGCCAAGAGGAAAAGAGTAAAGCAAAGCAAAGCAAGCAGTGAAATAGGTAGTAGGTGATAACTAGGGTTTCATTTCACACATCATCCAATACAAGTAGCGGCTTAAATAGCTTGCAAATAACAACAGTAGCTTCAGTGATGAAAGTAATAGGCGTGATCGGGAACAGTAATAAAAAATAAGGGTGATGAGTAGTTGAAGCGTAGGATGCATGATCGAAGCGCTATCTGCATGGTCAAAGCACTATCTCTAGATCCCACCGTCCAGCCTTCATAACCTCCCGCAAGCAACAAGAACCAGACAATATCATTAGATGAAAGGGTATGCATTAACTTCGGCCGTTAGATTGCTGCTTCCTTCCCCATCTGAAACCATCTCAAGCATTAGGTTTTTTGATACTCTGACAAATACTTCCCTCCTTGAGATCCTTATCCTCAAGGATCAAAACTAGGAAATGTTCTTATAATGAAGTCTACATCTTCCCATGTAGCAGCCATAGGGGGCAAGTTTGCCAAGTGCTTTTTCCATTGGACTATTGGCTCATTGTTTCGGGGTATTACTCTCATCTCTAAGATAGTAGTTAGTTCAGTTAGAATGTGTCCTTCTTCATCCACTAGCGGTAGTTCTGCACTGAGAATCGCCTTGGGTCCTAAGTGTTTCTTCAATTGACTGACATGGAAAACTGGATGTATTTGACAACCTTCTGGCAATAGGAGCTTGCAAGCTGCATTTCCCACCTTGTCTAGAATTTAGAATGGTCCATAATACCTTGAATGCAGTTTTAGTACTCTATGCAAATCTAAAGTATCGTGTCTATAAGGTTGCATTTTGAGATAGACCATGTCCCCAACCTTTAAGCTCCTCTCCTTTCTATGTTTATCTACAAAGGATTTCATTTTAGAGCTTGCCTTTTCCAGACTAGCCTTGATAGTCTCCAAAGTAGCTTGCCTCCTCTGTAATTGTCCTTGTTTTCTTTAGCAGTGGTGTCCGGCAGTATGGCTTCTAAAATCATCGGTGGTTTCATACCATATAATGCCTCAAACGGAGTCATTTTCAGAGAAGTATGAAAATTAGTGTTATACCAACACTCTACCTGAGATAACCAAGAATGCAATTTCTTTGGGTTAGCATAAACCATACATCTCAAATTGTTTTTGAGGCACTGGTTTATTCTTTCTATTCGACTGTCGGTTTGGGGGTGGTAAGCACTACTATGCCTCAGGTTGACACCTAGAGCCTTGAAGAGTTCTTGCCATAAATGGCTAGTAAAGACTTGGTCTCTGTCAGTGACTATCACTACAGGGAGTCCATGCACTTTGTATATATATTTTCTAAGAAGATATCAATCACATCTTGCACTAAATATGGATGCCTCATAGGTAGGAAATATGCATACTTTGTAAACCTGTCAACCACCACCAATATTACATCCTTCTCCTTAGATTTTGGCAACCATTCAATAAAATCCATAGTGATATGTATCCAAGCCATTTCAAGAATAGAAAGCGGTTGTAAAAGAGCAAGATAGGGCACATTTTTTAGCCTTGTTCTTTTGGCATACAGCACAGGTCTTCACAAATTCCGTGGGCATAGGCTTCATGCTGGGCCAATAAAATATTAATTTCATCTTTGATAAGTTCCCCTTTCTCCTAAGTGACCTCCTAGGGCTGATTGATGAAACGAATTCAATAGTTGTTCTTTGAGATTGGTGCCATTGCCAATGTAGATTCTCTTATGATATTTCAAGATTCCATTACTCAATGTATATGGAGGGGCACTACTGTTGTCAATCCTTAATTTGGCCTCTAATTCCTAACATTTATCATCACCAACATAGCTTTGTGTTACCTCTATTACTCATTGGGGAATTGCTATGGTGATGGCCATGTTGCCCTTGAGATGGCTCCTTCTAGACAAGGCATCAACAGCCTTGTTTTCGCTCCCTTTCCTATATTCCACTTGTAGTCATATCCTATCAATTTAATCATTAGTTTGTGTTGAATGCCATCAATTAGCCTTTGATCTGCAATATATTTTAGACTATGCTGATCTATCCTTATAATCAAGGTAGAGCCTACAAAGTAATGCTTTCATTTTTTTTAATGCTTCCAAGATAGTCATAACTTCTTTGTCATAAATGGAGATAGCTGCAACCCTTGGTCCAATTGATTTGCTCATATAAGAAATTGGCCTACCATTCTGCATCAACATAGCTCCCAGTGCAGTTCCACTTGCATCTGTCTCCAGGACAAAGGGTTGTTTGAAATTTAGAAGTGCTAACATAGGTGCTTGTGTTAAAGCCTCTTTAATCTGGAAGAATGATTTCTGCTGCTCTTCTCTCTAATGAAATGCATTCTTTTTCAAGGAGTTAAACATTAGCCGACATATAATCCCAAAAATTCTTGATGAATCTTCTATAATACCCAGCCAAGCCTAGAAATCCTCTAAATTGAGTTGTGTTCTTAGGATTTGGCCACTTTTGGACTGCTTTAATCTTTTCAAGATTGGTTGCCACACCTATTCCACTAATCACATGGCTCAAATACTCTACTTGCAGCTGGCCAAACACACATTTGCTCCTTTTCCATTCAATTGATTCTTTCTCAACACTTTAAGAACCTGGTTCACATACTTTTGATGCTCCACCAATGTAGCACTATATACTAAAATATCATCAAAGAACACAAAAACAAATTTCTTCAAGAATTTTGCAAGGATCTTATTCATTAAGGCTTGGAAAGTAGCTGGGGCATTAGTTAATTCAAAGGGCATTACCAAATACTCATAGTGACCTACATGTGTTATGAAAGCAATCTTGTAGATATCTTCTAGACTCATTCGGATTTGGTGGTAGCCTGCTCCTAAATCTATCTTAAAGAAGTATTTGACGCCATGCAATTCATCTAGCAGGTCTTCTATGACTAGAATTGGGTACTTGTTCTTAATTGTGCTAGCGTTTAGCTGCCTGTAATCAATGCATAGCCTCCAGGACCTAACTCTTTTCTTTACTAGTACTAGTATAGTGTCCGTGCTAACGCCACGGCGGCATTTTAAAGATGCACACGAAATCAACCAAACGAATTTTTGAATGGCCATACATGTTTTGTTCCCTGCTTTCAAAGCCAATTTTGGAAGGGTTGTTGCATGGTTAATGTCATCGAGTAGTATCCAAATGAGCTTGCCACAGGCATGGAATCCAAACCCATTATCCTCGCTACAACAGTGGGGCCCCTCCTCACATGAGCTTCGTCATCAATTACTGAAGAATGAGAAATTATGCTCACTGCTTTCCTTCAAACTGGGCGCATCTTCTAGGATCTGCCAATATGCATAGCTTAACTCATCAAAAGGACAGTAAGCAAGAAACAAAATTACAAATAAAAAGATTACACACACAAACACGCACTGAATTTGACTGTGTGCTTGGTGTGCCGCCATCAGCTTCCTTAGATGTGATTTTAGAGTGAAGGAAATCATTGGATCAACGGGCTTGTTCCTTGAAATTTTTATGTTTTTTATTTCGCCGGGCCAAAAACTTTATGTTTTCCTCTATCAAAAAACAGAAGAATGTGCTATTAATAATGATAGGCATGCTAGCAACAAGCAGTAAGTGCCAATACCCCGCATAAAGTCCCCTCAACCAATATCTCTCCAGATAGAACAACCATCATAGAACCTTCCATTATAGAACCCATACATCTGAGTCCTAGATAGAACAACCAGCATGGAACCTTCCATTATAGTACCCATACATCTGAGTCCCAAGAGTTTGAAAAATATTTCCTTTTGTAGCAGTTGATGTCCAAGATTTTCAGGTGCCTTCGACTTGCATTCGTTGTTTCATGACTTCACAAGGCACTAAGATAAAAGATCCAGTGTATCTCCTAGAATGAACAATAAAAAATATATGTGGTATCAAGAAAGCAGCATAAGATCGAGATGCTATGTATTCTAATGAAGAAGGCGAAATAGGTGTTTGTGAACTATATATGCCTATACCTACACAATTATTTCAGATCGATATGCCTTGATAATGATAATGTGCTCAGAGAAACACCATGGGTTTTTATAAATATGGTTTTTATTCTAATGCCAAATCAAACAAGCTTACCCTTGCAACAAATGAAATTTAAATAATAGACAATATGCTATACTTTCAAACACATCAGTTTTATCTGCATGCCCCAAGCTACAAAACTATAGAGCAATAGTAGAGTATTTGGTCCCATTTTCAAATGGTATCACGGGGCAAAATGCCATAAAGGCATATCCCAAATCCGCCTTGTGCACAATATCAAATGAGAGCTTATTTCATGAAAGATCTAACAAAGCATAAAAGAAGGAAGCTAATAGCCTTTTGTAAATGGTCTTGTTGGGTGAAAAATCATCCAACTTCTAGAATTAACTAATCGCTTGAAATCCCCCTTTTTGCTTATCTAATAGTATAGGTTATGAGTGAAAAAATAACCATGAATTGACAATCGTAATAAAAATTATCTTAGTTTTCCAAGAAGAAGAAGACACATAGTCAATTAGGGGTGCATCAGATCATTAAAACCACAAATATGAAACATGTTAACAGGAGCATCATTTACCTGAGCACTATAATTTCCTAAGAGATTAGCACGATGTCATCAACAAGGATTATGTTAACTAAAATGTAAATAAACCAATACCGCTTATTATCATCTGAAAAATATTGAAAGACGAAAGCAAGGCAAACTACAAGAAGTGTGTATACTACATGTAAATGACACCACGAATGTTCTATCAATAGCTAGCACATCATATACGATCTTAATAACTGGAACATCCAAGATGTAAAAGTATCAACACACCTTTGCGCTTGGCAGTGTGGCGGTTCAACAATTCTCCTAAAGTTATCCCGAAGGTCTAGGAAGCTCTCCTCACCATCACAGCAAGCACCGTCTCGCCTCCCGAAACTCCTTCATCATCCTGCTGGCAATCCCTCTGTAATATGGCCTTCCATTCATCCAAACTGAAATAAAGGCCATAAAAGCAGCAATCAATACCCCAAAATGATCTCAAGTAGCACCGAAAAACTCTATCATAATAAAATTTAATTTAATTTCCTAGATCCTAATCTCGGATGCCCAAGAATTAACTTATTATTGCAGCCTATGGTGGTACACTTTTAATCTTTTGCATATAGTGAAAGGAAGCGGTATAACACTACAACAAAATATTACAAAAACATATCCTGCAATGAAGATCAAGACTAACAAAGTTGATACAAGGTTGCATTTCATTAAATAGATACACATGTTTAGGTGTGGATCGAACATTGTTCAATGTGGGAAAGCTAAGTTTGTGATTATGGCAACAATCTTTAAACTCAATAAAATCAAGGGAGTCTAAATGACAAGCAAGACCCATACTTCACCATTAGATTAGTGACGAGGCAATGAAGCGAACAGAAAAAATCAATAAGCCATACATAAATACTTGCATACAACATCACACCTAGTCACATTGATACACTTACCAAATCCCCTGCTATCTTTTCCTTACCAGTACAAAATTTAATACCACAGGTTAACCAATGGTTCCTACCAAACAACATTTTATTTGGCGCGATCAACACCAAAATTTTCACGAGAATGAGACCCAAGATCCGAACTTCATAAACAAAATGAACACTTGGAAACACAACCACGCGCATCACCGCATTTGGATCCATACCAGGTTCAGATGATATACCACACAATGGAGTTTTATGCAATACAAGCGGATACAGTAGGCTCTTCAGATGTTTATGCAGTACCTGAAGCAAACCTAAGCACACATGCAGAGTTTGTACAAAATGTACAGCAGAACATAGAACATGTGCAACAGAAAAACACAGAGCATGCACACCGGACAACACAATATGTAAGTGCACAAATTATACTGCAAAAGATACACATGCCAAAACTCACCAAAAAGGGCAATGGTTCTTTTTGCCAATGCATGTTCCAAGCCAAACACAGTGATGATCAAACTGAAGGACACACTTATCACAATCATCGCAGTGCCTGGTACGAGGTGGCTGCAAAAGCATATTGTAGCAAAAATTGAAATTAGACAATTAGTTGCAGCTTTACATGGAAAAATTTGATGGTAGGACAGTTATTTCGTGCTCATTTTTGAGATGTTAGTGTCGCAAAAAGATGCCAAATTATCAAATTCTGGATTACAGATGCTCAAAGCGGACACTCGCCAGAGGACTCATAAATCAAAATTAATTAAACCGAGGCATTCCAGAAGAACCGTATTTTTGAAACCAAGTAACTTGTAAAGGCACATCCTCATAAATTAAGATGCATCAGTATAACATCTAGGAGGTAACTCGCCTCCATTCAAATGCACAAGCTCTTGTCCATCACGAGAAATACATATATTAGTATATTACAACTTAGAATGAACAAAATGGTGGCAACTTTGTTAGTTGAAGGAAAAGATATTGAGAGCAATATATATGTTATTCAGGGTAATAGAGAAGGGTAAGACAGAGTATAAAGAAAGAAACGGGAAAGGGTTTATTCTCTCAGAGAACCTATTTAAAAATGATCAAATTGCTAACAGCTTAGCGAGAGATGATGTTATAATTAAATAATCAGAAAATGAGTGCATACCAAAAGCGGATGGAAGTCGGACGTCGAGATCGGACATGAAACTTGGCTTTTGAGTTTGATTGGTCCCAAACAGATCAAAAATTGACTCGCGGTCTCCATGTATAAGCTGCAAAACATTCCCATCAATCACCCACCATCCATAGTCATACAGGGTTCTAAACTTTAAACTCTACTATGAACCAGCAGTGAAATACACTATTCCCAATTCCCATGTATAGTTTCTAGAGAGCAGAAAACTTCAGGCTAACAACAGTTGCATCTTCCCACATATTTGTTACCATCATAAGGGCTGATGGAATCCACCCCCAAATATGTAGTTAAAACCAAACAATACGAGACTATCAGATATTCACAACTACAAGATTACACCAAAGATGGTATTGTCGAGCAGATATGGTTTTGCAATAAGTGAAGTACTAAGAATTCGCCCCAGAAAAGGAAGCGTCAGAAGAGGGTCACTGAGCACAATACAAGCCTAAAGGCCCAATTCTTCGTCACTTCCACATACTAAAACACCACACAATGTAAGTTGCCTCCTATTCAATACATCTGCTAAACTAAGAGCACCCGCAAATTCCTAAATTACATAACAATAAATTCCAAAATCGATCATTCTATGCATCAGAAACATCTAAACAACAATACATAGCCGTTTCGGACAATACGGACAACTAAAAACGTGCTCATCTGCAGATGCAGCAAACAGATCGAGATCAAACCGCGCCCCCAACCCTAAATTCCCGAAAATCGACACCCGATTTCTCAAAATTCCGGACATCCAGGGCGAAACGGGCCCGAACCAACCCTATCCACACCTCCTGACCCCAAAACCACCCAATCGGTGGTGAAATATCACCCTCGAGATCCGCTTCGCTAGACCGAGATTAGGAGCGACGATCCAACAAAAGGCGTGTATAGATCACATTATTTCGTGCTCATTTTGAGATGTTAGTGTCGCAAAAGTTCTACCCCGCACTAAATGTTCTTGTAAGTCAGAATGATGCTAGCCATCGCTTTACAACATATGTACAAATGAAAGCAATGTAGGGATCAATGGTATGTATCTCAAGTTGTTAATAGAATGTTTTGGCTAGCACATGCTACACTCCAAGACAACACATCTAAACTCGGGTGCTACAAATGCCATTAGACATAATCACAAAGATATAATCACAGATCACACCGCTGTAACAACTAACAGCAAGTCACACCAAATTTAGCACAAACCGGAGTTGGGAGGTTGGGGTAGAAGAGTACCTTTCCCGCATCAAATTTAGCACGAATGGTAGCGTATACGGGATGGCACTAACCTTGCATCTCCTTGGCGACCTTGGCCTCGCATCTCGCGGAGGCGGCGGCCTCCTCCTCCATCTCCTTGAGCCGACGCTTCATCTCGCCGAGCTCTGCACTGCACACGCCAAAGGGTCAGCACCGGAGTTAGGGTTAGGTTGGGATTTGGGAAGAGGAGAGAAAGCAAAGACGGCGGAAGATGCGGAAGGAGATGCGGGATGGGGAGAAGGAGATGCGGGGTGGGAGGGAAGGAGGCGGCGCGGTGGGGAGGGAAGGAGGAGGCGCCGCGCGGGGGCGGAAGAGGAGGCGGTCTTTGGATGGGGAGAGGAGATGCGGGGTGGGAGGATCGAAATTTTCCCAAGGCGGCGGAGGCGCGCCTCGGGGAGGCGGAGGCGGCGGCTACCCAGAGACGAGAGACGATCCGCGGTCACCAGAGACGATCGCCGCGCGCGCCGGGAGTCGGCGGAGGCGCGCCTCGGAGGCGGCCTCGGGAGGCGGCGGCGGCGGCGCTCGGGTGGCGGCGAGGCGGCGGCCTTCGGGTGGCGCGGAGGCGACGGCCGTCGGGAGGCGGGCCGGGAGGCGGCGGCCGGAATCGATCGGGAGGCGGGCGGCGACGGCCGGAGTCGATCTGGGAGGCGGGAGGCTGCGGCCTTCGGGGAGGCGGGCTTTCGGAAGGCGGCGGCGGGAGTCGATCGGGAGGCGGGGAGGCGGCGCCGGGGGGCGGCGCGGGGAGGCGGGGGGCGGCGGGAGGCGGGGCGGGGAGGCGGGAGGAGGGCAGCAGTCGAGCGGGGCGCGGGGTGGAGGATGTGCATACCCCACCAGCAAGCGGGGAGGAAGGGGGGAGGCGGAGGGAGGGGAGGCGCGGGGGAGGATGGGGGGAGGCGGAGGTAGGGGAGGCGCGGGGGAGGAGGGGGAGGCGCGGGGGAGGCGGAGGGAGGGGGCAGCGCAGGTCGAGCGGGGGCGCGGGGTGGAGGGGTACTGCAGATCCATTGAATGATGACCGTTGGATATGGTTGAGTAAGGAGAGAGAATGGAGGAGAGTTAATCTGGTGCGCACGTTTTTATGATGGTGTATTTCTGGGTGCATATTGTGGTGTGGATGTAGTTAAGGTCATGACTGTGGAGCAGGTAATTATTGGGTGGATGTAAAATAATTTGAACTGGTGGTTTATTAGTTTAGATGGTTGGGGAGGAATAAGAACTAACATTGGGTTTGATAGTTTGTGATTGTAATAAACTTTTCACTAATATTTCTACGGCATCTTTTTTGTAATGGGGTAGCCTATATGGCCGGACATTAACCGGTTTTACATTGGGCATAAGTGAAATTGTGTGATCGCACTCCCTGGTTGGTGGTAACTCTTTAGGCTCTTCAAACACATCAGCAAAAGATACTAATACTTCTTTCATTTCTGTTGTAATTTGTTGCTGCTCATCATCGTTGTCCTGAATCCACTTGGCATAAATAAGGGCACCTACACACCCCTTTTTCATTAGTCTTTTCAAATTCTAATGAGTGATCATTCAATTCTATCTAGGGTAAGTCTCATCAATAGTGACATTTCTTTTTCCTTCTTTGCAAATGCCGGAAATTGGGCGCCTCAATTACCCATTCATCGTACTCGTCATCCTCTGGAATCCACAACTCATCGAGCACCAGCACCTCAAGCAATAATGAGACGGAGACCAACGCTTCCCGTTATCCGGGAAGCCGACCCCCCATAGGCAATAGCCTGCTCAGATTCGGGAACCCTTCTAAGCCAGAGGGCGCGGCTAGGAGGTCACAGCCCGTGAGGCTGAGGCTGGTAAGCTTGCGGCACGAGAAGATGGAGGCGTGCATGCCGTGGGGCTGTATACCCACTCGTCCGTAGGGGTGCAAATGGGTTGGGTTAATCCCGACCGATCCGGTGTCGAATCCGACTTATACCGAAACCGGGAAGAAAATGGAAAATCCGGTCGGATCGGATACCGGATTCGGATATTACGTGTCGGATTCGGTACCGGATTCGGGACAGACAAAATCCGACCGAATAGCTTCCGGATCCGGATAGTCGGATAATATCCGATCGGATATCCGAAATCCATTAAGGGGCTGACTGCTGAGGGCCTGAGGCAGTGAGAGGCACACCGCTGTACGCCTGTACCGCACTCCGTCCGCACTCCGCCCGCAGTAACCCTAACCGTAGCAGCATCGGCGATTCGGCGGCTCTCACCTGCAGACGGATCCGATCGGCGATCCCCATCCTCCCCTCCCCTGCTCGGCTCTCGGCGACGGCGAACCGATCCCCATCCTCCCCGGCTCTCGGCGATGGCGATCTGATACCCATCCTCCCCTCCCCGGCTCGGCTGCTCCGGTGCTCCCCATCCAGATCCGGCGATCCGAGATCCCCATCCTCCTCGTCGGCTGCTCCCCAGTCCCCATCCAGATCCAGAGTCCTCCCCAAAGAAGGTGCCGACAAACTAGAAGGCCGGCGTGGCGGCGCCATGCGGCGGTGGCTCAAGAAGAAGCCCGCCTCCCAGCAGACGGCACCGGCGCCCGCCTACCTCGCTGCCTTCGACTCCGGCGGATTCTTCGTTCTTCGTTAACTCCGGCGGATTATAGGTACGGCTGCAATATTCTCCCAGCGCATAAGCATGATGTGCCACCTAGAAAGCTCATAGCTGCCTGATCACCCATGGCAGATGCCCGTGGACTATATGTCTATATTCATCATTTTGCTGCTATATGTCTATATTCATCATGTTACTTGTTGAAGGCTGAGGCGAGTAGCATCCCACAACTAATGATTTATAGTTTAACCAAACTATTCTCAAGATCTGCTTTTAAACTGGTGGACTATATGTCTATATTCATCATTTTGCTGCTATATGTCTATATTCATCATGTTACTTGTAGAAATGTACATCATTCTGAAAATCTGTCTTGATTACATGTCTACTGTTAAGCTGACAGTCATTGTAATATGTGATGAACCTGATATACAATATATGTACTGCATTTCCAGATTTCCTTGTTACTTGTTGAAGGTTGCTTTTAACTTGATACTGCCAGATTTCCAGATTTCAAGAACTGCTTTTAACCAAGTGCACTTTTTTAGTATATATACAAATTCTGAGATGGGCTATGCTTCATCTCTGTTTCTGAATCTGATTCAGAACGGTCCATTACACTACTTGTTCTGATTATGTCTACATGCCCAGTGATCAAGCATAGATCTTGTAATAGTGATGTGGCACTTCCAAACTGACATCTATTGAAGAGATGACTCGATAATGTGTTTGCCATCACCGATTTTATATGTTACAGAGACCATTTTGTCTGCATTACACATGGATACATCAAAGACACCACAGAAGTAGCTATATTCTCAAGCCTCTATTTCTATAGAGGACTCCAAGAAGTGATGCCCTCTCTTTGAAGAACCCCGGTGTTTATGCATGATGATCTGTGTTGGCCTCGACCGTGAATGTAATATTGTCAATACATGACTAAACATATAGCTCAATCTCCAAGTGCTGATAACTTGATAACGCTTTTCTCCATTTTGATACATCGAAAGATCGCCTTGTTGCAAAATCATTGTTATGCTAAAAGACACAGTGATCATTCCTCCCGCCGATCATCTGCGAAGTGCGAACATAGTCAATTACCAGCCAAGATTTGTATCCTGTTCGAGGCTCTTAATTTTAATAAGACACTATTGAAAATGTTCTTTTTTGTACGTCCGTGATATCCGCTTATAATTATCCGTTTCCGATCCGTAACCGATATATATCCGCTCCGATGATACCATACCCGAAACTCCGAATATTCCGAATTCGTATTCGTATCCGGTCATACCGTATCCGATTTCGAATCCGGGAAAAAAATATGGGTTAGGATACGGTTTAAGCAATATCCGTCCGAATCGATCCGATTGCACCCCTACTCGTCCGCGCGCAAGAACGACGCCTCCGGCAGATGGAAGCTGAAGCTGCGAACATGGCAGTAGTAGCGCGCAAGAACGCCGTCGACGACGGTGGTTTCCCCACCGTAGCGCCACTCGAAATCGAGGGAGGGGGCGGACTCCCAGAGGCGGCGCCAGGCGCGGGAGATAGCGGAGGTGCCGGTCTTCTCGAGGATCTCCGGCGGGAGTGAGTCCAGGCTCGTCTCCGCCTGGAGTCCCCATTTGCCCTATTGCAATTTGGAGCAGCAAAATTGAAATTTGCTCCGATCTCACCAGAACCGAAGATTTGAGACGCTAGGTGCAAATCAAAACAGAGGAGCATACCTCGACGGTTGCGCCGGGAGTCGCCGGAGATGGCAAGAGGAGGATCGGCGCCGGCGGCGAATGCGGGGCTCGTGGTCCCCTCTCACTTCCTGACCTCCTGGTGGGGTCTCTGTCTTCTCTCTGTTTGGGGTGGGCTCGCTGTCTTCACGGCCCACGGCCAGTGATTTCGTCCAGCGGCCTTGAAGGCCCGCGAAGAAAGGTGGGCTGAGCTTTTGTCCCTCCGGCCCATTGTCTTCTTTGAGGACGGTCCAACGGAGCAATATTTTTAATCGCCGTTTACTAGTCTAATAAATAATAAATAGTGATCCTTACCAGTGGTACCAGCGAGACACCGGCACCGTATACCGTAGACTTTCGTTGCTTCTTTGTTCATTCATTGCGGCCGGTACGTACTACGTCCCGTGCGCGTCCCCGTACGTCCTCGCTCCTGACGACCCTTGCTCCCATCAACGGGATCATACATGCGCGCACCAGCGCGACGCGCATGGGCGACGTGCACGTCCCGGCCATTTACTCGACGCACCTCGGCGGCCGATGCCGGAACGGAGGTAATTGCGGATGTACGCACGCTACAGATCATGCGGTGCGGCGTTAGTTTGGGCCGGATCGAAGCCAAGTTTGCCCTGTCGTCTGTCATGGCTGAAGGAGAGAGGTATTAGCGGATGATGAAAACGTCGAGGTAAATAATATATATGATTTTGTATTTGAAAAGATTTTTACAGAATTTATCTTTAAATGATTATCTTATTTCGATGTTTAGTTTTTTAACTTTTAAAGAAATTAAAAGCTAAAAGCATAAGCTAAACAGAACGATGCATTAGCTTACACGATGCAGTTTACAGGATTCAGTTAAACGTAATCGCTCCTAGCTGAAATTCAGATCAGTTATTGGGAATTGAATCTGGATTGCTAACTCATGGGAAGATCCACCCTACCATTTCTTGTTTTCTTCTGGACGCTCTTCCATGGCTTAAACATGTCGCGATACACGGGCCATTGTCTTACGACGCCCCATTTGTCAGCGAGTGTTAGATCTTTCAGTTAAGAAAACCTCGACCGTGTGCGAAGTCTTTCAGTATTGCGCAGTTCAGGACGCAAGACAAGCTCCATTACCGATGGTTTACGCGCAACTGGTACATTTATCTTGCTGTTCCAAGGAATCACTTCACCGATCTCGTGTTCAACTTGGTTAGTTGCTTGGCTTAAGTTTTACGCTGTACTTGTTTCTTTTCTGAGTATGTCAAGCCAAGCCATTAGGTTAGTCCAACTGGCGTTTGCATCCCATCGATCCCATTGTACTACCTGGAATTTCAAGTATACTTTACGCTGGCCATTTGGTTTCTTAATTAGGAGTAGCTTCTTTGAGTCTTTCTTACTTCCTGATCTGATGCGATCGATGTTGCTTGACCTGGAGCTCACATTTCGGTTGTGCATAACATCCGCGAGTATGCTATTGATATTCCCCTTCTGCGAACCATTAGATATGTGGTGTAACAATGGTTTCGTAAGGAGGTCACGTACTAACACTGGTTAGCATACACCTCGAAACGTGTGATACGCATCCTCCGTTTGCCATGTTCCATTGAGGTGTTAGGCATCGTTGATTCATCATCGTACCGAGAAAAGAAACATCTCATAAGAGTGTTTTGAAGTAGCTATTGATTTCATGCCCCTTTTTTTTTATCAAATTGCTAAATGTAATGGAAGGCATTATAATGAGAACATTTTCTCCTACCCCTACCCCGTCTTATTAGGATATCAAGGCCTATTCCATCCCCGTTCCCATCACTCACGGGGAAGTTTGCCTCCCCCTCACGTGGCGATAGGAATTATCTCCGTGAGTTATAGCTCCTGTAAGGTCCTATTTGAGAGTCTAAAATTCTCAGCCCATCTATATGAATAGGCCGAGATTTTAGTTCCCAAACAAGGTCCAAGGGGAATTGCCATACCTACCGAAATATTACATAATAACTTTTCTATAAAAAAAAACCACTAGAGCCTCTCTTATTCGCAAGTCTCTACCCTTTCATCATCTTTGTTCTCTCCAACCAGATCCCATCTAGCCTCCTCCCCTCCCTCGGCTCTAGCGACCTTGGTAGAAACGCACATGAAGGGGGATCTACCTCATGCTCTCTCGGTTATAATGAGGGACCATGTGAGAAGGTTCAGAATAATGGTGTAATGCACCATTGCAAGTTTCGTGGAGTGGCTAAGTAATTTTCCAAAGGTCACATTTTGTTTGGGTTGTTTTCTAGAATTTTCAGGAAAAATGTAGTACCGCAGTTGTTGGTGTGGTCATACCGCAAGGTGGCAGTACCACAGGTGTTAGTGTGGTCATACCGCAGGGCGGTAGTACCGCTGGCGCGTGTGTGGTCATACCGCAATGCAGTAGCACCGAATTTTACATGATGGTACGTTATTTCTAGATAGGTCCATTTCAGGATTGCAAGGTGCGGTAGTACCGGTTTGGGGAGAGATAGTACCGTAGTGCGGTAGTACTGGTATGTTGCGTGCAGTACTACCGGATTTCATAGAAAAATAGGATTTTGGGTTTTGAGTTATGGATTGAGTTGGAGTGACCTAGGTCATTGCATTAAGATTGCATGATGCATGTTTTAGCTAACATGGGTCAAGTTGCAAAGAACTTGCGCCCGGAAACGATTTCTTTGTCTTTGGATATGCAGGGACGTTTGGAGTCAACAATGGTCAACGGCGATGATCGAGGCTATACTCATGGAGGAGATGAGACTCATAATGATCAATCTACCGGGTGAGATGGTGAGCTCAAGTATGGCACGAGAAAGGCGAGAAATACCGAAGCCAAGTTCGAACGGCGGGATTGCACCATTTGGCTTGGATGGGCCAAGTGAGCCGTGATTCATGAAACTGGGACGGAAGAGACTTGGCGATGCATGACAAGCTAGTGGTACACCTACACGTAACAAGCATGGCTATTGCTTGCATGGGAGATGAAGACAGGGTCAAGGAAGGGTATTTTGGTAGTTTGGCCAAAATACCGGAAATTGCTTTGGATCAAAACCGTGGTGCATATGTGGTGCTTGGGAGAGCGATTTAGGTCAAGATGGAGCTAGTTTGATTAAGATGGATCAAGACTAACGATTTAATGGATTCAAGCTTATGCGCTTTGAAAAGCGTGCATAAGTGAACATGTGTGAGTAAAACTCATATGTGGTGTTAACATATTTCCCCATTGTGCTACGTGTATAGTATCCATTAAGGTATGGATGTGGCTGACTAGTCCATATATAAAAGGGGTTGGAATAGAGACATATTGTTAACCATTCAACCCATCTCCCTTCTGCTTTCCTAGTTAGGCTAAGGGTTTGAGAATAGAGTGCCTGGTGTGCTCTTTATCTTTCAAGGTGGAGTGGTTGTAAAACTTACCTTCTCAAGTAAGCAATGCATCAATTATTGTGCATCTCCTTAAGTCTCTCATGTTTTGATTGATGTTCTCTTGTTTTGGCTGGTTTTGATCTCTCCTCTTCTCTCTTCTTGATCTTGTTGCACTAAGGACGTGTAAGAGATGAAGATAATCTCTATGAATCTATCTCCACTCATCTTGGCACTTTGATAGCAAGTTCATGTGGAAACTCGTTTTTGCTTGACTTTGGCTTCTTCGTGCAATTTCATTATCCGAGGGTAGGGTTTTTGGTTTGATTTCTTTGGTGTTCTAACTTGCTGTGATATGTAGGAATACATCTAGACCCATCTTGTTCATCATCCACCCACGAGCAAGTTGTATGTACTGATTTTGGTTTTGCTCGGTTTCGGTGCAACCTTCCTTCAAACTGAAAAATGGCTGGATATTTTCCACTTTTAGCCACTTATACTTGTATGGACTAGAGTAACTAGCTTTTAAATGGTGCATTTTAAAATGGGGTCAAGAGGAAAATTGTTGTAAAAGTGTACTGAGTTCAATTGCATCGACTAAAATCGCATGCGACTATTTTCCTGTGTATTGCCTCTCACGAATAGCCGAATTTAAATATTTAGCCATAAATCATATGCCCAAAAGAACCCACCCAATGTCTCAACTTTGGCTATGATTTTCATGATTGTTTTGTTGAATTAGGTTGATAATACCTAGAGAAGATCCTTGCAAGCTTTTATTTCATTTGGATTTACAGATCAAAAGTTTCTTCGATTTTGGTTTTGAAATCGTCTTAAAACACTGCTCACCCTGATTTTACTGGTAGCAAATGATAGTACCACAACAGCACTATAGTAGTAGTACCGTAGTTGCTATAGCAACCAATAGTACCACAAGTACAGTAGCGGTAGTTCCATTTTTGCTGATTTTTTGGGATTTCAGGGTCTCGGTTCGCTAGTTTTTGTGGTGGCTTTTATCATAATCTTCATAGCTCTGTAACTATTGGAGTGAAGGATTGGTAAATATTTGGAGAAAAATTTTAGGGCACCATTCATCCCCCTCTATTGCTATCTTTGGTCCTACAAGTGGTATCAGAGCCCGGTTAGCTCTTCTTATAGATCTTAACCGGTCTTAGGAGCCATAGCAGTAGGCAAGTATTCCACCAAGCCTCCTATCTTCGATGGGGTCGACTATTTCTTTTGAAAGAGTAGGATGGAGTCTTACATTAAGGTTCAAGGCTATATGATTTGGAAAAAGATTAAGACTCGGTTTGTTGTTCCTGCTGATGATAACATCACGGTTATGAATACGCTAGATGTTGAGGCAAACACTAAGGCATGGAATATTATCATTCAAGGTCTTAGCCGAAGTGAGTTTGATCGCATCTCTCATCTCACATTGACATACGACATTTGGGTGACCCTCGATACATACCATGAGGGCACCACCCGGATTAAGACTGTCCAACAAGACCAGTACAAGAGGGAATACAACAAATTTGAGATACTTGCTGGTAAGTTCATGGATGAGTGTTTTATTAGATTTCCCAAAATACTAAGCAACCTCTGAACTGTTGGTCTCACATACCCAGACTCGGATAACGCTCGACAACTGCTTTCTACCATAGATCTTAGAGTTTGGGAGATAAAAGTGACCACTATCAAGAACACGACTAATTTGTCGACCATGATTCTTAACGTATTGTAGTCGCATCTCAAGACTCATGAGATCGATGTCGTCTCTCACAAGATGAAGTCACAGTCGATGGCCTTGGTTGCTGATCCCACGTCTGCTTCTGAAGCATCTTTTGATTGTGCTTTTGGTTTCTCTTTGGCTGCTTTGTGCGAGATAAGTGATGACCAGTTTGAGCAGTTTTCAGAGAGTGACTTAGCCCTCTTAGTCAGAAAGTTCTCACATACATACAAGAGGGTTAGAGAAGAAGAGAGGAGATCCGGTGATCTGTTTTGAGTGTGGTAGCCCCAACCACATTTGAGCAAACTGCCCAAGCTGGAGAAGGGCAAGATCGACTACGACGGTGCAAACAAGAATAACTACATTAACAAGAACCATAACAAAAAACTGCCAGCTTGGGATCAATGCAAGGAAGTACTGCAACTTTGGTAAGGCAAAGAAGCTCTTCCACCGTGTCCTCACTATCTTCGACTTCAGCGACATGGAGGCATAGAGCAATGATGATGGTGAGGATGATCCGTAGAAGGACACCAAGGATGACGACTTCATCGTGATCTGCTTCATGGCTGGCGAGAATAACATCAGTGATGATGATATCTACAACGACTTTGATGAGATAGGTCCCTCGTGATACCAAATTCAATGATGCTTTTTTGAAGCTAGGAAAATTTTATGTTAGGTTTAGGGCTAGGTGTGGTGAGTTGGAGGGGAAGGTAGAGAGCTTATCACGTGGGTTTACTTTACTGAGATCTGTTTCCTCCCATGATGATTGTGATATATGTTCTTTCTTGCTTAGAGATATGGAGAAACTAAGGACCTCGCATGATAGTGTGATATCTGAGCTTGATTTGCTTAAGGTGGAGAATGCTAGTCTATTAGCTGAACTAGAGATGACTAGAGTTACTCCTTGTCACCTATTTCATTGAGACTACAGTTTGCACCTCATGTGAGCATATGGACAATGCTTTTAGAGATCTATATACTTCGCCCCTTAGTCTGCCTGAAACTTGTGATAGCTGTGTGAACTTAAAGAATAATTTAAAGAAGGCAGATCATAAAATTACTGAAATGCATGCTGCTTTGATTCAGCCTTTGCTTCTTGTACCAACTGCCCTAAATTAACTACTGAACTTTAATCCATATCTAGGTAACTTTAGGACATGAGTGATCATAATAAGAAAACATCTCAATATTTTTCCAAGGCACCTGTTAGCTCACCATACAACAATTATGAAAAATTTAAATTCTGAATTAATTGCTTTGGATGAAAAAGTGTGAATCTAACTAAGGACTTGAGCCACAATCTACTTGCTTGTTCTGTGCTAAAATAGAGGAGAAAATGGAGGATATGCAAGAGACCTTTAGGAAGGGTTACAAGACCCAGATGGCTAGGGTTAGGACTGCTTGTGTGTGTCTTTCGAAGCCCTCAAACTTGAGGCAGCTATGCGTAGGGAGAGATATACACGTGCTATTCGATCTTCTCCTTCTAGTTCTTCAGCTTCATCTTCCCCTTGTTCTTCCCGTGCTTCCTTTTTTCAGGAGTGTGAGTACCTCATGAGTTCTTTTGAAAGATTTGTCAGAGGTAAGAAAAGGCTCAATTTTATCCTGGACAAATCCAAGATTTGCATGTTTAATCAAGGTTTAGGATATGATTTTCTAGAGGATGTGAGGAAACATCCACTTGCAGTTGTTAGAGTTGTAGCAGGAGGTATGATCGAGGTTGCATCCGAGTCTAAAAAGATAGTGTTTAAGTCTCATGGACTTTGTTCAAGAGATTTGATAGTAAGGTTGTGCCTCTTGTCGCTTCGACCTCTTAGAACACGAGTATCATTGCACCTTCTATCAGAAGGATGGATACTTAGTTGGGTTCTACTTCAGATGTGCCAAGATCATATGTCGAGACCATGTTCATGCTCTTAGGGGTATTCAGGGTTAGCCCTAGACTCAGAGTGCTCCTAAGACCGACACGAGGTCTAGAGTTGTAGGTAGCTCTCTTGACTTACTTGGTTTTAGGCAGCATCGAGGACTTATTTTTTAGGCTTTTTTAGGTTTTGGTCCTCGAGTTGCTTCTGGTTAGGGTTTCCGCCATCGGTTGCACCACCTATTTGTTTTGGTAAGAACTTGCCAGAACTTGGTACGAGCTTGAGTGTAAGAGACTTTGAGCCTCTGGATCCTAATAGTTGATAGGAGCATATACTTGTGATGTGTTTTCTTGTTTTATACTATGGCAGGTTCACGGGATGATTACGAGATAGATCCACGTTTTCTTCGAGCCATTGAATGGGAGCTCAAGAAAATTCGCGACGAAGATGTATGCTTGAGACAAGCTTCTTCACCACGGGAGGTATATGATCATGATAGTACGTTCAGTAAAACTAAAATCACTTTGCCATCCTTTACTGGTAAATTTGATCCTGATGCCTATATTGACTGGGAGATAGCACTAGATAAAGAATTTGAATATTATGATTGATCCGATAGGCAAAAGATTAGAGCTATCACTAGTGTTTTTATGGATGATGCAATACTTTGGAGAAAATATTTTAGTAGACATGATCAAGTGCCTCAAACTTGGAATGCATTAAAAAAACTTATGAGAGATAAATTCGTTCCTAAAAACCATGCTGATTATTTGGTAGCTAGATTGCAACGTTTAAAACAACAAAGTAGAACTGTAAGGGAATATTATCATGAATTAAAAACTCATTTATTACTTTGTGGCTTAGAGGAACATGCTGAAGTTATAGAGAGTAGATTCTTACGTGGGCTTAATAAAAAAAATTCAGGATCTTCTTATTCACGAATAATATAATTCTCTCCCTCATTTGTTTATACTTGCTTGTAAGGTTGAATGTCAGATTGAGGAGAAATTGAGAGTGCTTGATGATAAGAAACTTGAGAATAAACCCGTATTTGTGCCTTTTTCTATGACTAACAACTTACAGGTAGTTGAGAACCATACTGAAGAGGAGCATGAGCTAATTGAACTATTGACTCCATTGGTTAAGAACGAAGATGAGGAGAGATAGATGCACCTACATCATTTGAGGAGAGGAAAAAAGGTAAAGAACATGGTGCTATCATCACTTATGGTGAGTACGCTTGTGAAGAACTACAATTATCCATTGTTCATGCTATTTTAGAGCAAAACTTAGTGGAAAACGTTTTTGACACGCACATGTTTCAAGTAGAGAATTCAGACTGCATTGACTTGAGTGCACCCTATCATAAAATAAATTAATTGCCTGCAGTTTTGAGTGATTAATGTGATGAATTTATCACATACAATGATCATGTGGCTTTGGTTAGATATAAATAAGTTTTAACTAGAATTTCTCTTGTTAATTCATTATGTTACATCGTGTTGGATCTACCTATGAAATTGTGGAGAAAGTTTCTGAACTTGTATGTTCGAATTTTTTATTTAGTGCCTACACCCCTATGTATAAGTTTAATTTGATTGAAGATTATGGTATAGAAAATCAATTTTTTGTATATCGAATATGCATAACTTATGATCACATGGATGAAGTAAAGTTTGCAGTTTTGGACAATTGTTCTTGTGTGCTGAACCTTATTCAATATAAGTGGAAAGTAAAATTTAGTACTCATCCAATGCCTATGTGTTCATCTCTTTTTGCACCATCAAGTATAGATAATCTAAATAAAGATGATAAATTATGGAAAAACTTACAAATCTCTTCACCCTTGCTAGATAAATTTGGTATTGCTCAATTGAAATCTGATTATATGGATGAGCTTTGTTTGATTCCAAAAGTTGTAGTTTTCCCATATGTGCCACCATTGCAAGTTTACAACTTCAGAGATTTGAATTGTATAAATGTTTCACTCACATTTGCAAAACTAGTTGCAATAATTGCTATGTGAGAAATTTTGATTTGCTCATTAACATATATGATTACTCTTGGGTTAATAATACAATGATCTTTTATGATATCTCCCTCTACCCAAGCCAAGAACTCAAGCTTACTCTCTCTACATTCTTGGGGAACACACAGAGCTCACATAGAAACCATCGATGGAGGACAGAACAACCCTCCGCTTACTAAAGCCTAAAGCCAAAACAAACTCTCAAAGCCTCTTTTGACTCTAGCAAACCCTAATTCTCCTCCAAGTGTTCAAGTGGGCATGCAGCCCTCAATCCTATTTATAGCCTTGGCTAACGGGTCTCCGCCCGCTACGCTGCTAAATCCAACGGCGCCGCTCCCGCTTGCACCTCGACTTTCCCGATTCGCCCCTCCCGCACCTTCCGGAAGCTTCGCGCTCCTTGCCTCGCACGCCGCAACCACCTCGAGTTCACGCTGCCTTCGACACATCCCGACCGCTCGACCTCGCCACACTGCGCTTAGTCCGTCCACGTGTCTTGCCACGACTCCACCCGATGTCCCGCAATCACGCACAAGAAAACACGCCAAATAGCACCGCTTCGACACATGAAAGCGTAAATACCATCACACTTACCACGCACGAAGTCCAAACTGTCGAAACATTAGAATATACATCCTAAGCCCAAATGACCAAGTTTGACCAAAGTCCGACCGAGCCCGATTGCGCCACGCAACGACTCGACTCTGAACTACTCAAACCAAACTCAACTGACCTAAACCCTTGTCAATTACTCATCACTCTCATGGAGACACGACCACATGGTCTCTCAATCTCCCCCTTGATGAGTCTATTGACAAACTAAGAAAAAGCTTTTAGAAGAGTTTGAGTTTGAAGAATCCAACATGGTCCATGAATGAAATGAAGCTAATGACCATGTCGATGTAAGGAACACTAGAGCAACTAATGAAAGAGCAAATTGATCTCCAAAGCTCTAAACTGCTCCTAATGACTTTTTTTTCTCTATTCTCCCCTTTGGCAATAAACGCATCAAGATGCAATAGAGAGAATATGACATGTCAATGGATGAATATGGCTGAAGTTTGTTTATTTAAGCATTTAGAGCCATGAGAATTATCCATATTGACCATAATGTAATACACCAAGCCATAACAAAAAAAACGCTATCTAGATCATGACGACATATATATAAACCAACTAGAGCACAAAGATGACAATCTGAAATGTAATGCATTTTGTGAGCAAGTCAAGGCATCAATGAGTAAAGTCTAGCTAGAGACATCCAAGGATGATGCAGGCCATGTCAATAAGCTAAGCGGAACAAAGAAGCTAACATTGAGTCCAAATAGAGTGCTATAAGCTCAAGATTGAAACATTGGTTAAGGTACTTGGTTCTGATTGTAGATTAAGCAAATTGAGCACATTAAACATTGTCTTTTGAAAGCATATGGTTGTTTTCAACCCAATTTTTGTTTATGTGCTAGATCTCAAGCCTTATGCGACTACTCCAAGCAATAAGCTTAAGAAGATAGTCTAGGTCATCCAAAACTCCCCCTGAGTTCATGCCTAGTGCAATGGCAAGCCGTCTCATAGGAAAGAATTGGTGAGATCAGTTTTTTCGCACAAAAGAGATCTTTTTGCTTTTTAACACATTGTACTAACTCATGTATCATCAGGAGACTAAAACAGCTCAAACTAAGACTCAATATAGATTCAACGCCTACTCAAATTTATTTGACATGGCATGAATCATAAAAGGATAGCTCAAGAAAGACTAAATTCAAATGCTAGCATGACAAGTTTAATTTAAGTTGATCAATTTTACTTAACTTATCATGGCAAACGCTAGTCTACACATATGAAGTCATGATAAATTTAGCAAGCTAAGCACAAGTCATGGCAAGGTGTAAAGCATTGAAGCATGTCATAACAGATAATAATCAAGGCTCAATGCGCTTTGATTATAATGCGAAATGCTGAAAATGCATGAAAGACCAGCTCCCTCAACATTAGATGCAACTTTTAGTTCAAGTTGAGTTATGTCGAATTAAGCTCCGTAAGCTCCCAATTGAACTCCCCGAACCAAAGCAAAAGAATCGAGTGTGCAACGACGAAGAAGCTGTTAAACGGATGATATTGAGAGACCATGTGGAGGTGACCACATGCTTGTGATGAGTAATTGACGAGTATTCTGAAAATATTGAGTTTGGTTTGTGCGTTTCATGCCATGATGGCATTTGGCTCGGTCGGGTTGGTAAGGCGGACTTAAGGCGTATTCTTCTTCCCGATCGATCATTTGGGCCTTTTTATGCTTGAGTACGATTTGTTGATGCTAATGAGGATTACTTGTTTCGAGCGGTGCTATGTGATGTATTTCTTGTCCGTGATGACTGCAAGACGTCGAGGCGGAGTCATGGTGAGGCACGGGATGACCGAACTAGGCGCGGGCGGTGTCGAGGTCAAAGCGGTCGAGGTGTGCCGAAGACGGCGAGGGTTCAAGGTAGCTGCGTGGCTTGGAAGGCAAGGAATGAGGAAGTTTCCCGGAAGGTGCACGAGGGGTGTTTTGGTGAATACGCAAAGCTGTACTAAAGGAAGTGGATTATGGATAAAGCATTGGAGTTGTTGAGGCTTAATGGGCAAAGCAAATTGCAAACCCTTTAGTGAAAAGCTATATAAAGGAGGGGTGTCTCCTACATGTAGTATGACTTGAAAGAGGGGTTTTGAATCTGTTTTACTTTGTGCTTTAGTTGTTGAGAGTGGGTGAGAGGACAGAGGGATGTTCTGCCCTTCTCTGTGTGTTCTTGAGCTCTCCTCAAGCATGTAGTGAGGAGGAAGCATTTCCTTGATTCAATCGCGTATGGGGACTCCTTTTAATCATCTCTTGTCAATGGGAAGGATTGTGATGGGTTGTTCTCATTTTCTTGCTCATATGTGATGAATTTCAGTTTCTGAAATTTTCTGTTCTTGCTTGGTTTTCTTGAGTTGAATCTTTGAACCACTAGCTGTTTCTTGATCTCTCGTGATGGGAAAGACTCAAGGCCATTTGGCCATTCCATTTTTGAGATCAAGTTGACGATCCAATGATTTCTGTAATCTCTCAAACCCTCGCGATGTCTCCTCTGTATTTTCTGTTCTAGGGTTTTGAGGCAGGGGATTCATGAATCTTGTGATTCACTTCATAAGTTGCCATGAGATTTGTTTTGGGTAGTCCTGAGTTAATTGCTAAAGTGATTGCAAAGTTTCATAAGCAATAGATCAAAGATTGGTAAGCAATCTGAAATTTAGTCTCTTCCCATGACTATTTTTAGATTTTTGACTAAAATCTCAAGTTCTTGATGTCCTGGTGATTTCCTTTAAGATTTGGTGTCCCTCTGCTATTTAGTTTATATTCTTGACCTTTTGGATTGAATAGAAAAGAAGAAAATCTCAAATTCCAAGTTTGTGAGCAGATTTTTGAGTTTGATGAAAAATTACAGGCTGCTATGCCCGAGGGCCGGTCTGACCGGGGCTATATGGGCGGTCAGACCGGGCTTACTGAGCCGGTCGACCGGTGTGGCTCAGGCGGCGACGACCGCCGGCCGAGTGCGGCCGACCGGCCTGATGCCTGCGGTCTGACCAGCCACCCCCCTTTTTGGCCTGTGCATTTGTTGCCTTGTCTTCTTTTTAATTGCCTAGCTTTCCTCTCTGTTAGTGTAGGGCTCCAGTGAACATTTGAACTCAGTCTCATAGCTTCCATAGCTATTGAAGAGGAGTTTCATTCGGGGATACTTTTGAGGGACGAATCTTTAAAGTCGACATTCACCCCCCCTCTGTCGCCGATTTCGATCCAACAGATATATACATATGCTATGCATACACCTTGACTTCTTTGTTACCATATTTTCAGCTTAACAAAAGCCGAGGACGGTTTTGTTTTCAAGAAGGGGACGATGATGAGGACATGACCCCTATGGATACAATAATATTTGCTATGCTTGTTGTTCCAATACAAGAGCTTATACGCGTCACTTAAATTATCAGGTGAGCCATTTAAAAGATGTTTTCCTTTGTTTGATAAATAACTTATGATATTACATAATGAGAGTCTGTTGCGTTTGTTGTCATGTACCAAGATTTATGATCAAGATCATGCAACACGTGAGGCTACACATCTGTTAAACCCGAGGACGGTTTTCTATCAAGAAGGGGAGGATGATGTGACCATGCCACAAACACATACGACCATAGCACCCAATATTAGGATTGAACTAAAGATGAATTTGTTCCTTCAACTTCAACATATTATAAATGAGAATATGATGCTACCTAATGATAAAAATGTATATTTGTGTAGCTATACAAGGAGGATTGCATCAACACTATTAGCTCGTGGTTGGGTCCACCTAAAGGGAACCCAACCAGCATATCAAGACCAAGTCGATGTCGATGTCTTTTCCAACTCTTCCTCAAGGTCACCAAGTCACTTTTGGTCCAAGTAAAGCAAGAGTTCAAGTTGGATACGTTTTGGAATCCAATTTGGCCTCCAAATCAATTCGGATTCAGCCTAATAGACCCAACTTCAAATATGTATAACTTTCACATATGGAGTCCGTTTGAGGTCCATGAGTACTTGTTGGAAAGATTTTCTCGTCCTCTTTTCAATGAATATAACCTCACCTCTAAATTTCTTCTGTACATACTGTAATCATCAAAAGAATGTACTGCATTACCTATTTGGGCCAAATTGGGCCTTGTAATGCTTGGGCCCAAGGGGAAGGCGCCCCCTCTCTTGGCCCGTACTATTCATGACCATACTATTTATGTGAATAGTATCATGAATAGTACCACCCCTTATTTTTTTAGTTTTGCGTAGCTTTCCATTCCCTATTTAAGGAGGCTACACCTTTCTAGTTTTCTTGGATTTCGTTTGCTTAGTTTTTCCATTGTGAAAACTCTTATTCTTAACTCATGTCGACTAGACCAACCGTAAAGAACCTCTGCAGAATTCCACCTTTTGAACTCAATTTATATATTTGCAATTCAGATTGCTTGTTATCTTATTTTTGCGTGTTCTTCGGTTGCATGTAGGAATAGACCTTCGTGGTCAGGTCAACCACGTTCTTAGAATGGTTGATAATGACTTGGAGTGTGGTTTAGTGATTGCTTGGTGTTCTAGTCATGGCCAGTTAGAAGCCTGCATCGTCAAAGTCGTTCTCCTCCAAATCGAAGTTATCATCCTATCGGAAGATCGGGACCCAATTGCCGAAAAATAGGAAATAATATAGATATTCAAATAGCTATCATACACAGTTTATAGCAATAAACCATTTGTGCTACATGAATATTACAGACAGTTTTTGGTATTAGTCGTCTGTGATATGTAAGATATCACAAACGAGTTTTTTTTAGAATTGTCTATGATATATGATATATAACCGATGGTTTTTGGCATTAACCATATGTGATAATTAGCATATCACAGATGTATATATTTAAGAACCGTGTGTGATACCTAATATTTTACAGATGGTTTTTTTAAAAAACTATATGTGCTGTAATTATCAGGACGATTTGAGAGCCATCTTTGATAACCACCTATTATCATAGACACATAAATTCAGACAGTTTGATAATCATCTGTGATGACAGTTGTGAACCATCTGTGATGACCTTTTCTGTCATAGTGTAGGTTTCGAGAATCCCAAATACCCAAACCATGTATTCAAGCTTTTTAAAGCCTTGTTTGGATTTAAGCAAACTCCTAGAGCTTGGTATGATGGGCTTAAGTCCTATCTTTTGAGTTATAAATTTGAGATGGGTAAGGTAGATAAGACCTTATTTATTATTGAGATGGCAATGACTTTTTGCTCGTCTAGATACATATGGATGATATTATCTTTGATGGCTCTTCTCATGTTCTTGTTTCCTAGTTTTCTGATGTCATGAGCATAGAGTTTGAGATGAGCATGATGGGCAAGTTGAGTTTCTTGCTCAGCTTTCAGATCAAGCAGACTCGGGAAGGTACCTTCTTGCATCAAGGTAAGTATACTCGAGTCCTCCTAAGATGCTTTGAAATGTGTGATGGAAAACCAGTGTCGACTCCGATGGCGACTTCAACCACTCTTGATCTTGATGAGGATGGTGAGCCAGTAGATCAAAAGGAGTACCACTCTTGGCCATTCCATTTTTGAGATCAAGTTGACAATCCAATGATTTCTGTAATCTCTCAAACCCTCGTCAGTGTCTCCTCTGTATTTTCCTGTTCTAGGGTTTTGGAGGCAGGGGATTCATGAATCTTGTGGTTCGCTTCATAAGTTGCTATGAAATTTGTTTTGGGAAGTCCTGAGTTAATTGCTAAAGTGATTGCAAAGTTTCATAAGCAATAGATCAAAGATTGGCAAGCAATCTAAAATTTAGTCTCTTCCCATGACTATTTTCATATTTTTGACTAAAATCTCAAGTTCTTGATGTCCTGATGATTTCCTTTAAGATTTGGTGTCCCTCTGCTATTTAGTTTATGTTCTTGACCTTTTGACTTGGATAGAAAAGAAGAAAATCTCAAATTCCAAGTTTGTGAGCAAATTTTTGAGTTTGCTGAAAAATTACAGGCTGCTGAGCCCGAGGGCCGGTCTGACCGGGGCTATATGGGCGGTCGACCCGCTTACAGGGCGGTCGATCGAGTGTGGCGGGCGGTCGACCGCGGCCAGGTGCGGTCGACCGGCTCGATGCTCGCGATCGGATCGCCACCCTCTTTTTGGCCTGTGCATTTCTTGCCTGGTCTTCTTTTTAATTACCTAGCTTTCCTCTCTATTAGTGTAGGGCTCCAATGAACATTTGAACTCAGTTTCATAGCTTCCATAGCTATTGAAGAGAAGTTTCATTCGGGGATACTTTTGAGGGACGAATCTTTAAAGTCGACATTCACCCCCCTCTATCGCCGATTTCGATCCAACAATTGGTATCAGAGCCGGTTAACTCTTCCTCATAGATCTTAACCAGTTTCTAGAGTCATGGTGACAGATAATTACTCGACCAAGCCCCCGGTCTTCGATGGGATCGATTATCCCTTCTGGAAGAGCCGGATGGAGACCTACATCCAAGCTCAGGGCTACGCCATCTGGCGCAAGGTCAAGGTCCGATATGTTGTTCCTGCCGATGAGAACATCAACGCTGGAAACATGCTTGATGTTGAGGCGAACGCTAAGGCGAGGAACATCATAATTCGTGGTCCGAGCGAGCGAAGTTCGATCGCATCTCTCATCTGACGTCGGCCTTCAACATCTGGGAGACCCTCGATGCATATCATAAGGGCACCACCCAGATCAAGACGGTTCGACAGGACCAGTTCAAGCAAGATTACAACAAGTTTGAAATGCTCGCTGGTGAGTCCCTCGATGAGTGGTTTGCGCATTTTCACAAGATTTTGAGCAACCTCCGAACAGTCGGTTTCACATACCCCGACTCGGATAATGCTCGACAGATGCTCGTAGCTCTGGATTTGCGTGTGTGCGAGACGAAGGTGACTACCATCAAGGACACCACCGATCTCTCGACCTTGACTCTTGACGTGTTGTACTCACGTCTCAAGACTCACGAGATTGACATAGTCTCTTGTAGGTCGAAGTCGCAGTTGATAGCCTTAGTCACCGATCCCAGTCTGGTTTTTGGACTTTCTTCTGAGTCGATTGTGGATTCTCTCTAGCTACTCTCTATGACGTAACTGATGATCAGTTAGAGTTGCTACCAGAGGATCAGTTAGCCCTCCTAGCCAGAAAGTTTTCCCACGCATACAAGAGGGTAAGAGATCGAAAGAGGAGTGGTCCGATCATTTGCTTCGAGTGTGGTGGCCCCAACCACATTCGGGCGAATTGCCCCAAGCTGGGGAAAGAAAAGGGCGACTACGGCGGTGTAAGCAAGAACGACCACATCGACAAGAACCGCAACAAGAAGCCCCCAGCTCATGCCCAAGGCAAGAAGAAGTTCCGTGACCTTGGCAAAGCCAAGAAGCTCTTCCACCGCGTCCTCACCGCCTTCGACGACCTCGACCTCAGCGAGGTGGAAGGGTGGAGCGACCTCGTCCTTATGGCATAATCTGAGAGGAGCATCATGTACTTTCTGTATCATATGCTTATTTATTTTCTGTTGCACCATGTTTATGAGTGCTTTTGGGTTAGTCTTTCTAACATAGACCAGAGTTATTATCATACTGTGCTATTTAGACTTTTTCATCTCATCTTATGATCTTAGGATGATGCTTATTAGTTGCTTCTCTTCTGACTAGGTTGATTTCACTCACTTCTTTTATTTCTAGCATGATTGGACCCCCTTAGTAGACAGGGAACATGTTTACTCCCTTGTGTTTTAGTGATCAGCTAATAGTCCTAGAGTCATATGGGGTAGATGAGAGTGAGTTTGAGCCATAGTGATCCCATTATCTTGACTCTGCTTTAAGGATTGCCAATTCTTCACTTTCCTAAGCTTCGTCTCTGTTACTTATTGCCTTAGGAGTTCATTTGAGATTTTCTTAACTTAATGTTGGCATAACTTAACTTGAATCAAAATGCTTCTAAAATTGACTCATTTGCTGAGGAAGAGCTAGGATTTTTATTGTATCATATTGCATTTAAATTCAACAATGAGGATTGTAATATAAATACATGGAGCCTTTACTATTATTCTTATGTGGCATGATATCTTGCTTTACATCTTGCCATGTCTTGTGCTAACTTGCTGTATTTATCATATCATTCTATATGTAGCTTAGCTCTTGCCATGCTAGCTCTATTTGTAGCTTAGCTCTTGCCATGCTAGCTCTATTAAATGTGAAAAACTTGAATTAAATTATGTCTTATTGGATCCTATGACTAGTTTAGCTCTAATGATCTTCTTATGATTCATGCCATGTTAAATAAGTTAAGTTGAGTCTTGAACTAGAATTGAGCTTTAGATTGAGTTATGCTAGTTCTTTATTGAAGCATGAGTTAGTATTATCTCTTTGTTCTTGAATTAAGTCAAGAAAATGCAAAATGATCTCTTTTGTGTGGAAAAATTGATCTCACCAATTCTTTCTCATGAAACGACTTACCATTGCATTAGGCATGAACTAAGTGGGATTTTTAGATGACCAAGACCACTTGTTTAAGCCTCTTACTTAGGATGGTCATATAAGGCTTGAGATCTAGTATATGACTAAGAAAATAAAAATTGTGAAAAATAAATTTTAGAAAATACCAAATGTGCTAAATTTGCTCAATTACCAGTGGTATCAAGTGTTTGAACAAAATATTTTAACCTTGGACTTGTAGCATTCTGAATTGACAATTGTTGTTTCTTGGTTCTATTTAGTTTCTTGACATGGCTTAGCTCATTTTTAAATACCTTTGACTAATTATGAACTTGAGCACCTTGACATGCTGAAAATCCATTTAATTTTAGATCATTGTTTACTTGGTTTTAGCTTAGCTATATAGAGTTTGCCATGATCTAGATAGAACTTTCACTTTTTGTGGCTTGGTGTAATATTTGGAAAATCACTTTGAATAATTTTTATGACTCCTAATGCTAAAAATGAATAAAATACAGTCACTTCATTTCATTTATACTTTATCTTTTTCCATACATCTTGATGACTCCATTGTCAAAGGGGGAGAAATATCGATAAAAATGCACATCTAGAGCATGATTTAGAGTTTTTGTGTGAAACCTCGCCTTTTGGAGCTTTATTGTGTTGCTATGATTTTATTGATCTTTTAATCTCTTCTCAATATAACTAAGGTCAAATCAAATAATTGTTCTTTCATATGGACCTAGAGTGAGATTTCCCGACACATTTGGTGGATATGAAGTTTTTTGTGAAAAATTATCATTTTCAGTAGCTTCTATTCATCTCTATTTCAAATGGTTATTTTTAGCTCATCACATTCTTCTTTTGACCATTTAGAGCTCCATTTGCAAAATTCTTCTTTTGTTTTGTCTAAAACCATATCATATTTGCATTTTTGAAGAATTGCCAATAGATTTATCAAGGGGAAGATTGAGAGACCATGTAAGAAGGTCTAAGTTAATATTGTGATAGTCCATTGTAAATTTTGTGGAGTGGTTAAGTGATTTTGCAAAGATCGCATGAAAAACGATAGTACCGCAGGTGTTGATGCGATCATACCGTAGGGCGATACTACCATAAGGCGGTAGTACCGTTGGACATGTGCAGTCATATCATAATGCGGTAGCACCGAATTTTACACGATGGTTCGTTATTTTTAGAGAAGTCCATTTCAGGATTGCAAGGTGCGGTAGTACCGGTTTGGGAGTGATAGTACGAAGTGCGGTAGTATCGGTATGTTGCGTGAGGTACTACTGGATTTCATAGAAAAACATGATTTTGGGTTTTGAGTTATGGATTGAGTTGAGGTGACCTAGGTTATTGCATTAAGATTGCATGATGAATGTTTTGGCTAACGTGAGTCAAGTTGTGAAGAACTTGTGCCTAAAATGATTTCTTTGTCTTTGGATATGCAGGGACGTATAGAGTCAACATGGTCAACGACGAGGATTAAAGCTATATTCATGGAGGAACTGATGCCCAGATCAATCGAAATGCCAGTGAGCTTAAGCATGGTACAAGAAAAGCGTAAAATGTTGATCGTGAGTTCGAACGGTGGGATTGCACCATATAGCTTGGACATGCCAAGTGAGCTGTGGTTCGTGGAACTAGAACAGGAGTGACTTGATGTTGCGTGGCAAGCTAGTGGTGCACCTACACGTAGCAAGTATGGCGATTGCTTGTAATGGGAAATGAAGACTCGGTCAAGAAAGGGTATTTTGGTAGTTTTGCCAAAATATCGGAAACTACTTTGGATCGAAACCGCGTTGCATGTGTGGCGCTTAGGAGAACGGTTTAGGTCAAGATAGAGCTGGTTTGATCAAAATGGATCAAGGCTAAAGATTTAATGGATTCAGGCTTATGCGCTTTGAAATTTGTGTATAAGTGAACATATCTGAGTAAAACTCGTGTGTGTGGGGTTAACGTGTTTCCTCCATTGTGCTAAGTACATAGTATCCATTAAGGGATAGATGTGGCTGGCTAGCCCACATATATAAAGGGGTTGGGATGGAGACATGTTGTTAATCCAACCCATCTCTTGTGCTTTCATGGTTAGGGAGTGTCTGGTGTACTCTTTATCCTCCAAGGTAGAGTGGCTGTAAAACTTATCTTCTCAAGTAAGCAATACATCAATTATTGTGCATCTCCTTGAGTCTCTCGTGTTTTGACTGATGTGCTCTTGTTTCGATTGGTTTTGATCTCTCCTCTTCCCTCCTCTTGATCTTGTTATGCTAAGGATGTGTAAGAGATGTAAATAATCTCCAAGAATCTATTTCACCTATTTAGGCACTTTGATAGCAAGTTCTTGAGGAAATCCGTTTTTTGCTTGACTTTAGCCTCTTCGGGCAATTTCATGATCCGAGGGTTTTTGACTTGATTTCTTTGTTGTTCTAACTTGCTATGACATGTGTGAATACATGTAGACCCATCTTGGTCATCATCCACCCACGAGCAAGTTGTATTCACTGATTTTGGTTTTTGCTCGGCTTCGGTGCAACTTTCCTTCAAACTGAAAAATGTCTCACTTTGATCATGATTTTCATGATCATTTGTGGATTAGGTTCATAATACTCTAGAGAAGATGCTGTAAAATTTTATGTCATTGGATTTACGGATCAAAAGTTCCTTCGATTTTGGTTTTTGAAATTGTGTTGAAAATACTATTCACCCTGATTTCACTATAGATCACAGTTACTGTAGTAACAGGTAGTACCGCAAGTACAATTTCAGTAGTTTTGTTTTTGCTGATTTTCCTTGGGATTTTAGGGTCTTAGTTTGCTAGTTTTTGTGACGGCTTTCTATCCTAATCTTCATACCTTTGTAGCTATTGGAGTGAAAGATTGGTGAATATTTGGGGGGTGGGAATTTTGAGGTAGTATTCACCCATCTCTATTGCCATCTTCAGTCCTACATATAACAGTTTCTTCTTCTTGATGTGACAATTCCCATTATGGGATCTATGCTGTGTCGTGTTGAATTGAGCTCGACACTAGTTCCACAGCTCCTATTGTTGGTCGCCTCCAAATGCTTGGCACAAAAGTGCCACTCTCACTAACCGTTGTGCACTCCTACCCTATGAGGGGGGCTATGGATCTGCAACAAATCCAGGGTGTGTTTGAATGAGGGAGATTTCTTTAGGAATTTTGAGATCCCTAGCAATTGAAATCCTAATACCTCGTGTTCAAACATGCTCTAAGTGCGACCCTCAAGTTGTGAAGGAGGTTAGAAATTACCAAATCGCCTTAGGTCTTCATCGGCTTTAAGTCTTGTTATAGTTTTTTCTGGCGTATCTCAATGTATCTAAATCTAAGGCATGTTTAAAATATAGAAATTTTCTCGATTCATATAGGAGTTAAACTGTTGGATTTGAAATTCTTATGAAATTTTGGTAAAATACCTTCGTTCCAAATGACCTTCAACCTCTGGCTCAACGGTAGTGGAAGAGGCCCCTGAATGGCGTTCTGCTTGCCGTCGAGCGCCGCCACCCTGTGCCGTGGCGGTAAATTTCCGGCGGAGTTGCTGATCGACTTGCGACCAACTGCAACCTCGTCTCCTCCGCGAGTCCTTTCTCAGAGACCTCCAATGTATCGTTTGGAACTTTTAGATTGGTAAGGCCTTTCTGTAAGTCCCCGAGTATAAAAAAAGTTGTGCTTTGGCGTTAACACTAGGCACAGCTAAACCCCAGAAAAAGAGTAAAATAAACCCCACCGGCGACTCTCTCTTTTAACGCCGAATCCACCATTAATGCCCTCATCTCAAGCTCGAATTTATCGTAGGGGAGGAGGTGGAGTACGCGCGAGCTTCCGTTCATAAATCCACGCCTTCCTTCTCTTCCTCTCCGTCTCAGGATCCGAGGGACGCGCACACGCAGAGAGGAGGCAATATGCTTACGTGCATCGCGTGCTCCAAGCAGCTCGCCGGCGGCGCGCCGCCACTGCACGAGCCGCCCGAGGACGAAGACGCCATCGTCGCCGGAGGCGCCAGCGGCTCGGCCACGCCCAGCACTAGGCGGGCCATCAAGACGCTCACCGCCCAGGTGGGTTACTGCGTTTGGGCTTGGAGTTCTTGAAATGCCCCCTTCGGATCAGGAACTTCTGGGGCTACTTCCCGTGCTTTTTTCGATTTCTTGATCACAAGGGGGAACGGAATTTGCAAGTGCTGTTATTTGATATTTTAGTGGTAAATTTGCTTCCTTTCTGATCAAATGTATCTTGATTGGCCTGGTAAAAGAAGAAATTAGTGAGAATTTTGCAACTTTTAAGGGTTTTCAGGTATTGGGACGTCTCAATTTCTCGAAAATCTCGGGGTTTCTCGAAATCTTGATATCGAGTTTGTGACTTGGATCATTCCGCCCCCATATATTTTGCTTATGACTTACAAGCACTAGATTGAGTGTGAAGTGTGAGGGGACGTTTTGACTTGATGAGAGTTTGTCTTGGGTTCAGATCAAGGACATGGCACTGAAGGCGTCGGGCGCGTACCGACACTGCAAGCCGTGCGCAGGCTCGTCAGCGGCGGCGTCGCGGCACCACCCGTCCCACTACCACGGCGCGTACGCGGACTCCGAGGTGGCTTCTGGGTCCGAGCGCTTCCACTATGCGTACCGGCGCCCCGGCAGCTCGGCGGCCTCGACACCGAGGCTGCGCAGCGGGGGTGCCATGTCCAGCGGCGACGAGGAGGGGGAGGAGGAGACGACAGCGGGCGGCAGCGAGGACGATGACGCGAAGGAGTGGGTCGCCCAGGTGGAGCCCGGAGTGCTCATCACCTTCCTCTCGCTGCCGCAGGGCTGGAACGACCTCAAGCGCATCCGATTCAGGTGAGGTCTTGCGCTCATCCGTGCCAAATGTTTGCATCTTGGTAGAACAGTGTGATTCTTCGTCACAAAAATGAACACAATTTTGAGTTATTTTGGTTCAGATTTTTATGTGCACTTCATATGAACAGCAAAATCCTTTGTTTATTTATAACAACTTGAACAATTTTTTGCTTTATTTCTTTTGTTTATTTTTAACTTTGCTAAGCGCCATGTCTGGAATATTTCACGGAAGAATTGCCCTGTGACTGTAGGAATAGAGGGACAGAGATGGAGAAGAAAGTTAGAACTGGTAAATGTTTCATTGTTGCTCAAAAGTTTGATCTTCTGTGGAAAAAAATGCAGAACTTGCTCCTACAAAATTTTGGTTGAGTTTTGGTGATTTTAGTTGGTCAAATGAGACAAATACATGCTTTATCTCGCTTTTGGCCGTTGTTGTTTCTTTTCTGCCTTTGCTTTCACCGGAAGTTTGGAATTTGACAAAAAGAGATTGTCCACTAAGAATAGACTGGAGAAGAGAAGGATAAAATGTACCAATCTTTCAAACAGTGAGAATATAGGAATTTCATAGGTAACCCCACGTCTAGTGAGAGTGAATGTTTCCTTTCCTACGAAATTTTCATGTTCCAAATGAAGCTTTAAAAGGAAACTCTGTCATCACTGTCTGGCTTCAAAACAAATGTGCAGAAGCCGGGGGGCCGGATCGCTTTAGGTGTTCGTATGGTTACGTGAATAAAATTCTTTTTTGATCAAGACATGAATTATAATTAGAAGGATTTTTTTGAGAACCACACAATAGATTTCTAAATTTGGGAGCACTTTGTGCGAATCTTAACATCTGTAATTTCTGTGCACGAGCCACAGGCCTTCAGCAATTCCAAGAGATCTCTCTTCAAATATAATTATTTGTGTATTCTTTTCTTTATTTCCATAGGAAAAAAAACTACTGGTGTCAGCTGTCACGGAGAGGCATTTAGATGCTTTGGCCTGCAGTTTTGTGTTTGAACAGCTATTCTAAGCATGTCCGTCCATTATGCAGTTGAGCGGTCAGGATGAAAGCACTTCAGTTTTTTTGGTTGTGTGTTGTGTCTGTGTGAATCTCTCGTTTCTCAAAGTATCGTGTATTGATTTCCGACCAAATTTCCATGCTAGAAACGGTACGCTGTGCTATTTGAACTGTATGGGGCGAAGGGTATGATTCCTACAAAGAGCATCCAGTTAATCACTCACGTGCTGCAACAGGAGGAAGTCTGGATTTGTCTGCCTGTATGCTGTAGAGTTTACATTTGTACTTTTAAACTATGCATTAGAGAAGTAAATAAACATGTCACTTACCAGGGAAGCTCAGCTAAATAGGATGGAGTAGCTCTGAAGCCCAGCTTGCATATTACCGCTTCGCTGAATCCATCTCATACATTTTAATAATAGTTTTGGTGTTCCTGCTGTAGGAGAGATCATAGGGTGAAGACTGGAGAGGCCCACTATCCCACCACGTCTCCTCCATTGAGTAGTCTTAATGGAAAGGAGTTAAGGAACAGAAAACTGCAAGTGGTGTTGTTCTTTCTTCTTTTGTCTTTTATAATAGAGAAAGGGTAACGTTACTTGGGTATCTTATTAATCTACTTGGGTCCCTCCACCCCCTTACTTATCCGGGGAGCCACCCAATCTGGATCTTTGGATTGGTTGCACTTCTTTTGCTATTTTATTGGAGTAGTGCTGCCTTTCTATGTAGATCTTATAAACAGCTCGTATAAACTTGACATATATGAGTACATTATAAAAAGAAAAAGGACTCTTATAAACTTGATATATACAAGTACATTATAAAAGGAAAAAGGACTCTTATAAACTTGATATATACAAGTACATTATAAAAAAAGGATGCTAGTGAAAATTTGGTTGTGGCAAATTCTTAATATGCAGATTTAGTTTGTAAAAGCTGTTTTTAAGATTTGTAGATAATGCAGTATTACTAAGAATTTTTTTTGAGAGAAGTTCCTCATGCTACTACTTTGATTGCCTGCCACTAGTAGGGTCACAGGAAAGGTAGTGTAAATGAAGGATTTCTATGTTATTGGGTGAAGACAAGCTGGAATTATAAATGGGTTCTGGTGCACTTGTAGCTTATTTTCTTGGTTCTAGATCTAGGCAAGGAGGTGCTTTCTTGAATTTGACCTGGAATTCCATGGCTGCACATGTTTTGACTTGCGATGTTGTTGTTAGTTGCCGAGATGCAGTAAACATCATTTCATAGTTCATAGTTCATACTTCACAGAGCTTATGTACCTATCGCTGAATGTGGTTTTGATATTCAGAACAGTTGACGGCCAGATCTCTGCATCTACACAGTTAGCTGTGAAGCTTATGATGGGTATGTTCTGGGCAGCACTGCCAAGTAACAATTTCTCACATTGGCAATTCAAACCACACCATCGACTACCTTTAATAAATTATTGACTCTGGTATATTATGGGGGTTGTTGACTTGCTGTATAGGAATGATTATCTTAAAGCTTTGTCATTAGGGTCCGTTCATATTAGCTTTTGGCTTATAATAGTAATAGCTTGTAGAGAGACACATTCGAGTTCGATTTTGGACGATATAAATGAAGTCACTACAGTATGTAATACAATCGACTAGTAAATCCCGCTTTAAAAAGATACTTCGTTTGAAATGTAGGTACTATAGAAAAACCATTTATTATAGAAAAACAGATTTTAGAAGCCAATACGAACATGGCCGTAGTTCTTTTCTAATTGAAAGACACTAGAGTTGCCTACACGCCTCCTTTCTCTTTTGCTAATTCACATCCTTTATTCTCACTACCATAACTATGTCCGCAAAAAATCTCCACTATCACAGGAGGTTTGCAGAGTCTTAGCACTTTATTTAAATACAGGCTATTTCAGGGAAAGTAACTTTGTCATCATGGGGTGGGAAACTCAACAAATCATGATTTAAGTGAAACACATCTTTACCGAACATGCATCGCTGATTTCTGCAAAGCAGAATAACTGATAGAGGTTACTGTTTGAGCTATTTGCCAACAGGGAGTTTTTATGCACAGGAACTGGTAGCAGAAAGTTGAGAGAAGAATCCATGCACAAGAGATTGAACTTTTTGTACTTAATTTCTGGTGCAACTTCAGTCTTAATCCCTTTTAATTTGCCAAACTATCATATGTTGCCCCTGGAGAAAAATGACAATCTGCCTTTGGGCATATGCCATGTAGGATGTCTCCTATTGATAGTTGAGTCCTTGGGAGCTAATAAATTCAGTTTTTCCATACTTGTGGCTGCTATGCCCATGAACATAAAATTTTCCAAGCAGTGGATATATACGATGAACATGAAAATCCAATATCAACATTTAGACAGCAACATGATTTGCTCAAGCAAAAGCTTGTTGCTGAGGAAAAAGTAAATTGCATGTATTTCAACATCCCTCTATCTTCGGAACAAGAGAAGGCCAGGCTGTTCCAATATTGCCCTTGCTCTGCCTCTGTTTTTACTTGTCTATATTGTGTACCTTACCATGTTTGCATACCTATTCTGATGATAATACAAGTTTTTCCTGTTTCGTAGCTTGTTTGATAATGTGCTAACTAGTGTCTGCTGTATTTTTTGCACATGAACTGATGCATGATAGCCGTGAGATGTTCAACAAATGGCAAGCACAAAGATGGTGGGCTGAAAATTACGAAAAAGTCATGGAGCTCTACAATGTTCAGAGGTTTAACCAGCAAGCTGTTCCTCTCCCTAGTACTCCAAAGTCTGAACATGACGTAAGAGATCCTTTGAATCTACCATTCCAGATATATATTCTGACGATTTAAAACATGCCTTCTTACCTTGTCTACCTGCTGTGCATGGCTTGCACCCCATACAGAGCTCCAAGGAGGATAGCCCAACGACGCCGCCACTTAACAATGAGTGTCTACCCCGCACTTTCCACAGACCACTAACGGCTGGTAGAACAAGGGGATATTCATCATCAGATTCCCTTGAGCATCAGGCTAAGCACCTTGGTAATGGTCATCACCACCACCAGCAGCATCACTGCAACCATGGACACCAGTGCTGTGATTCAGTTGGGCTGGTGTCAACACCTAAGCTGTCAAGCATTAGTGGAGCGAAGACAGGAACGTCATCCATGGATGCATCAATGAGGACAAGCTCATCACCTGAAGATGTGGATCAATCTGGTGAACTTTCAGTCTCTGTTAGCAATGCAAGTGACCAAGAGAGGGAATGGGTAGAGGAGGATGAGCCTGGTGTATACATTTCTATCCGGGCTTTGCCTGGTGGCACCAGAGAGCTTCGACGTGTCCGATTCAGGTTTGCTATTTATACTTATTCTGGTTTGTGGACAGGACCCACAAGTTTAGCTTAGTGCTGTCGTATTTTGGGCCTTGAAGGCTTGGATTTTCATAGGTATTACTGCTCAACTAGCCAACTAAACTGGTGCTACCACAGAACATTCAGCAAAAAATGAGTGGAAAGTTAACTTTAGTATGCCAGTAGTAATCCCTATCCAAGCCTGATAGATAACAGCCTGGATCCCTGGCACTTCAATGAAAATTCCATGGAAAAGGGGATCCTAGTCTATCTTTTTTACGAAGTACGTGAATCATGTTTTACTGGACTAGCTGAAATGTCACAATAGTATTTTTTTTTTTTGAAACTGCAATAGCAATAATGCAAGATGTTGGTAGAGCATAATTCAAGAGCATCTGCTCATTTGGTGTTGGTAAAAATATTTGCTCTTCTATGGCTGTTCTGTGTGCAGCCGAGAGAGATTCAGCGAGATTCATGCCAGGTTATGGTGGGAACAGAACCGGGCGAGGATACATGATCAGTATCTCTGAGAAGACATGTCAATTATATTTCAGCGGGTTCTTTACCAGTTCAGTTACTGTCTTTTGGACCGTTGGAGTTCTTCACTTAACAGTTTGGTGCAATTGGACCGCTGGAGATCTTCAGTTACCCAGTGCATCTTCCATCATCCTCCCCTGGTGGAAGCAATCCATGTACATCGACCACTAACATCATATCATCAGGAATTGCTCCCTGCCTGCTCAACAGTGACCTTGGCAGGCAAACACTGCTTGCATGTATGACTGTGTGAGCTTTTAGGGTTTGTTTTTGCTGTCTTAACAGTTGCTTTGCATGCGTGGTAATCCACATGTTTTTCTTTACTGCGTTGTCATTAGTTTGGATAGGCAGTTTGAGAAAACTGCGAGAAACTGTACTGTGTAACAGCCAGAAGTTGCTGTTTTGGAAAGCGAAGGCAATCATACCATCAGCTGATGTTGCAGTTTCTTTCCTTTTCTTTTTGAAGAGCTGTCGCAAAGTGTTCTGTATTCAAATTTGTCGCATACTTTGCTTTATGCTCATAAACTGTCATAATCTTACAGACTACTGGTGAAACACCAGCTGCACCGTCATCATATTGCACAAACTGATGGCTTCACATTAACGGATTATGTGTAAACATAGATATCGAAATGCCAATCTCAATCAAGGATACTAGTCATTATTCTCATCTGAAGTCATTGTTATGTCACGAACAGAAGTTGAAGCTGAGCGTGTGCGAATAAAATATTTTGGTTCAAACATTTCTTAGTGCACCACATTTCAACATTACAATTTGCAGCCAAAATGGATGCCTTAAAATGCAAGTGTCACATACCTGTCAGAAAATAATGTACGATCAACTAGCAATGCAACTGGCTGCAAAAAGTTCAACAAAAACTGAGAGAATTTTGAAAATATGAATGCTTCGTTAAATAAGAACAAGTACAAAATAAAATGTAGATTTTTTCCCTGTAATTTCAATGCTTACCTTAGCTCTGAGTATTTGTGAACATACCAAAATCCAGAATATTATATATGCCGGGGGGGGGGGGTAGCGCTATTCTGCGTCTGTGCGTTCTGTGCGTGCAGATTTACACCCTGGAAATTTATCACTGGCTGTGAGAAAAGTTACCACCGGCTGTGTACTGTAAGCGTTCAGCAGTAACTTCACTTGCTACCAATGGCAACTACATTTGAAACATCAATAACTTTTCGGCATTGTGAAGGTTTGGCAATAATTTCATTCAGAACTAATAGTAATTTCATTCAGAAATGTTAGTAACTTCCCCGCATATTTTACACCTGTGCGCTGATTAGTGTGTGTATGTATGTATGTATCTCTCTCTCTCTCTCTCTATATATATATATATAATACCTTCTACTCTCAGATGTAGTTACTCCACCTTTGATATATCACCTAAAGGAACCTGAAATACTCCTTTATTTTTTGGGTGCACTTATATACTAATTATAAAATATTCTAATGTGGTGTACATGAAAAACATTGCAAGGTAATCCATGGTTTTTAGCGTATTATACAAATAGCTTCATATTCGCACATAAAAATGGAATATGTCTACAAATGGTGCATACCACCTATGAAAAAGCGTACATACCACCTAGGTGGTCTTATATACTTATATACTACATATATATATATATCCTTCGTTGCGCTACATACTCCCTATGGTGTGAGATACGGCATAGAGAGTAACTACTCTTGGGAGTAGAAAAGTAGCTTCCTATATATACATACATATGTGTGTGTATGCATATGTATGCATATGTATAGATGTATGTATGTGTATAGGCATGTATATATATATGTATGTGTATACAAGCTGAATGCCCGTGCGTTGCTACAGATTTTAAAATTTTATCATACTATATGTTTTAAAACTCACGGGTGGTAAAAATTTTAAGAATATGCATACAAACATGTTGGTCATAAGTCGGAAGATATCGACCACACCTCATGGTCGTAGGTTGAGAGCCCTCGAGCACACCTCGTCGTCGTAAATTGGAAGCCATCGACCATCGCACATGATCGTAGGCCGAGCGGTTGACCATCTGGTGGTCGTAAGTTGGCAGTGGTCGACGATCAATCGTGGTCCTAAATCGGGAGCCTTTGACAATGGCTCATGGTCGTACATCAGAAGCCGACGACCATCATTCGTGGTCGTAAGTCGGAAGTTATCGAGAATACCTCGTGGTCGTAAGTCAGAACACATCGACCAGCGCTCGTAGTCGTAAGTCGGAAGACATCGACCAAACCTCGTGGTCGTAAGTCGAAACACATCGATCAGTGCTCATGGTCGTAAATTAGAAGCCGTCGATCACACCTCGTGGTCGTAATTTACAAGCCGTCGACTATTACGCGTGATCGTAAGTCGAGAGCCGTCAACCATCACTGGTGGTGGTACGTTGGCAGGCCTCCGGTGTGCTTGTGCCCTATCGCCTGACTGCCGGCGCCAGCCTGCTCGGCCCTGACTTCGACCACGGCCTCGACTTCAACCATTGCCCCCTTCAGCTTCGACCACTACTTCCTTCAACCACTGTCCCCTTTGACCATCGACATCGACCATTTCCCCCTTCGACCACAGCCCCCTTCGACTATGGCTTTGACTTCGACCACCTTGTGGGTCTTGCCGTCGAGGGTGTGGAGCTTAATCTCAAGGGTGACCTGGGGGTAGGCGACGAGGATGTCCAACTGGAGGGGGAACTCGTAGCGGTGGAGGTTGTGGACGAACCAGTAGGTGCCCTCCGGGTTGGTGCTACGACTATGACCATGACCGCTACAACCACGTCCACGGGCACTGCAACTACGACCATGACTGTGACTTCGACCACTGCCCCCTTCAACTTCGAGCACTACCTCCTTCAACCACTGTCTCCTTCGACCATGACCCTTCGATGTTGACCACTTCCCTCTAAGATCACGGCTTCGATGACGATCATGGAACTTCAACTTCAACCACTGCCCCCCCTCAACCACTGTCCCCTTCAACCACGTCCCTTCGACGCCGACCACTTTCCCCTTCAACCACGGCCCTATTCGACCCCGACTTCGACTTCGACTACTGCTCTCTTCGATCATTGTCCCCTTCAACCATGGCCCTTCGACATCGACCACTTTCCCCTTCGACCATGGATCTTTGACTTCAACCATAGATTTGTGACTTTGACCACTGCCCCCTTCGACTACTATCCCCTTCGACCATGGCCCTTCGACGACCATGGCCATTCGATTTCAACCACTTCCCCTTTGACCATCGTCCTCTTTGACCACTGTCCCCTTCAACCATGGCCCTTCGATGTCAACCACTGTCCCCTTCGATCATGACCCTTCGACATTGACCACTTCTCCCTTCGACCATCGCCCCCTTTGACCATGGCATCGACTTCGACCACGGATCTTCAACTCGCCACGCCTTCTTCGACCACACCGATGTCGACCACGCCCCTTTGACCACGGCCACGGCGTCAACCAAGGCCCTTGGCTTCGATCAGACCGACTTCCTCCATGGCCCTTCGACTTCGACCATCGCCTTTGACCATTGTCCCTTCGACCATGGCTTGGACTTCGACCACGACCCTTCGACTTTGACTACAGCCCTTCGACTTCTACCGCGGACTGACTTCATCCACAGCCCTTAGACTTCGACCATGGCCTGACTTCAACCACAGTTCTTCGACTTCGACCGCAGACTGACTTCATCCACGGCCCTTCGACTTCGACCGCAGACTGCCTTCGTCCACGGCCCTTCGACTTCGACCACTACCCCCTTCGACCATGGCTTAGACTTCGACCACGGGCTTTCGACTCTGACTTTGACCACGACCCTTTGACTTCAACCACTGCCCCTTCGACCACGGCTTCGACTTCGACCATGGATCTTTGACTTTGGCCACAGCCCCCTTCAACCACGGCTTCGACTTCGACTATGGCCCCTCGACTTCGGCCATGGCCCCTCGACCACAGCCCCATTCGACCACAGTACCGACTTCGACAACCAACTTGGGAGACCAAAATCACCAGACAGTGCGACGGGCTCCGAGCGAAGAGCAGGAGGAGGTAGACAGGCTCACCGAGCAAGCAACCATTGGGCGGTGGTGGGGGGAGCCGTATGGGTGGGCGTAGTAAGAGGAAGCTGCCGCCATCGCCGAGTGCCCTTCTCTCTGATCCACTGGCCGCTGTTGCCGAGCGCCATTCTCTCTGATCCACAGGTTGCTGTCGCCGAGTGTTGTGCCACTGGTTGGAGGGGCGATGGGAGATGGAATTGGTGGCGACGCCCTAGGAGAAGTTGGGGGACTGCGACCAAACACTGCCGTGAGAGGAAGGAATTGGTGGTGGCATCGAGGAGGAGGAGGAGGAGGAGGCGCAACATGAGGGTTTGGGGGAGAAGGAGGTGGCGGTTGCGAGAGGTGGAGGTGGGGAGGCGGTGGCGGGCAGATGGGGAGAGGAGACGGCGAGCAATTACGTTGGGAAGGTGGCGATGAGGATGCGACATTCTGGGGAAGTTAGGGGATCGCGAGCAGACGCCTGACGGGAAGGAATTGGTGGTGTGGCCGAGGAGGAGGAGGCGCGCACAAGGGTTCGGGGAGAGAAGGAGGCGGCGGTTGCGGGAGGTGGAGTGGTTGTGGAAGGCGAAGGATGCGGGAAGAGAAGAGGAAGAGCGTGGTCCACGCGTTGGCCCAACCTTTTCTACGAGGAGCGAAAGAACTACCTACATGCGGATCTGGACGGTTGATCTTTGATCGAACGGTTGAGAAGAGAGGAGGGAGAACGGACCGACGACCACCAACTCACATTGTTATAATAGTAAAGATATATATTTATGTATGTATATATATATATGTATATGAATATGTATATATGTATGTGTATATGTATATACACATATATATGTGCACACACACACATGTATGTATGTATGTATGTATGTATATACATATATAGGTCATGAAATGGGGCACAATGAGCACTGTTATATATATATATATATATATATATATATATATATATATATATATATATATATATATATATATATATATATATATATATATATATATAGTATAAATAATGAGGCACCTAGGTGTCTGACACCTAGTCTCCTACCTTTGGATTGCTTTTAGATGCGTGCTAGTGTGATTGAGACTTTCCATCCATGATTAAGACTTTCCTTCCATGATTGATTTAGCATGCCTAATATATTACATACCATACATACCATTGCTCTAGCACGTATCTAAAAGCAATCTAACTAGGGAGCCTAGGTGTCCGGGCACCTAAGTGTCCCATTTCAGTCTATATATATATATATATATATATATATATATATATATATATATATATATATATATATATATATATATATATATATATATATATATATATATATATATATATATATATATATATATATATATATATATATATATATATATATATAGTATAAATAATAGGGGCACCTAGGTGTCCGGACACCTAGTCTCCTACCTTTGGATTGCTTTTAGATGCGTGCTAGTGTGATTGAGACTTTCCATCCATGATTAAGACTTTCCTTCCATGATTGATTTAGCATGCCTAATATATTACATACCATACACACCATTGCTCTAGCACGTATCTAAAAGCAATCTAACGGCAGGGAGCCTAGGTGTCTGGGCACCTAGGTGTCCCATTTCAGCATCCTATATATATGTATGTATGTATGTATGTATGTATGTATGTATGTATGTATGTATGTATGTATGTATGTATGTATGTATGTATGTATGTATGTATGTATGTATGTATGTATGTATGTATGTATGTATGTATGTATGTATGTATGTATGTATGTATGTATGTATGTATGTATGTATGTATGTATGTATGTATGTATGTATGTATGTATGTATGTATGTATGTATGTATGCATATGTATGTATGTATGTGTATATGTATAGTATCTTTTCTACTCCCGAGTGTAATTACTTCCTATGTCATATCTCACAATATAGGGAGTATCTCACGTAATGGATGGTATGTACTTATAGTATGCGAGTATTTAAGATCATCTAGGTGGTATATATATTATTTAGATAAACTCCTTTTTATATCGTATATGAAGGTATTTACGAAATACGCTAAAAACTATGGGCTCCCTTGTAATTTTTTCATATGGTTAATATTGGAGTATCTTATAATTAGTATACGAGTATACCTAAAGTGATAAATGAGTATTTCAAGTCTGTTTAGATGGTATATTAGAGGTGGGAGTAATTACACACAGGAGTAAAAGGTATTTTCCTCTCTCTCTCTCTCTCTCTATATATATATATATATATATATATATATATATATATATATATATATATATATATATATATATATATATATATATATATATATATATATATATATATATATATATATATATATATATATATATATATATATATATATATATATACATATACAAATATACATACATACATATATACACACACATATATACATATACATACATATATTTACATACATATATATACATATGTATATACATCTATACATATGTATATATACATACATATACACATACATATATATATACATATATACATACATACATATATATACATATACATACATATATACATACATACATACATATACATATACATACACATACATACATACATACATACATACATACATACATACATACATACATACATACATACATACATACATACATACATACATACATACACATATACATACAAACATACATACATACATATACATATACATATACATATACATATACATACACACACACACACTCTCTCTATCTCTCTCTCTTAGGAGTACATACTCCCACTTTTAATATACTAAAACGAATGTTTTATACCTCTTTATCACTTTCGGTATACTTAAATACTAATAGTAAAATACTCCAATACGACTTGGTTAAATTTTTTTATCGTAGCCCTTTATTTTTGTTATATACACATTTTCATGTATAAAAAGAGTGTATATGCTCTAGATATGCATTTTTTTACCAATCTTTCTCCCCCTTTGACAATAGAGTCATCAAGATGTATGAAAGAAGATAGAGCATGAATAAAATGAAGTGACTATAATTTATTCATTTTAAGCATTAGGAGCCATGAAGATTATCCAAAATGACTTTTCAGGTATTACATCAAGCCATAAAAAGTGAAAGTGCTATTTAGATCATGTCAACCCATGTATAGTCAAGCTAAAGTCAAATAAGCTATAATATGAAATTAAATGGATTGTTTAACATGTCAAGTCACTCAAGATCATAGTCTAGTTAAAGTTATCCAAAAATGAGTCAAGCCATGTCAATATTCTAAATGGAACCAAGAAGCTATAATTGAGTCAATTTAAAGAGCTATAAGTTCAAAATTGAGACATTTTGTTCAAGCACTTGAAATCACTTGTAATTGAGCAAATTTAGTACATTTGATATTTTTAGAAATTCATGGTTGGCTTCAACCATTTTTCACAAGATTTTATTTTCTTAGCCATGTGCTAGATCTCAAGTTTTATGCAACCATTCCAAGAAAAAAGCTTAAAGAAGTGATCTTGGTCATCCAAAACTCCCCTGAATTCATGCGTAATGCAATGATAAGCCGTCTCATGAAAAACGATTGGTGAGATTAGTTTTTCACATAAAAAAGATCTTTTTGCATTTTCTTGACTTAGTTCAAAAAAAAGAGTTAATACTAACTCGTGCTTCACTAATGAACTAGAATAGCTCAATCTAAAGCTCAATGCAGATTCAAGACTCAACTTAGCTTATTTGACATGACATAAATCATAAGAGTATCACTAGAGTCGCACTCCACAAAATCCAATAAGACATGATTTAATTCAAGTTATTCACATTTAATAAAGCTAGCATAGCAAAATCTAAGCTACACATAGAAGGACATGATAAATCTAGCATCCTAGTACAAACCATAGCAAGATGTAAAGCAGTCTTATCATGTCATACAGGGATAATGATTAGGGCTCCATGTATTTATATTACAATGCACATTGCTGAATTTAAATGCAATATGATGCAATAAAAGGAAATTCAGCTCCCTCTCAGCAAGTGAGTCAAGTTTAGAAGCATTTTGGTTCAAGTTAAGTTATATCATCATTAAGCTCCAGAAAATCTCAAATGAACTCCCCTAAACCAAAGCAATAAGTAAGAGGGAAGAAGCTTGGACAAAAGAAGAAATGACAGTCCTTACAGGATAGACAAGATAGAAGAAATAATATGGCTCTGACTTGCTCTCATTTACCCTATATGACTCTAGGACTATCAGCTGGTCATCCAAAACACTAGGGAGTAAACACATTCCCTGTCTACCCAAGAGGGCCCAACCCTCGTTAGACCTAAAAGAAGTAGTGAGAAGAGAAGCAACTAATAAGTAGCATCATAGGATCATAAGATGAAAGGAAGAAGTCTAATCAATTGAGAATGAGGACCCCTCTAGTCTATGCTAGAAAGACTAACCCAAATGCACCCAATGAACAAAGTGCAACAGAATGAAAAGAAGCATATGAACAATATAATATAGAAAGTACAAGATGCTCCCCCTCAGATTAAGCCATGAGGACAAACCACTCCAAGCTCTCCCTGCAAGGTCAGGAACCTCGAGCTATCTAAAGGTTTGGTGAAAATGTCAGCCAACTGGTGGTCACTCTCCACAAACTGAAACACTATATCACCCTTCTCTACATGGTCTCTAAGAAAATAATATCTAATATCTATGTGCTTAGTCTTAGAGTGCTGCATTGGGTTCTTGGTAATGTTAATGGCAGAAGTGTTATCACAGAAGAGAGAAACACTATCTATAGCTAACCCAAAGTCATGCAAGGTCGAAACCATCCAAAGCATCTGACTACAATAACTAGCGGCTGCAACATACTCGGCCTCTATGGTGGACTGTGCAATATTGGACTGCTTCCTAGAAGACCAAGAAATAAGAGAAGTGCCAATGAATTGGCAAGAGCAAGATGTGCTCTTTCTATCTATCCTACAACCAGCAAAGTATACATCGGAGTAGACTCTAAGGGAAAGACAGGAAGCTGAAGAGTACCAGATACATAGTCTAGAGTAGCTTGAAGGTACCTAAAGATGTGCTTCACTACCTGACAGTGAGAGACATGAGGAGAAGCCTGAAATCGAGCGCACAGACACACGACAAAATGTATGTCCGCCGCAGCGTTGAGGTGCGGAGGAGCCAATCATGTTTGTGATGCTCTTCTCGATCTCACCGGCCGCCATCCTCGCTCTGGTCGAGTGTGATTGAGGTCACCATTGGAGTCGACACCGGTTGCCATCACTCATGTCGGCGTTGCCTTACGAGATCTTGAGTGTACTTGCCTTGATGCAAGAAAGTACCCTCTCGAGTTTGCTTGATCTGGAAGTCTAGGAAGAAGCTCAACTCGCCCATCATGCTCATCTCAAACACTGTGCTCATGACATCAGAAAACTGGAAAATTAGAGCATGAGAGGAGTCAAAAAAGATAATGTTATCCACATAAATCTGGACGAGTAGAAGGTCATTGCTATGCCTACGAATGAACAATGTCTTATCTATCTTACTCATCTCAAACCTATGACTCAACAAATAGGACTTAAGCCTCTCATACCAAGCTCTAGGTGCTTACTTAAGTCCATACAGGGCTTTGGAAAGCTTGAAGACATGGTTTGGGTATTTAGGGTTCGTGAAACCTGGAGGTTGTCTAACATATACCTCTTCCTCCATATACAGGAAGGCACTCTTGACATCTATCTGTTACAGCTTGAAACCCTTAGACACTACGAATGCAGGAAAAATCCTAATGGCCTCTGGCCTAGTTACAGGGGCGAAGGTCTCCTCAAAATCTAAACTCTCAACCTGAGAGAAACCCTGAGCTACCAGCCTAGCCTTATTTTGAATGACTACCCCATCCTTACTCTGCTTATTCTTAAAGACCCACTTAGTTCCTCTGACATTATGATCACTAGGGGACTCAACAAACGACCAGACCTTGTTTCTCTCGAAATTTTCTAACTCCTCATGTATGGCATTGACCCAAGACTCATTAGACAGTGCATGACAGGCATTCTTTGGCTCGAAAGAGGTGACAAAGTCAGAATAAAGACAGAAATGAGATAAGCCAGATTTTGAACACGTGACATGCTCAAGAAGATCTCCTATGATTTGCTCCAGAGGATGACATCGTTGAATGTTATGGGGAGGTCCTGGATAAGATGAAGTGGCCTCTATCTCATGAGCTGTTGAGGTAGGAGCAGAGCCACTAGCTCCAAAAGAACTAGAAGGTAAGGGCTAATCTCCCTGAGGCGCAGTGGTAGAAGCAGGCACCTCAAGGGAAGGATGGAATGGATCAGGTAAAGAACCTTCATCTTCATCCTCCTCATCATCTACGAAGATGATCTCGGACTGCACTACTAGACCTGAGATGTCAGGTCTAGTGCTAGGACTAGCATATTTGAAAGTCACCTTACAGGTCTCTATAATCTTGCTAAATTCGTAGTTCTAGACCCTATAAACCCATGAAGAAGTCGAGTAACCCAGAAAGATACCATCAAATGAGCGAGACTCAAACTTATCTAGGTTCCTAGACTTCAAAATAAAATACTTGCAACCAAACACACAAAAATACGAGACACTAGGCTTTCGCCCATACCTCAACTCATAAGAAGTGCAATGCAAGTGTGCTATTAGAAAAACTCTATTTGAAACGTGGCATGAGGTGGCTATAGCCTCAGCTTACAACTTCCTAGGTGTAGCATACTCATCTAGCATCGTCCTACCCATCTCAACCAGGGTACGGTTCTTCCTCTCCATGATGCCATTTTGCTGAGGGATGTGCGGAGAAGAGAACTGATAGTTTAAACCTGTCTCATCACAGAAGCTCTCAAAGTAGGAGTTCTTGAACTCTGTGCCATTTTCACTGCAGATTGCTCGCAAGGCACCAGGGAGCTCAACAGATAACCTACCAAACAAACCCTAAAAATGACTAAAAGTCTCATCCTTCGAAGCTAAGAATAATACCCAAGAGAATCTTGAGAAGTCATCAACCACAACAAGAATATACCACTTCCCGCTAGCCGACTGCACTCTAACTAGACTAATAGTGTCCATATGAAGAACCTGTCTTGGTGTATCAGTTATAGTCACAGTGACTGAGGGATGAGAAACAACAACCATCTTGCCATGCCGGCAAGGAGCACAAACTAAGTCTTTCACCATCTTGAGTTTGGGCAGACAACGTATGACACCGTGGCCACTAACTTAGGTCAAATGATCAAAGTCAATGTGACCAAGTCTCCTATGCCAAAAAGAGAGATTATGGGACTCTCAAACAACTAAGCACCTGAGAGAATCACCAGATGACTCAACAAAATCAGCACGAAAAATCCCCCCAAATATAGAAATCCCGCAAACTAGACTCCCAGAAGAATCAAGAATTTTGCAAGCATTTTTCTTGAAACTTACCTCGAAATCATCATCGATAAGCTAAGAAAAAGATAGCAAATTATAACGCAGCTGACATGCGTCATTTTTGCATATATTTAGCCGTTATTTTACCCTCATATTCTTCACATTTTAAGACCATTTATCATCATTTACATACTTTTTCCATATTTAATTGCTCGAAAATGGACCATTTTACATTTTTTCTATATTTTTATGCAGGTCGGCGCGATCGAGGCACATAAATGACAAATCTGGACTTTCAGGACTGCTCCGTACAGATGTGCCATCGTCATGGATGCGTAGGATCAAACCGCGATGAAATCGGACTTCCGGAGGGCCAGAACAGAAGAAATCTCATTGGGGAAGGACTTGATTGTAATTTTGGAAAACCTGGAGGGCTAAATCGCAAATCGTCGAAAACCCCAATCTCCTAAAAACCCTAGCTGCCGCCTGGAAAAAAGCTGGAGCCCGGCATTTCTATTCTTCCCTGCCTCCCCTTGCTTTTCCTCCCTTTCTTCTCGCCCGCCGTGGCGGCCTGCCATCTCGGGCCAGTGCCCTCCTTCTCCACTCCCTTCTTTGCCCCCGCCGCTCCTCCTTCTCCACCCTCAGTGCCGCCGCGCTTTTATTTCTTCTCCAGCCGCCTTCCTTCTCTTTCGGCGATCCACCGCACCAGCTTCATCGGCGTCCACCATCCCCCCATCTCCATTAGCCCAGCCGCTCCTCCCTGCCGCTTCTCCATCTCCACCACACGCCACTTCCTGTGCGCCGCCGCACCTCCATATCTTCCACATCTGGCCACCCCCTTCTCACCCGCAGCTCCTCCATCGCGCTATCTCTCTCCGCCGCCTCTCTCTTTCTTCTCCACCACCGGTGCTGGCATCTTCTTACTCACCTCGGTGCCGACACTCACCACCCTCTACTCCGGCCGCCGCTCCAGATCCACACCGCCATCCACCATTGCGCCGGGGCCACAGCTCTTCACGGCCGCCCTGCATCAAGCCTTCTTCAACCTCCTCACCGCCGGCGTCTCCACCGCAACCGACGGCATCGACCCCTACTTCCGCTTCGACATCACCAGCTTTCACCCCGTCGGCATCACCTCTGCACCTTCTTCCTCCTCGGTTGTCTAATTTCCTCCCCCTTTATTTCTTTAGTTCTTAATTACTATTCACACTGTTAACTGACATTTACAATTTGCAATGTGTTGATGAATTGTGGATTATCATCTGTGATCTGTGATGTATGAGATCAGTGAGTATGTTATTGTGCTCTGTTTTGTTAGTGTGATATATGCTCTGTGATAACTGTGCAAATTGTGTTCTGTTAGTAGTATTTTCAATAGTGTTAATTGTGATCAGTTAGTCTGTGCTTATGGTCAGTTTGTGATCAGTGTTGTATAGGCTCTGTCTTGTGCTTGTCCTGTTTTCCGTGTTAGTATATGCGTTTGTTTGAGAGTCTCGTTGATTTAGCTAGTCAAGCGCCGGATTCCTACCTCTTCTTTGTCTCGACCCCTCTTTGCTTTTTCAGCAGTGCAGCCGATAGTTAGATTGTGCGAGTGTTTGTCGTAGTCTGTTGTGTTGTCGTGTGTCATCGTCGTCTAGTTAGCTATCGATCGTTCTCTCCCTCGTTCTCTCTCGACTTCCTCCGTGCTTCTGGACTTCCCCAGTGCTTCTCGACTTCCTCCTTCAGTCTCGCGGTTGGTAGTTAGTTAGATTGTCGGTCGGTAGTCGTGTTCATTTGTGTAGTCGTCATTGTCGTTTCTGTGTCATTTGTGTAGTCAGTTCGGTCGTACGACGTCCATTCGTACGGTTGTTCGTTCCATCGTCTTTCATTTGTTTAGTTCGTTCGTCGTTTTGTCTGTGCGAGTTAGAGTTCATTCGGTAGTTTAGTTTTCTCCCCTGTTTCGATTAACCTATCTTTAGCTGAGCATAGGTAGCCTCAGTCTAGTCCCTGTGGAGAACACGACACTCGCCGCTATTTCAGTGGCAACCCGTGCACTTGCGGGTGTGCTATTTTTGCACGATCAGCAGCTTACTCACTAAGGAAACATCCTTAAAAATGAAAGAATCATTAAAACGCACAGAACCTTTAGCAATGACTCGACCGAAAGAAGCATCTCTAAAGGTGATCATCTCATCACCTGGAGGTTGGACTAGGGATGAGAACTAACGAGAGTCTCCTGGTCATGTGATGAGAATAACCTGAGTCGATAGGCCAAACCTCTCCCTTCCCCAGCGAAACTCGAGTCGGTGAGAAGACATCATCGTGGCTCAAGACTAGGGTAAATAAAACAGATTTAGAAACCCAAGATCGAGTCACGTGATGAGCGTAAGATGCGATCCACGAAACAAATGATTGATCTCTAGCTACTCTACACTCTCTGCCTCTCATAGAATCAAAAGGTCTAGGTGCACACCTCAAGCCTCTGTTAGGTCTAACCGCTATTAAATAGCGGGCTTCGACTCTGAGCAGTATGTTGATCATACCATGGATAGCTATCTCAATGGGGAAATAAGATCTATCCTCGGGATGGTGGATACCCTGACCAGAGGCAACTCAAGGACCAGAAACAAAAAGAGCCTAAAAACTGAGTCCTCGACGCTTCCTAGAACCAAACACCTCGAAAGAGGTATCTACAACTCTAGACCTCGTGTTGGTCTTAGGAGTACTCCGAGTATAGGGCTGACCCTGAATACCCGTAAGGCTGACCTTGAATACCCGTAAGAGCATGAACACGGTCTCTTTATGTGATCTTGGCGTGCCTAAAGTAGATCTCAATCATATGTCCATTCTTCTGATAGAAGGTACAATGAGACTTTGCCTTCTGAGAGGTCGAAGTAGCATGATGAGGGTTCACCTTTTGAGAGGTCGAAGCAGCAAATGACACAATCTTACTGTCAGAAATCACCTGGACAAAACCCACAGACTTAAACTCAATTTTCTTAAGCTCGGGCACAACTTCGATCATGTCTGCTGCTACAGGTCTAACAATAGCAAGTGGATGTTTCCTTACATCCTCTAAGAAATCATACCCTAGACCTTGATTAAATTTGCAAAACTTAGATTTGTCTAGAATAAGATTAACCATTTTCTTGCCTCCAACAAATTTTTCAAGAGTGTTCATGATGTACTCACACTCCCAAAAAAGAGAGGCACATGAAGAATAGGGAGAAGGAGATGATGAGGAACCAGAAGGAGGGAAGAAGAACTAGAAGTAGAAAATCGAATAGCACGTGCATATCTCTCCTTGTACACGGTCGCCTCAACCTTGAGGGCTTCGCAAGACACACAAGGGTTAGTCCTAATCCTAGCCATCTGGTCCTCGTAACTCTTCCTAAAAATATCTAGCATTTCCTTAGATTTCTCCCCTACTTCACCACAGAAAGAGCAAGTAGATTGTGGCTTTTCTAGTAGATTCTTAGTTAGCTTCACATATTTTTTATCCAATACAATCAATTCAGATTTTAGTTTTTCACAATTATTGCATGGTGAGCTAATAGGTGCCTTAGAAGCATATTGAGCCATTTTCTTGTTGTGATCACACATGTCTTGAAACTACTTAGAAATTGATTCAAGTTCAGCAATTAATTTTGGACAGTTGGCACAAGAAACAACAGGCTCAAGCAAAGCAACTTGTATTTCAATAATTTTATGATCCACCTTCTTTAAGTTAATCTTCAAGTTGTTACAACTTTCACATGTTTCAGGCATATCAAGAGGCATGGTATATAGATATCTAAAAGCATTGTCCTTATCCTCATATGAGGTGTAAAATATAGTCTCAACAAAATCAGATGAAAGAGGAGTAACTCTAGCCATCTCTATCTCAGCTAACAGACTAACATTCTCTATCTTAAGAAAATCTAGCTCAGAATTCACACTATCATGAGAGGTTCTTAGCTTCTCCATATCTCCCAGCAAAGAAGTACATACATCACAATTATCACGGGAGGGAGCAGATATAAGTGAAGTAAGTTCCTGTGACAAGCTCTCTACCTCTTTCTCTAACTCACCACACCTAGTCCTAGACCTAGCATAAACCTTCCCTAACATGAGAAAAGCATCATTGAGCTTGTCAATGTTTTAATATCGATCTTACGTATGACTTGTTTGGATTCAAGAAAACTCTTAGAAGACCCAGTAAGAGTAGAGACACAGATATTTTATACAGGTTCGGGTCTTTTTCTGAGAAAATAATAACCCTACATCCTGTGTGATTACTAATTACTAGAAAGAGGAATTACAATAGAGAATTATGCAAATGGCTAGCACTATCTCCTTCTTCGATATGAATGCCTTTGCTTCTCTCTTTGGCATTAATCTTTATATAGCCTGCGAAGCAACGGTAGTTGTCCCACGTTAGAAGACGCCTCAACACTTTGGATGATAACTGCCTGACGGAAGTTACTATCAGAGAGACATAAAAGAATGCTCGTTGTGTAGTGGTTGTTGTCAGAGAGAGATCGTGTGTGGTTATTGGATAAATGCACTCTCTAACTACCTTATTAGACGAACCCACGATGCAGTTGTTCGTTATAGACAAGTTAGTCAGAGATAGGTTAGTCGCAGGAAGGTCCACGTCCATAAGGTGGTGTGTGGTGAGCTTGATTGTGGCTATTGGTCAATGGAAATGCTTCCTCTCTCTTCCTTGCCTAGCTTGGCTACGGCCTTTTATCTCCTCCTTGTGCTCTCCTATCACTGTGCATAGGAGGGTGAATTTGGATATTTTGGGCTGGGTGGCTGCAAAATGGAACTTTGGAATAGATTTAGGTTGGCCTTTAACGTCGGATGATAAAATCCTATGGCTACGGTAGGTGCCGACTGGTTTCGGACGGTCTAGTATCTCAATGAGCGAAATACCCATTGTGCTAACTAAATTAGGGTTCTGACGCCAAGCTGGCTTTTAATTTTTGTATTTTGTTCGGTCTTTTTTGGTACCTTAATATTTATTTTTCTCATAACTAATACCTAGTTTATTGTTGTAATTCTAGTTAATTGTAATTAATGTGTGAAATGCGATCAATGTAATTTAAATTTTGTAATTTATGATTAATTGTAATTATGCTGTGATTATTTATATTTTTGAGACGATTATTTGGATTGAGATTGAGAATTATAAATTTGATGTACTTTGAAATATAATTGATGTAATTTAGCTTGTTATATTGAAGTAATATAGACTGTTAATATTTTTATTTGATTTGAGGAACCATTTTAATTATCGCTTGACTGATGTATTTTGTATGTTGAAAATGGACTATAATTAATTAATTGTTGTAATATGGACGGTTACATGTTTTATTTGAGTTGATGAACGCTTTTGATTGCAGTGTAATTAATTGTATTTCTTAATCTGGTATATTCAAACTATATTAACTCCTAGCGATGAAATTTGTGAATACACTCTATTTATTTACCAATCTTAGTTTTCAATTTAATTGGATACAGTGAAAAATTTTAAATTACTTCGTATTTTATTTATTAGCTATTTAATTAATTTTATTTAGCTCCATAACCTTCCCCTTAAGGTTTGTTGAAAGCAGAGACGTTACAGTTGACTACGCGCTAGTCAATGGTACTGCAGGGTAAATTCGATTCCACTGCAGAAAAAAATGTAGATCAGCCATCAAAGTAATTAACGTTTCCCTGAAGTAGTAGATAGACAAAAAGAAAGTTGTATTTTTAAACTTTTTTTTTGGGATTGGGGGGCACAGAAATTTTTGTTTTGTCCTGTGGTTGAGTCATTTTCCTTTACAAAACTTTTGGTGTACGTGTCGTTAATTTGATCATTCATTTCATTTAGAAAGTGACTATATACGTGATCAAAATTTCGTCACAACTTGATTCCCCGTAAGCTCATGAATTTGCCCCCAATTGTGCCGAAAATTTTGTCCGTAGAAAAAAAAGTATGGCATGCCGCTTGCCGCACATTCTCTGGATACCAGCCGAAGTTACCAAACACCACCCTCTAATCTCACTGGTCAGGATATTGTGTCATGCCTGTTTAAGATTGATAAGATGGGCCAGGATCAGGCCTTATTCTGTTCTTTGTGCTATATGGACCCAAAATGCTGAAAGGGCTGGGGATAAAACTGGCCAATGTGGATAGTGTTGGGTTAGAATCTTATCGGGCTGGGATGGGTTCGATATGTTTGAATTGGGTTTTAGATTTGCAAATATAGGGTTCGGCTGATTAGCATCAAATTAGGCCCATTAAGATCTAGGAGGATCGTCCATATACAATTCTGAATAGCATCAAATTAGGCCAATAAGTTATAGGAGGCTCGTCCATTTACACTTCTGAATAGTTTCACTTTCGGTGGTACGTCGATGAGCCCATGGAATAAATAGGGCCATTGTCGCTAGCAACGAAAAGGTCACCAGCCAAGTCCAATCCATTCAAACGAGCGAACAAAGAAGAACACCTTCTCTCAGCGAGCTCAATTCGATCCAGCCAACATGCAAATTGCAAAGGAACTCTGCTCTTAACAAAATGCAAACAAACGAAGACTTACACTGAACCCCCCCTCCCCCCCCCCCCCACACACACACACATTTTTTTTTGGCTAAGCCATATACAATAGTTGTTTTTTAAGATCGTCTCTAAGCTTCTACCTCATCTAAAGATAACACTCGAGACAACATCTCCAACAGTTTATTTCTAAAATTAATTTCTCTAACTGTTTTATATTATTTTCATCACATTTTCCCTTCACACTTCATTGCTATTTGTGTTGGTTTGTGTAGTGAGATTGTCTCTTACATAAGAGATAGCATATTCTTTTTTCTCACATCATCTTTCCACCGCATAAAAATTTGCTGGCATGATATAACTAAAAGACAATTACTATTGAAGATGTCCTTATGCAGGCTTGGATTTCTCCAAAGCCAAGACGACTTTTAACGTACGATCCTTCAGCCACATTCCCAGCCAGGTCCCTGGCCGTGGCAGCACAAATAATTGCACTGACCGAGTGACTGAAACCCCAAGTCCCGAAGAGCCAAGTAAAACTCGCGCACCAGCCGACGAACACCGCCGTCCGCGCCATCCCAGCACGGGGCACGGCCTGCGCGCGCTTTGACACCGTGCGTCGCGTCCTTAGTTTACTCCTGCACGCAGTGCGCACGGCCGCTGGCTGGTCCCCTCGGAACCCAGCGAGCGAAAGAAACGACGCCGCACTGCTGCGGCCAGCAGGCAGCGCATGCCGGCCGGCCGGTCCATGCCCATCCCCTCTGATCTGATCCCTCGTCTGCCGCATGCCGCGCTGCGCCGTGCGAAGCTCTGCGTAAGCCTAATATGCCCACGGACGAAGGCCAGGCACGCACGCGCTGGAAACCGGCCAAGATTAACCAGGAACGAACTGCCTGAGCGCCTTGTCAGTTGTCACGGCCTCTTATTAAAGTGAAGTGAAGCGGCCTCAATTTCAGTCGATCGATCGATCGATCGAGCTGGTCCCTGAGCCAGCTACGGACGAATCGGGTGAGGCACCGGCCGGCCACGGACGTACTGTACGCCCAGCGGCGGATCCAGCGGTGGGGCGGGGGGCTCGAGCCCCCTTCCTGCTACCGGACCCTTGGAGCCCCCTCTAAATTTTTAGCTATCGATGTATAATGTAGAAGGGATTCTAAAAATTTTTCCTTGATCCGCCACTATGTACGCCGTCTGCATGCCGCGCTAAGCTAAGCTAAACTGGGCCTTTTAATGGGGCTGTTCTTTACATGCAGGCAAGTGGTCGCCTGACCGTAGTCGCCCATGCATGGCGTGGCGTTCACCCTCATCTGCCTGTAGCTTTGTTCAGCTTTTAAGGTTACTGGTTCGACCTTATTGTACGCAATCTAAGCTAAACTAAACTATCCACCGTGAGAAGTTAAGAATTCGACCTTATTGTAATGTGAGAAGTTCTTTTTTGGATTAAATTGTAGCGTGAAAATTAGTCATCATGTTAAGAAAGGAACATGCGGTTCACTTATTAAACACTGAAAAGCTAGCCGAAATTGAAGGACCACCATGTAGCTCCACTTTTCCACCAATCAAGGCCAAGCTAGCTCAGCTAGCTCCAGCACGCATCAAACAACAAGCATCCATCCAACAGAAAACGAACTAATGTGTTTCACATGAACCACTTGACTTCCGGCGCCACATCTCGACACCAGCTGCGCCAATCAGTCGCCGTCCGGGCCAAGATTCACACACAACTGCGCACAGAAACCATACCTGGCATGGACCCCTATTTCGGGGCAATCCGACGGCCGCATGCTCCTACACTGACGAAACATCCGAGCCCCATTAACTGATGCGGTTGTGCCTTACGCCTTTACCCATCCGAAAGAGACCTCATCCCAGTTCTTGGTCATCCTGGCCAAAAGCTTCAATGCAAAAACCTTGGTCATGCCACATAAATGGCAGTGCACATATAAAGGTCCGGCCTATCGGCGCAGCCGCCAGTTTTGAAAGGTTGGCGAGCTCATTCCCGTTGTTGCAGTGCATTAATGTGCCTATCGATCACTTTCCTTCTTCAGTGGCTTGATTTGAGGATAGTATCGTTGGCTCTCCCATTGGCTATGTTTCAGGGACCCGAGCTAGCTAGCACAGTGCAGAGGGAGAGGAGATGAGGGCTATGTCTTTGGGTAACAGTGCAAGGAAAGGGAGGTTTTGAGACTGTTTTCCTTTCTTCCGGGACCAGGGTGAGGAATACGTACATGTCATCATGATGCGTGCGTGCAACTGTGCACTGAGAGGTCAGGGGCGTCGCCAATAAGGATCAACACATGCGCGTTGGCTGCCGGTTTCCGAGATCTGCTGCTGTTCTACTGGTGCCGAGGAGCCATCACTTTAGAGCAAGTTTAATAGTACAGATAGCTGCTACCTTCAATACATTTCTATATCATCAAAAGATAATGATGCAGTCAACTCATACAATAAGCTGGCTATAAGTTGTCTCCACAAGAGCTCTCAGTCATTTAATATATACATGGGTATTGATAATTTAATATATGCATGGGTATAGCAATTAATTCTATGGGTACATGCATGGATAATGCATCTTTTCCTGTGCTATAGCCTGACTCTTGCATGGGAGTCGGCTTGGCTCTCTCTCTCTCCTTTTCTCTCCCCTCCACATAAGACTATGCTGACATGGATTCTCTTGTAGCTAGCACAGTCAGCCTTATTAAACTTGCTCTTAGAGGCGCGTGCTGTGCATTGCTAGCTAGCTCGTCGTCCTAACATAGCAGACTTGCTACAAATGGCGATGTGTGGTCACTGCAACTATGGCGCCGCTCCAACCCTTTCGAGCGGAAGCGATTAGGGCCTCTTCTTTTCAGCTTTTGGCTTTTCTATAGTTATTAGCTTTTAAACAGAGTGTCTTTTCAAGATGAGGTCTACTAGTTACTTGTAGTACATACTGTATCAACTTCATTTATATCGGCAAAAACCACACGTGAGTTTCAGTTACTCTGTAATCTCTCACACGAACAGCTTCCAAGACAGTGAATAAGGGCGAGCATAGACGGCTTTGGCAGACAGTGGCAATGGCGAACAACGACTCAGGTGGTGCAGCCCAAATGGGTCGGCCCAACCTCGAGAGAGCTATAGGCAGCAGTGGCACAGGCAGGGGAGCTCGGCGGTGGTGCTCGTGGCATCAGGGTAGCGGCCAAGGTGCGGGCTCCACAACGGTGCTCTGGCGGTGTCCTTCGGAAAATAGTGCAGTCACAAGCATGGATAAGGCAAGGACAGTCCGGTAGTGTGGGTGGCATATCCCGAGATGGTCGGAGGTGGCAGGGCGACGGTGGCTGGTGCCAAAGAAGGAGGTGGCGAGGCGGCGGCAATCCACGATTCAGGATAGACCTGATTGGCATGGGGAATAGGTAGAGAGGATGATGGCAAGGAATTTTGGTGGCTCACCGAGTGCAACAAGATCAATCGCGCACAATGGTAGAGTCGCAAAGGGGACGACAATGAAATTCCAATGATGTACTACGAGAAAGAGAAATTTATTGAGGAAAATGTTAGTAAAATGCTAGAATACAATGTGACTCAAACAAAAATTGTGAAAAGATCACACGAGTGGTAGGGACAGTCAACAGCGTTGGCTAGCTACAGGGAATATGGTCCTATGTGGTGGTGACCGCGCATGAGTAGCAATGGGAATTCTAGAGAGTGTGCAGGGATAGAATGCGGTGTCAAGTCTCCAAAAGCCAAAAGCCGATTTGAACACCCCTACTTCGAAAACGCTTTGAAAATCAGCTCAGACAAAAGCCAAAAGCCGATTTGAACACTCCTACTTTCATCCATGGCTTCTTCCAGCTACCACAGTGCCATTTTATGCCAAAAATAAAAGCCACAGCTGTTTGGAATAGGTGTAAGGTCGAGGATGCCAACTAGAGGGGGTGAATATGTGCTTTTAAAATTCTCTCTTTGGCTAAAATCGAGTTTACGTGTGGAAGCATGAATCAAATCAATTTTGCACAATTAAGGCCTAAATCGTCTAGCTTTACCTAATTGCACCAACACTCTAAATCTATGTCAAGGTTTGTAATCCTAGTGTGACAAATAATCAATTTAATTTCTATAAATACAAATTGCAACTATGTAAATTCATGTAAAATCCCAAATTTTGGAATGTTTCAAAATATGAAAATTTTAATTTTTCACGTATTTTGTTGATATTAGGATTTTTTTGGAATTTAATTGGGCTTCGCTGGAATTTGTGTTATGCAAATTAATACAAGGAAAGAGACACAATAAATAATAATAATAATAATAATAATAATAAAGGAAAGTAAAATTTAGATCTAGGCTAAATTCCTTGCAAAAATTAAAGCGACAAGAAAAAAATGAAATTTAAACTCAAATTCAATTTTTTAAAAGAAAAGATAAAAACAATTGAAGTCAAATTCAAGCTCAAATCCAAAACCAAAATCAAATTCAAATAAAAACAAAAAGAAAATTTCCAAACCAAAGTTGGGTCAGCCCATTTCCTTCCCTCCCTTTTCTCTTTCCCTTCTCAGCTCACTGGCCTAGCACTCTCCCTCTCTCTATTTCTCTCTCCTCTATGTCCCTGGCCACACCCTGACCTAGCCCCATTGCGCACGCCCTCCATGCTGTGCCGCCTGTGCCACACACTCGCCCGTGCTGCACGCATGACCACATCACACCCATGTTGTTCCGCCTGTGCCATGCACTCACTAGCACCGCATGCACGCGCCCCTAACCCATGTAGACCACGTGTGCAGCACCATGTACCACCACACTGTTGCGCCCACGTCGCGTATGTGCTCACATCGTGCCAACTTGTCCCATGCGCCACATCGCTCTCCCAGCCGTGCGCCGCCTCATCGCTTTCATTGAGCCATGTACGCGCATGCTCGACCTGTGCCAGCACCACACACTTGTGCTACGCTCCCATGCCCTCTCCCATACCGTGTGGTCTACACTACACCACTCGCTCTCTCCCCATCGCTCCACACTACCCCGCACCGTGTGTGTCACCCACACCTCCGTCGGCCACCGCGCGCACCATGAATGCATGCATAGTGCAAACACTAGCCGCCCCAGCTACTTAAGATGCACATCCCCTCTACTCGCTCCTTACCCATCCCCACTCACTTCCCTCACGTCACTAGAGCCCACACCATGCTGAGCCGAGCTCATCGCCGTGTCCTACCGTAGCCACCCCATAGCACCACCAATCCGATGAGCCCATTCTCTCTCTTTCCATTCTAATCTAGCCGTCTCTCGCTCCTCTTCAATCCCTCTCGCTCGATTTGGATTTCGTTCACAGAAACTCGTCGGTGCCCCCGTCTTCTTCCTCTCCAATTGAAATCATCGCTGCACTGCCATTCTTACATCGGTGAGCCTCTACCCAATTTCATTCATCTAGAGCACCCTCATGCCCTTCTCTCACTTCTTCCTTGGCTAATTTAGGTCACCGTCATCACTAGTTCATTGTCACCATTGAAGGCCACCACGCTGCTTCAGGCCATCATCACCGGACCGCCCTGAACCTCCTCTGACCTCGCCATCCACTCCGGTGAGCTCCACTTGCCCCCTAGATGCTTCCCATGCCCTTCTTTTCCTCCCCACACCATTACAAGCCTCAGGTGCCATGATGGTTGCACACCGCTGCAACTATGGCAGCCGCTGCCACCACGGCAATTCACCACCAGCGACACCATCACCACCTATGGGTTCGCCACACACCCGATGACCTATTTTGGGTATTGTCACCAACTGCTGCTGCTCCCCTCGCTGATGACAAGCACAACAGCACCTTTCCCTATTCAAACGTGGGAGAGGGCGCTGTAGCAAGACAATTAGTAGTAATGAAGTCATTAGGATATAATTAAGTTAAGCTAATGACATTAAATAATGTTAATTAGTCACTGACATATGGGCACAACTCATTAAGGATTCTAATTAAAATTAGATTTTAATTATGAGTCATTGATAAGTAGGCCATCTTTACTGTAACCGGCCTGACCTATCAGCCACTCATAAAGAAATTAAATACTAATTAAAATACTAATTATGAGTCATTAAAAAGAAATTAAAAAGCCTTGGTCCCACCTGTTAGCATCTAACATCTTTTCCAAAAAGAAAATAAATCAAAAAAGAAATTAAAATTGTGGGTCCCAGCTATCACTAATAGAAACTCTCTCTCCTCTATTGATTTTGGGGATCTTCCCTAATTTAAACTTTAGAAGGCATGTCTCACTCATTTTAAATCCAAATCAAATGAAACATATCTCTAAATTGAAGATCTTTCTAACGAAGGCAAAATCATGAATTTAGGAGTTCATTCGATTAAATGTTATGCTAAAATATAATTATGTATATATAGGATGTCACTGATATTTATTTTATAATTCAAATACTAATTAAAGACACTACTAAAATACAACTTTGTTTAATATGAAAGATAGTACAAATCATTAACATGCCATTATGACTTGATTTAAAATACCAATTCAAATAGGGATGATGTTAGAATATAGTTATGAAGGATGTCTAAATACTAATGTGCTCTCGACCGTAAATAATTCCTTTGCAACACAATATATGGGGTAAGATGTGTTCTAGCTTGTCCATGTAATTAGAATTTGCATAAAAGTTTAGTTAGTATTACATACTAAATAAAGTGAATTGCTAAGCGGTTGTGCATCGACTAAGGCTCGGAGTATTAGGATTATTGCTTAACGCACAGATTAATCAAAGTTACAACCTAGGATTAATTAATTATCAACTATAGTTTATAAGTAATTAGAGGCATAACTATTGTGAGCTATTAATTAGCAATTAGTGGTATAACTTGTCAACCACTTAGGTGCGTCTTCTGTATAAAATATTATGGGAATTAATTAAATAATTAAATAGTTGACACACATTATAGTTAATAATTGAATTAATCATTTGTTTAATTAGCAATTAAACCTAAAAGAATACTATGTCATGAACTTCCCATCAATGGAAAATGTAGGATTAATATGGTTAATTAAAAACACACCTATCATTTGTAAAACCCATACCATAAGCCTTAAATAATAATATTTGATAAAGACTGCCCAGTGTATCGTGTAGACCCTCGTATATGTCCATAGGTCTCACCTAACTCCCAGAACTTCCTTAATAAATAGAAAATAATAAAATAAATCATTAAATTAGGTTCAACTATGTTTAATTGCTTTCGAATCCGGAGTGAAATATTCCTATGAATATTCATTTAACCTCCTTGATCCTTCCTTCCTGGCAGATTTTGTCCATGCATTTTCCCCTTACTCAAACTTCATTTGACCCCGTCTACATCCTACACTCACTAGAACCCTGTCTCATATCACCAAATTAATTATGAATGAATTTAATTAAGTTTATTTAGATTTATTTGACTTTTGATGTTCACTTCAATTGATTCAAATTCTTTTGAATTTATTTAGTTGTCCTTGGATTTATTTGATTCGGTTGATTTTCGCAACAATTCGAGCATGATCAAGAGCCAAATAAAGACAAAGACCAAGACCTTGAGTAAGAATAATTCCACAGTAAATTGAACTAGGCAAGTAATCACTTTGATCATATTACACCTACCTTTTGAATGCAAATTATTTTATTTAAAATTGTCAAATTACATGCCTTACTTTCATTAAAATTTGGGCACAGTTGGAGTACGAGAGTGTAGTTTGTGGTAGAACCACCCGAGTAACCTTAAAGACTAAATATTATGATGTTCTCCCAAGGTAAAGCAGCGCAACAACAAGCTATAATGGGTGTCACCTGGCTACTTAATTTGCATCGACCCAGCACTAGTAGCACCATTTGGTGGAACATGGGTAAGAGTGCCGGGGAGAGGCCTTGATGTGATGGTGCAAGAGGGGGGCTTTCGGAGCGGGCGAACAGAACCCCACGATAGTGTGAACCTTAGTGGGCGTAGCCATATTGGAAAGATGTATTATAAAGGCCTTGTGATGGTCTTCTTGATCTGCTTGCCTGAGGAAGTATAAAGAATATAACAAGTTGAATATCTCTTATGGATAAAGTGTGTGACCTTTTTAGGGTGAAAATTATTTGAATAGTTGTGCCCATGGTTATGTGTAGGCATGGGAACTTACTTGAATTAGTGTCTATTTTACAAAAAAAAATCTTTATGGGTGGGAAGAAAAGAAAAATGATGGGTGGATATAACCCTGGCTTTGATTTCTTTAGGGTGGATAGAACCTAGTGGATATGATGGCACTACTACAAAATAAGCTATACTGAATGCCTCATCATAGACAGTTCATAGGGAACTGTCTGTGCTATAATTATCACAGGTAATTTTACAAATATGACCATGTATTGTCTGTGATACGAACTATCATGGTTCTTACTGATAACCATCTATGATAGTTCACAGACAGTAATTAATACAAATAATCTATGATAATTACAGAAATCACAGATGGTTTTTAATTAGAACTGTATGTGGTAGTTGACATACGGTTATTAATACGAACCATATGCGATAGTTGCATATCACAGACAGCTTGTGGTTGCAACCATCTATGATATGTATTTGTATGCATGAATGACACTTCGTCTCCCCTATGCACACCTCTTCGATCGTTTCAGATCCCCGATGCGTCTCTTTGTCTCACACGCTGAATGTATTCCTTGTTGTATAAAATTGATTGTCCACCACCGGAGATTAATCCCCACATCGCTGATCCTATATCGCCGACCGGCTATCTTCCTTGTCTCTCAAGCACAAATAAATGGCTCCCTACACTAGCGGATGCTGCAAAAGGACACTATGCCAACAGTGTCCTCCTTCCTATGTCTAAGGATTTGTCAAAACAGTTGAAGGCCACCTTCTGCTGTCTTGACATCCTCCTCCACCGCGTCTTCCAATTGGTCGCCTGCTTCCTGCAAGCTAACCTCACCATTGATGAGGCATGTTGCATGTTGCAATGTTGTTGTCTTGACATTCCTCCATAGCAATGTTGCATGTCTCTAGGAGGCATGCCGTCGCTTGGAGTGCTTAGTCGAGGCGGTGGGCAACCGAGTCAACCTTGCTGAGACCCCTCAAGAAAGGGAAGAGAGCTTATGGGCATATTTCAAGTTGATTATTTAGTCGGAGGTTGTTTGCGAGACACTCAAACGAGCGCGTCAGTGAGTAGATGCATTTCAGGCTTTTTTCGCTGATAAACCTTTTTTCCCGGGCTGCATGCCACAATACCCAAGATTGTCATCCATTCTTTAATTGTTGAAATTGAAGGCAAGCAATGGTTTGTCCAACAAGAGTTTCATGGCATTGTTAGATCTCCTAGCGAACATCTTTTCATAGGGAAATGTGTTGCCGAGAATCACCTACTAAGCCAAGAAGATTCTTTGTCCATTGGGAATAAAAGTAGAAAGAATACATACATGTCTAAATTATTGTATCCTCTACCATAAATAGTATGCAAATTTACATATTTGTCTGGTGTGCTAAGCATTTGGATACAATCATACAAGCGTAAGAATGACTTCGATGACAGCGAGGGCATCGAGGTGAAGTAAGAACCTCCTACTAAGATGTTATGGTATCTGCCTATAATTCCCCGTTTGAAGCGTTTATTTGCGAACTAGAAAGAGCGAAGTGGAATGATCCCACACGGCGATCGAACATCTATTTGGAAAATATTCCAATGTAATTAAGAAATTAACATATAATTAAGAAATTATTCCATTGTAATTGATTCAGTAATTTAGAAATAATTTCATCTGTGATTGTATCTGCTTGCTTGTTTTCAGAGGACATAGCTAGCATTTCTTGAGGCTAGCCGAAAAACCGAATATGTTGTATACAGAATGAACTATCACAGATAGTTTAGTAGCACAAACTATCTGTGATATACGTATCATAGACAGTCCCGTAATAGAACCGTCTGTAATATATACTTCACATCACAGACGGTTCAATAATATAACCATCTGTGATAAGCCACCACATCACAGACAGTTTTATAATAAAACTATCTGTGATATACTATCACATCACAGATGGTTCCATAATAGAATGGTCTGTAATATTAATGTCATAGACAGTTCTATTATAAAACCGTCTATGATAATTCTTCTATAAGTAGAGCTAGTGATAGGGTTTGCGCTCTAACTCTTCACTCATGCACCCCTATGTCTCCTCGTCCCCCCTCTGGCACCGATGCTATCGCAGAAGCCAACATCTCCATCTTCTCCTTCCTCACTTGACGTGGTAGCCCCGTTGTCTCTCCTCCCGACGCCGCCTCTCCTTCCCGACACCGCCTCTCCTCCCGAAGGTATGGATCCCAAATCCTACTTCTTTACCTCATATGTGACAGATCTATCTATATCTATTAATGTGTGTTAAAATCAAAGTTCAATGTGTTCATGAGTTCTCTCCTCCCCGTTGCCTCTTCTCCTAAAGGTATGGATCTCAAATCTCATTTTTTTTTACCTTATGTGTGTTACATCCGTCCATATATGTTAATGTTTTTTTGATGCGGAACCCAAAAAGGAATGGGGAAATGAATGTGGGAGGGAAGGTGGGCCTATTTGTGTTGGGTTGGACGTGGTAATTTTGTTGGGGTAGTCTCGGTGTGGTCCTCACGTGGATGAAGACATGGATGGTTGTTCCTTGTCGTTGCCGAAGATGTTGCCTTCATGTCGTCCTCACGGTCAGCCTTCTGGGTCCTAGGTCGTCCACGCTTTCCTTCAGCTTCCACTACACTCTTGTCTCCCCTCCTCCAACGCTCCTCTCCTTACTTATATGAATGGGCTACTGGTTTTGGGGGCTTTGTGCTTGTGGCTTCCTTCGGTTGGCTCGTGGCTTCCTTCGGTTGGCTTTGGGGGCCAACCGAATTGTGGAGAAACATGTCACATCACTCAAAATCCTTGTTAGGGGAGAAACAAATTGTGAGGGTGTGTGAGGATGGAAGTTGTAGTGAAAATAATGAAAAATAGCCAGGGAATGATTTTAGAGATAAATATTTAATATATTTTCACTAAGAAAAATCCCCCCTACACAAATTCTTCTCCTTGTCATCTTCTCCTAAAAGCTTATGCATGCTCCAATTGCATTTCTCTCCCCCTAAAGCGTATGCAAGCTCCACTTTGCAATTTCTAGACTTCTCTCCCCCTTTGGTCATCAAGCACCAAAATTTCTTTTTTTCTTAATAATAGATGCTTTTAACTTTCTTATGGTCCTTTAGTCTCTTCCATGAAGAATCATATACCACTAGTAGGGATTACTGATCCCACTTGTAAGAATAATTGATTTTGGGCACTTCATCTTCTCTTGAAAGATTTAAGGGAAAATTTTGTTGGCACTACTAAAAAAGTGTGCAATTCTACTTATACTATCACAATCATGTAATTTCTTTTTTGTCATCCTTCCATCCATGCGCATTTCACTTTTACCATTCCGTCCAATTTTCCATCAAGTCAACATACTTTTTATGGGAAATAGTAGGAGAGACTCCTCTTGTGCCATATTAGATAGATAATAATATACAAGGGAGAAAGGGCACAAAGAAGAAAAAGAAGCAACAAAGAGAAATCAAAGAGACCTAATCCAAGTGCCAAGCATTTAGAGCATTTTCTAAATATTGAAGTAATTTGCTCCAAAACTTTTTACAAAGAAATATAAACCACTTTTAGAGCATTTTCAACTCTATTCCAAAGTTAAATCTTTCTTGAAGATAATTTTAACATATCATGCTTTCATTTTTCAAAATAAGCTCATTTTCAAGAAAAATCTTCAAGATTGCCAAATTGTGTATGTGAGGGCACTTTTAGCATCCATTTATATGTATGAGTTATAAATAGGGGTGGCAACAGGGTCGGGAGTCCCGAGGGTGGCCCTCCGCCCCCGCCCTGATCCCTGCCAGCCCACCCTGGTCCCCGGCCCCGTTAGACTTCCCAGGGGAACACAACCCTCTGCCCTCGTTCCCGCGGGGACCCGACCCCCAAAGGAATCCCCGTGGGGGGATTAAAAATAGATTGAAATGTTTCTGTCGTAGCTACGAGCTAAACAGGAATGAAGGAACTAGTAGAAGGAGAAGAGGAGAGCTAGATCTGTGTGGAGCTGGTAAGAATGAGAGGACCTTGCCCCCTTTGCCCCTCCTGGGGGTTTACATATATGAGTGGGGTAGAATGGGAAATCCCCATTCTACCCCTTAGTATTTACAAAGGATGAGGGTACATCGGTATATTTACACTGGTATACTCCTCTACACTATTGGGCCTATTACATGTTGGACTAGTTGCACGGCCCAGTCACGGGGGGTTGGGCCACCCCTACAACAGTTTCTAAATAATAATATGCCTTTTTTTATTAATGTATAATTATTTAGATATACTTTTTTTACAAAATGTAATTTTAAAATATATATTCTAATATATAGATTCAAATTTTAGTCTAAATATATAAGAAAATAATACAATCTTCTATATTTAAAAACTACAGTACATTATTCAAAAATATATTTTATGTTTTACTGGGTCCCTGTCGGGCCCCACGGGGGGAGGATGACCCCCGTCCCCGCCCCGCTAACCTCGTGGGGCCCCACCCCCGTTCCCCTGTGGGGAGAGAATGCCCCCCACCCGCCCCTACCCCCAATGGGGAAATTTCCCGCGGCGCCCCGCCCCTGCGGGGGAAATTGCTACCCCTAGTTATAAATACCGTCGTGAAACAATAGATGTTAATATTTTTGACTCAAATGGTAAATCTCACGTCAAGTGCTAGATTGCACTTTAACCAATCTAGGATTTTAGATGAGTTTCAAAATCAAAGAACTTTTTATTGGTTGGTCTTCTGGAAATCTTTTGAATATCAAAATTGTTTGAAATAGACAATTCTAGAATTTCGGTATTGAACACTTTTTTAATTCCCTTTGGAATTGATTTTGGGCAATTTTTAAGTTTAAAGCCAAAAGAAGATACTATATTGTTAGTTTTGGGTTATAAACTCATTTACTTGAAATTAGTTTTTACTAAAGGCAAAACCTTTGGAAAACCTTTGAAATGCATTTGTATACATTTTTCAATCAATTTTTCAAAGATATACCAATAATTTAAAAAAATTTTACATTTGGCTAAACATCTCAATTTTGAAAAAGCAATACTAGCACTAAATTAATTAAGGCACACATAGGGATGTGATACACATGAATATAAATTAGCACTCTCCCTTAATATGCTACTTTCTACCTTGCTCAAGATTGCAATAATAAATATTTGAACAAGAGAAAGAACACAATTTTGAAATGATTTTCATGAATGCAATGCAACCTACATAAAGCTAGGGGCTAGATACTTCAATGTAGATACTTGTTACTGAGATAGCATTAAATCATTGGACAACCATGCCTCCAAGACATCTAGAAGTCAACAACCTTCAAGAGTACTAAGTCGAAGATAATCACTTGAATGAATCAAATGCCACATCTCAATAGATAGTAAATCCACCGCCAAATGCAACACATGAAATTGGATTTTCCTCTCCAAGATCATTAAGTGAAACACATGCACGTAAGACATGAGAGGGCTTACTCTTATCTCAACGGTGATGAAACACGAACCAACATGTTGTCCCCAATAGGCCACAAGGGGATATTTATACCCCACACCAAGAAACTAGCCGTTGGAGCAAGAAATCAGAAGAATCAGCCTAAGGCTGGTACTACAGTCAACTAATGGCTAGTACCACCACTCATCTACAACGGTTAGAAAACTAGCCTCGCTGTCAGTACTACAACCCACATAGGGTCCGATCCTACCACTGTGTCCGGTCGGACCACACAACCAAGAACCAGAAAATAGTGCTCGCTTGAAAAATACTACCAATAACAAATGCCCAGTTGTACCACAAAGGGTCGGTCATACTACTCGCATAATGTTGGTTGGACCACTAGCATAAGGCTGATCTACCGCTCACACAGAGCTGGTCGTACTGCCCCAGTCATACTACCACACGAAGTGCGGTCATACCACATGACCGATCCAACTGCTCACACAAAATCAGATGCACCGCCTTGCAATTTCTAGCAGATATAAGAGTGCATGCATTTCAACAATTTTACAATACACGTTCACAAATTATAGTCCATGGATTAAAATATGATTCATGATAACATGCAAATACATTCACACACTTTAGAATCATTAAGCACGGTGTAGGTACATGGATTTGAATCGTTTGCAAAACACATTTTTAAACTTAAGTTACATGTTACAAGGGTCATGCATGATCCTCAACTATTCGCAAAATACAATTGCAAACAATAGCATCTTGCCATGAAGAGCTAGAGCAATATAATACTATGGAAAACTACACTAGCAACCCAGTTTTTTACCAAATACCAAGACTAGAAAAATGACTAAGAAACACGTCCTTATTCTATGCTACTAATACATTTGCCTTTGGCAGTATCTTGAAGCTTGATGATGCACATCTTCACTTCAAATCCTGGTCCTTGACTTTAACCATCAACATATGATAACCTTTGGTGACTTGATGATCAACTCATGATCATTTCTACTATGGGATCTTGACTTGATGCTCATCAACTCATGATGATCATCTCTTCTTCTCGAGCCTCGACTTGATGATGATCAACACATGATGTCTTCACAAGTTCTCATTATGGGACATAGCCTATTCATTCAGATCAATGAAAATATTAGTCCAACAATATGATTCATTAATTATTAAAATATATCATTAACTCATAATGATGGGTCTAAATCCTTCGACATGGACTATATAGTATAAAATGTTTAGTATCATTTCATATAGGTGGGGGTTTACACTACATATGTCCTTAGTTAATCACGATACACTACTACAGAGAAGCCCATACTGGACGCCTTATCATAGATGGTTCCCAGAATTCGTCAATGTTGTAATTATCATAGATGGTTTTACAAGCGTGTCCATCTATGTAACTAGCAATGGCTAGAACCATTTGTGATATATAATTATCATAAACAGTTTCTTGTTAGTGATCATTTATGAATTATCACATATGGTTCGAATTAAAAACCATATGTGACTTCTGCAATTATCATAGATAGTTTTTAATAAGAACCGTCTGTGATAATTCACAGACACTTTCAACCAAAAACCATCTATGATAATTTACAGATGGATCTTAACAAGAACCATCTATGATATCCAATATATCACAGATATTTATTTTTAAAAATTATCAATGATAATATTCTTCTATATATACAGGGGAAACCTAACTCATTGTACTCCTACGCACACTTAGGTTTTCCAACACACTCAGGCGCCTTCTCAGCTCCCCCTTCTCCACCTCCGGTGACGCTGCCTCCTCCTCGGCTCCCCGTCGCATGGCTCCTCCTCCCGCCTCCCCTGTCACTGTCGCCTCCTCCTCGGCTCTGTCATCGCGTGTAACTGTAGCTTGCTACATGCGTTTAGGACTTGCAGCTAATACCAATACATTTGCCACCCTTCTCTATTCCTACTACAGTTTCTCACTTGAGAATATTGCTACAGCTTTGGAAGAGTTGCTTGGGAATAATATTGCAAAGCAAGGAACCCAAGTTTCACTTTTGCCAATCATTGAAGCTCAAGGTGTGCATCATTTGCATGTCTACATTGATTTCTAATGCATTTTCATACTTACGTGAGTGCCATGACATGTATGAATGGTTGATATGTGCATAAGTGTCATGCTACATTTTCATAAGTGATCCAATTTAATAAACGATATGTGGTAATTCATTTAGGATTCCATTGCTAATAGAAGGTAAGTAAAAATGGAATATTTGATATGTATAGAGAATACAACTTAAAAAATGAAATGCTACATGAATGTTGTTGCCATTCATAAACTGGAATCGTAATATTGTCCCAAACATTAATATGAATAGGATTTTCTTTATGTCAAGTATGTCATTGAAGTTATGACATTTCTAATATCCACTTGAATATAATCCCAGATGATTATCACTCTATGATCAAGGTTTTGTAAACATGATTGATTAATCAATTCTAAGTATAGAAGCATACTAGTGTGATTCAATTTGTTATGCTCATATTTTAGTATGCTCAGATTACGAAACAAAGGAGCAACTAAGAGAGAGGCCGAGGCATATCAAAAATGCCTAGGAGACAAATGACCATCATGGAGGTCCTTCAAGATTAGATAATGGCTTTTCTTTTGACACTGAGGTAGTACAACATAAAGTCACAACTAATAACTTATTTGTTCTTGATTTAGATGAAAGATGCACACATATTTCATGGTAACACTAACATAGTATTGCACACCCCATAATTTAAATGAACTAGAGACTAAGTCAGATTCCATATCACACTTGACAGCTAAACCTATGTCATGCAGTCGGAGCAGTAGTTGTTTTAAAACACTCTTCCAGTGAGATCTTGTAGAAATAATATATACCAAGATGAGAAAAGGAGAACCAACTGTGAATACATTCCTCTAGAAATTAGTAAGGCTGCTCATATTAGTATTTCTCAACAACTACAAGCGGAATATTAAAACACTGTACACTTGGGCTTCGAAGGGTATGAAGCAAATCACACACTCCAGTGTGTCAAGTTATATGAATTAGGTCATGGTTGCTATCTCTTTCTCCTCATCATGCTACATGTTGGATTTGGTTGCTGTCTTAGGCAAACTTCGTCACCTTTTTCTCGACTATCCATTGGCTTCTCGTCTTGGCATATATTAGCTACAAGATCTCATTGGATGAGGGTTTTAACACAACTACTACTCCGACTGATAGAGTTTTAGCTGTCAAGTGTGATATGGGATCTGACTTTGTCTCTATCTTGTTTAAATTGTGGGGTGTGTAAGACTAGTTAGTGTTACCATGATATATATGGGCATCATTTATCTAAATCACGAACAAGTTATGAGTTGTGACTTTTTGTTGTCAACTTTATGACTTTACTCCTAGTGACAGGGCATGACAATCAATTCAAGTACATTCGATTTTAACGAACTCTTCGATGTTCAAGGACAGCTCTCCACCTTCTTGATGACGGACGTCATTGACCCAAAGGGAGAGTTCAACTCTGGTGACAATAATTAATAGATGTTCAAATATTTGATTCAATTGTAATTCATTCAATTATAATTCATTCAGTTGTAATTCATTTGTGAGATCTGTGTAATAATTATTGTGTGCTATAAGATCTGCAATATCTATGATCTGCTTGTTTATTTTCAAAGGGCATGGCTAGAATTTCCTGAAGCTAGCCGAAAAATAGAAAATTTATATATATAGAGTGAACTATCACAAACAATTTTGTTGTATAAACCATCTGTGAATGCCTACTATCACAGACGGTTCTGTGCACCAATCGTCTGTGATAGTTGGTTTTCGCAGACGGCTCTTGAGAAGAACCGTTTGTGATGTGACTTATCACAGACAGCTTAAAAATCGTCTATGATAATTGCCTATTACCACAGATGCAATGAATTAGATAATTCAGAAACCGTCTATGATGATGGTTTAGAACCATATGTGGTGACCCTTTGTGTGGTAATGATAAGTCCTACACAATTGCCCATGTTACACATCTATTCTAGAAGTCTTTGAACTTTCAGCTTCTGCGCACCCAAGAAGAAGTTTGATGGTGTCGGGTGCATTCTTTTTTGCTACAGCTGATGGCTTTCGGACCTTGCATGAATGTTTGTGTAAATAAACTGAATACCGATAAGCTAATTTGAAAATGTTGTTCGATCCAGGGTTTTGAAAATCGGTTTTTATTTTTTGCGGGGTCACCGATAGAACCGATTTTACTGATTATTGGAAAATTTTAACCGAAAATTTCACATCAGAATTTGAAATTTTTTGGAGTTAAAACAAAAAAAACCAAAAAAAAGGGCAGTTTTGCAGGCGAACCCACGATATGCTCTTTCTAAGGCAAGGTTACCACCAGCGCACACGTCCGCTTGTGCTTTAATGGGGTTATGATTTTTTTATATATATATTTGGCAAAAAAAAATTGCAAATCTGTTTTTTTTTTTGCCGATTTGAACTTTAACCGGGTCCGTAGAACCGGTTTTACTGGAAATCTCGGCCGATTTTTGAATCCTGATTCGGTTATCACTATGTCGCTGTACAGCTGCTGCTGATAAGGCCATGACTGTTCCAAGGACATGGCCATCCGGGAGTCACTGCACTGCATGCCCGGCCGTTAGGACGACGGGACCATGCATCTACAACGGGAAGAAGGCCCGGGAGGAGTTATAGCACCTGTATTATTCATGTGAATCCTCCTTTAACATGCTGACCTACCGCAGCTAGAGCGCAGTGCTGGGTGATGCAATGCGTACGACAAATCAATTCGTTGCTTACCCTATCCTTACGAGCCTACAGCAAAAAATAGGGCTCCACAGACAGGTGCAATTCAAGAAAGTCCTTACGAGACTACAGCAAAAAATAGGGCTCCACCTACGTACTGTGCATGCATATGGAGCGGTACGTATCTCAAATGGTGCCCTAATTTATCTCATAATTAGTATTGTACGTAACCAGCTAGTAGATCAGAAACAACTAATGGGCTCAAGTGCAGGGTACTGTAGCTCCATAGCTCCAAGGACAAGTGTACTGTGTTGTTCAGTCATGCATGCATGGTAAAAACTGACGCATTGTTGAGGTGTTGTCGACCTCAGCAAAGTTTAGTCCCTTTGCCAATGACGCACTACTGATTTTTGCACAGAGATGAATGAGTGACACGCAATTGCTCGTGCATGCGCGGGCTGTACTACTGAATCTAATGTGGGCTTCCATCTGCGTGCGGTGGTGAATGTAGGTGGTTCAATCCCCGTGAGTTCGTTTCTGGTGGAATTTGTAGATTTCGTACAATGTACAATCATTTATTCCTGATCTAACACTTTGAGTTTGACCACACAAAGTAAGAAAATTTGTACTCAAAATTCCTAATTGCACAGCTTGTAAAAGTTGAGCTGGAAACGAACGTATAGCCTAGATCGGACTCCACTGGGTGTATTTTCTCCCTAACTCTAGGGCTCAGCACCCCTGAATGTAGTTCCGGTCAGTGCCATTTCATTTCAGTTTTTCTTTCATATATAGAGGCTAGCTAGATCCATCAGCAGTACTTCATAATACACCAAGAAATATACTTATATTAGAAAATGATTCGCACGAAAACATCACTATATATAGTACACAAATGAACATGTTCGAACACGGGCTTTGCGCAGATGAAACAGGACTTGACCAGCTGCTAAAGCTATGGTCCTGCTGTCCCCTCTTTATCTCACTAGTCACTATAGTTGGTTTATTGTCAAGACAAGCTTGCATCATCATGGCCTTTCAATCACTCTGCAGGTTACGTTTTATATTAGCAGCTGTAGTACAGTGATGCCCACTAAACGAAAGGCAACGTACCGTATGGCTAATTAATTTAAGACTAACCAGCTTATAATTATTTATGTTCAGATTGGGTACTTAACAATGTGGTCCATGATTCAGTCTGATTTCTGACGCATGATCCTTGTGGACTGTAGCGACCTGTGTCATTACCAAGAAATAATAGCACTAGTTAATAGATTATTATTCATTAAAATATTGTTTTGTCAAATAATAAACTCATCAGAGTGTTGCAGCAGAACAATAAGTAGATATTGTCCATAATATTACAATAATATTGCCACACAAGGCTAAAGTCTTTAACAAAGCCATAAGTGCCCAAATGTTACAATAGTAAAGGAAACAGTTTTTAGTCCAACTAATAATTATACAAGTGCTAGGAAATATACAATATCGCATTATTATACCCTGAGGGTCGTGCTCGAGTTGCTAGTAAAGCTCTACACATCTCATGTCTCGTATAAGGTATCCATCTCATATGGGTCATACTCAAAATCATCTTTCCCCAAGCATCATCCACACCGAGTGGAATCCTAGGTTGGCTAACCTCTAAACAAGGAAAAATAATTGCAATGGTGAGTATAAGTACTCGGCAAGTATTAATAACAAAATGCACTTTTATTATTATGAGCCAACATCTCAGTGAATCAATTCTAACCTCATATCCTCTCAAAAATAATTATTTTTAGGTTGATAAAGAATTTCATATTGTTAATTTAGAAATTTACTGAACACTCGTATAACCAAATAGAACCTCCATTTGGTTCCCGTAGCCTCCAGTCTAGGAGATGGCGTGAATTCACGGTTTATATAGCACTGCACAGTTTGTACTACTTTACCCATAGCGACCCTGATTTTTGTAGTGAACAGTCCTTCCCATTTCCTTAAATGGGATGTTCAAATCAGTGCACAAAATTTTTCCCTCCATCTTCATATATTATACCTCCACCCAACTAGTCATAATCGTTAGCTCAGGGTGGTTTCTTACCCTCACCTGACATCTATCGAACTATGAGCTAGTCATTGGTTGAGCTGGACTCACCTTTACCTAATACTCACATCGCTATATATATATATATATATATATATATATATATATATATATATATATATATATATATATATATATATATATATATATATATATATATATATATATATATATATATATATATATATATATATATATCTATATATATATATGTGTGTGTGTGTGTGTGTGTGGCTTATCCTTTGTGGCCATGAGTCCGATTGGTACCTTGTCTGGTTTTGATATGACCAAGTATGGTCCATTACACAAGTGAAAGTTTATAAATCCTTAGATTTTACCCCTATGTAAAGAGTCCCAACCTTTCTCTTTATCATGTTCCGAAGGTACCCTCTGCCCACCAATTACTTATACTGTAGGTCGACTGCTCCATCAGTTGAACCCACCATTCCCCTTTCATTCTTTCACATATCATTCATTCAGGTTAAATAGAATTTCATTTGATGTAGGATGATAGTACTTTAATAGGTAAATTCTTTGTTTTACCTAAATGTAATCTGATCAACATGTTCAAAGCTTGCTTGGAAATTGGTCGTAAGGCCCAGTCTCAGGAGCACTTGCCTGGAAATTGGTCATAAGGCCTAGTCTCAGGTGTGCTTCGGTGAAACCCTTCCTCCGGACCTGGTTCGTTTCCCACATTTAATGCATAGGCTATGATTTAATTTATAGGCATAAAAGATATACTATTTCAATGCATTCCGTGGTGATTCCTTAGGTCAATTTAAATCGATTGCTGAATTTATTCTTAAATGTGTTATCTTTTGCTACTATTAAATTATTCTAGTTTAGTACCTCTGATTAGTTACTATCTGATTTTCATAAGTCAAATACTACTCTAGAGCTTGACTGGTGGTGAGCACACCGACGCCATAGCTTGACTCTCCTTTGGTATAGTCTACTCCCTTCTAGTTCTCTTCCACTACACTAGAGTATATGTGTGGATGCTAGGGCTCCGGTGTTATGCATGTGAATGGTGAATGTGAAGTTGCATGTGCGTGCGGTCCTATGATGGTGATGGCAAGGATTGAAATGGAATGTGGGGATACCTTGGTTGGATGATGTACACCTCAATTTGGGGTAGAACTGAGGTTCAGTTCTTCCTGGTTGATTGGTGCGTGTCTCGATTGCTCTCCTCCTGGCGTCGCTCTTCCTCTTCACCAACTCCTCCTGGGTCTGCCACTCTCTTCTAGTCTGGTCGCCGTGCTTCACTCTATTCTCTCTTCCTCTCGGCAATGGGTTGTGGATTTGTGGGAGAAGAGGGTGGATCTAGCGGTGATGTTTCTTGCCACTACTGCAACAAGGGTCATCACAGACAGTTCGGAACTGTCATCACAAACAATTTTTTGAATCGTATGTTATTATGTGTCAATGATAATCGAAGGTTATCGCAGATGGTTTATGAGCCGTCTGTAATAAAAACAAGACAGACGGTTTGTAACTAGAACCGTTTGTGAAGAAAACTATTACAAACGGCTCGAACCAAAAACCGTTTATGATACTCACATATTACAGGCGGTTCTAGTTACCAACTGTTTGTGATTGGCAAGTATCACAGATGGTTGGTATATAGAATTGTCTATGATAGTCCTTCATAGATGGTTTATAGCATAAACCGTCTGTGATAGTTCATTATATACCTATGGCCTTTGAAAACAAGTAAATACAGTGACAAACACAATATCATATTCTATTTCTATTAAGATTAGAATCCACCATTACAACATAACAAGATAATGAATCCAACTCTTTAACACGGGAAGAATATATAAGAAACAGATATCCTAGTAAACAATAGAAGCTGGATGCATCGGATGGTAGCCGGAAGTCACGGGCAATGGAGAGGCGACGGTAGCGCCACCTTTGTGGCACGACGGTGAGACTACACAAGACACTCTTACGACACTTACAACAAGAGTGTGTTGTGCAGTTGATCGTGGTGTCACAATGAAGGTGCTAGTTCACGGCGGTAGTTAGCATCGTCGAGGAACAAGCTGAATGCAGCACGCGATGTCCTTGATGCCTGCCATCAAGAAAGAGAGGGGAGGGCATTGGATGGCGGTCGGATATCACTGGCAATGGAGAGGCGGTGGTAGCGCCACCTTTGTGGCACAACGGTGAGACTATATAAGACACTCTTACAACACTTATGACAAGAGTGTGTTATGCAGTCGACCGTGGTGTCACAACGGAGGCGCTAGCTCACAGTGGTAGTCGGTGTCGTCGAGGAGAGGATGCAGGAAACTATATAGTGGATGAACTCACCCGTGACTGCCCGTGGAAAGATAGATGTGGAGTAATTAATAAAGGCCGGTAGGAGGAACCGGTACCTGCCATTCGATGTGGAGAGAATGGATGGATGAGATCGAAATCTTGGGGGATACGCCATGGATCGGTGACATGTCATTATCAGAGATAGTTGTTATATGAATTATCTATGATAATGCACATATCAGAGACAATTTGTTATACGAACTGTCTGTGATAGTTTCATAGACGGATCTAGTTAAAAACCGTCTGTAATAATGCGTATATCACAGACGGCTTTTAAACCTAATCATCTGTGATAGTTTCAGAGACGGTTTTATCCATGAACTGTCTGTAATAATCAAAGCATAGACAGCTCCACATGAACCGTCTGTGATGAGACGTCCAGTATAGTAGTAGTATGCTCTGGTGATGGCTGGGGCTAGGGTGTGAATGCTGGACTTTCTCTCCCTCTATGGTCTCTTGCTCGGTCTTATCCCTTTCACCTATGTCACGTAAGCTGTGCTTGGGGGATTTTTACCACCACATTGCAGGTGGCTCTTGTACTTTAGTGAAATCATTTTTACTGGGTTGGATAGCAGGGTAAAAAGGAATTCGGGAATGATTTAGGTTTGTTGCTAACACCAAATTATAAGACCCTACAGCTACGGGAGGTGTTGATTGGCCCCGGATGATCTGATATCTTGATAAGTGAATCGTCCATTTTAATTATCCTAATGAGAGTTCTGATGGCAACTTGACTTTCGTTTATTTATTTTGTTTGGTCTTTTTGTTCTCTTGTTATTGGTTCTTGCAATTAATAAATGCTGGTTACTCCAGCTTGTGCCACATTTGAACGTTCCAAAGTATTTGGTTGGTTGTAATTGTGTATATTGTGCTCAATTGTATATATGGACAGGACTATATGACATTAGTGAAAATGGCGTGTTCACAAATTGTATGATTTGTAATGTATTAGTTTAGCGATGCAATCTTGAGAAATGTTATTTGTAATTGCATTATATATCTTTACTTAATTATCCTTTTGCTTCGATTGTGTTGGTGTACACTTTGAAGATTGAAATGGCATGTAATTTCTTCGTTAATTACATGGTTAATTTCAGCAATCTTAGTGTTAGCTCAGACTTCAATTTGAGATGTCATACAGAAATGTGTAACGATCAATCTCTGAGAGGACCGTCAGGGAATATGCGCCTGAAAGTGGTGCGTACAATAGTGCTGAACGGTTGTTTTTCCCTGACAACCGGCTGAAGCAATGTGCATCCTGGATGGTTCATTGCTTATGATGATCTCCACGGATTTGAGGTAGAGCCGGATTGTTGGGGAATGCCTTTCCTTTGGTGCGGCCATCTAGCGAATCATTTATTAGTTGATGATTATGTGTTCCAAAACGTGGACCGCATACTTTCTAAGGATTTTAGGTTCGTCTGATGACACGTTAAGCTTGTTTGCTATGTTTAGCGATGTTTTAAAAACTGATAGTCTTTAAGATAGATATTCACATCAACACCAGGGCCTTGGACAGTTGGACACTATACCTAGCTCAGAAAGTTCTAGCAAGAAGCAAGCACCTTTTCCTTCCTTAAAAACCTGAGGCATTCTCCTGAGACTGATTGATAGCCATCAGAAAAGTCCTTTCCAACGACTTACTGTCCCTTCTTTCCTGGCGGCTTTAGTCCGTCCAGATAGATCGTGATTGACAGCAGTAACGTACACCACATCGCTATCTATCGTAAGTCGTCGATCCCCTCACTCCTTGCAGATCAAACACACATCTCAAAGAAAAGTTGAAAGACAGTTGGATATCTGCAAAACAAGACTAATGCCTGTTTTTTTACTAGGGCCAGTGGTTTTTAACTTTAGTTGATAAATAGTAACAGCCAATAAAGAAGTCATGAGAGAAAGTACAGAGTAAAAGAAACTTCCACGCGGTTTTGGACGATATAGTTGAAGTCGTTACAGTATCTACTACAATAAATTTGTAGATCTCACCTTAAAATGACACTCTGTTTGAAAGTTGATTACTGTAGAAAAGTTAAAAACTGAAATCGAAAAGAAGAGGCTCACATGCGCTCACACAATATGTCGTTGTGTGACAACCTGGTTTATTTATGATATGTTGTAACTAGTTGAATTTTTTAGACCATGGCTGATGTTTTTGTCTGCGCTTTTCGATATGGTAGCGGATAGTGGAGATGTTGATGTGAGTGGCGCATACGGTTTTGAGTTCGGAAGCTATTTAGAAAATTCACTTTAAAAGACCATTCTATTTCAATATTTAGCCTTTTGATTTTGAGAGAAAAAAAAAACAGAAACCAAAGAGAAAAGGAACAGGACCGAATGGTTGTCCCAAGCTCTGACGTCATTGACACTTAACAAGTTGTGTACCATTCTAATCGCAGTTTTGCGAGGGGCTTTGATGGGTTGCTTGACACCACATACGTGCGTACATAAAAGCCACGGGATCCGTATGTTTGTAAATAACTGATCAGCTAGCGAGAGCATGCATGCACATCATACTACTTGAGTTTGCAGCTTCTCCGTGCAGCCAATCAAAATGGTCTCTTTGTCACTTCTTATGTTACCAAAGCTTAACAGCATGTGTGAAGAACTTCGATTCAATGGTTCATTTGGTGCACTGGCGTGCATGTAGGACAGTACGTACGTAGGAGTATCATATATGTACTTTCATGGCATCTCTACGCGTCATATTATTGCATAGTGGGACGGAGTATTGAGTTTCGTCACATATATTTGCACTGTAAAACAAAGTTTCTCCTTTTAGTATAGTACATGTTCCAAGAAGACTGTTATAAAAGTCAAACAGTACTACATGATTAGTGTTGCATTACTAAACGTTCACATGCTTTAGCAAACTAAAGCTTGTACTAGCACTAATCATTAATAATGGACCCAGGCAGGAAAGCCCCAAAGGCAACAAGCACAGGACTGGGAGCTGCAACAGTTGACATTGCACAAGAATTCGATCCATGCATTTTCCGCTCCGGTGGAAATTAAACAAAGAACCGAAAGAAACAAACACTTTTGAGTCCTGAGTACTATGAGGCCCAACATCCACTCACAAAGGCGATGTTTTTTGGGTAGTGGCTGATGAATTTTGTCTATTTTTTCGATACGGCAGTGGACAGCGCACATAGTTTTAAACTCAAAAAACAATTTAGAGCATACATTTCCAAAAACCGTTCTATTTATTTTGACTTTTGGATAAACCAAAACCCAGAATCAAAAGAATTGTAAGTGAGATGTCCTAGAGTAATCCACTATAGATTCGAGTGAAAGATCAAGCTATCATAGGATGGCACACATGTCGCCTTAAGTTTGATCTGGTATCCTAAGGTAAATAGATTAGTACATAAACACTATATAGGTTTATCTGATATGGTCTTTATGTATATTTGGGAGTCATTATGTCCTGCTAGGGAACGGCACTGACTTATGGACCGGAAAGGAGTTTTCAACCCATGGACGAATATACATGAACCTACAAGGTCACACACTTAACGGATTGGAATGATAAGGTCCAGATGATAGACTCCAAGTGGGATACAATATCTACTTGTATTAGATTCGGTTGGAAGCTCTCTGAGTGAGATACGACCTCTACACGTATTGGATAAAGATCTAGTCATAGCTTTTCGAGTTGGATATGATATCTGGCCATATCATATAAGGATCCAATTGAAGGCTATATATAAAGAGAGGTCAGGGGATGAGGCAGGCATGTCAAGACTCACCCATCGAAACCCTAGGCACCACCTCTCAAAACCCCTAATGTGCATGCTAGCTTCCTAGTTTACGTGGCAGAAAATTTTAATCTGCACTAGTATAATCTACCCGTATCCCAATAGTGATACCAGAGCCATCCTGTATAGTATTTGATCTAGATTGATTGCATATAGTTGATACGTGGTGGTAGTAGATTGGATCTATTACTGGTCTGAAATAATAGCTTAGATCGGTTCATGTTAATGGATTGGTTTAGGCACTGGTTGATGAGATCAATTGGTTTCAATGATAGTAGATGGGTTCACAAAAGGTATGAATTGATAGCACTGATTGGTTCAGAATCAATGTGATTGATCAATGGAAAATCAGGCCAATCAGATTGGTTCAGAATTGGGACTGTCGTGCTAGGTAATCATACCGCACATTATATGTATTATGTGTTCATGCTGCGCGATAGAATTGGATTCTATGCATAGCTTGTTTTTTATAGGCACTACAAGAAATTTGAGCATCGGTGATGATACGTATTTGTCACAAAATCATGGATTTTTGTCATAAAAGGATAATAGTGACGATTTTCTTGCGTCACGCAAATCGTCACAGATTCTGCGTCATAGAATGTTCTTAGTGACGATCATTGGGAAATCGTCATAAAATAGTACACATTTATGACGAATAACAGATCGTCATACAATAATATTTATGACGATTTACTTTGTGTCATAAAATATTTTCTCGTGATTCGCATCGTTATCGCCACCAAGTGAAAACATTCTATGACAATCGATTTCGTCATGACATGTGGTCCAGGACGTGTAATTTATGACGAAATTATTCATCATGAATATATTTGCAACGTCACAAAATTTAATCCAGACATACATGAATGACAAAAAAACGTCATGAACAGTAGCATAATTCTCCAGATAATCACCATAGAATTGTTCCATCAAAGCATATAGAATTAATTGACATTTATCCAATACATGCCATTACAACCATTGGTTCAACACAAAAGTGATCACCATAGACGCAGTTCCATCACAAAACCATATTAGCCAAATGTCACTAGCAGTAACAAGTATGTCTTGTCAGAAGGCATATTGCGGTTCTTCACCTTCCTGTGGAGTTTCTTCCATTGCGGTTTCTATGGCATCCTAGCATTGAATAGAGACAATATAAATATGCAAGATAATTCTATGCTCCATTTGTAACATAAACAGATTGCATAATGCTTGAATGTTGAAGACACAGCAAAGAAAATTTTTTGTATACACCTATAATATGTATTCAGCTCATTCTTTAATAAGTAACTAGTCATGTGCCCGTGCGTTGCTACAGAACCATAAAACTAACACTAAAATAGCATATTATTGTAGTTAATCCTTTTTCACATCTGAAAGCTAACTACTGGTTCAATAATCACTCATCAAGATAGTTAAAAGGGAAGAAATAATACCATTAACGCAATAATCTCACAAATCAGAACATACAACAAACACTACATACACTTCTCAAATCTTAACAAGATTGATTGTCAATGCCTCAGCATAGAAAAATGATGGAATCTCAACAAGACTAATCTACACAGATACACACTTGAATAGACATCGCTTAATATGACAAAGGTGCTAGGGCTAAATCTCATGATCCATTTATGGTGGATTCAACTAATCTTCCTTGTGAGGAGGGAGGATAGTGTGGAATTCCATATACTATTAAAGCAAAGACTTAAAATGTGGTAAAGACCAAGTAAAAATAGAAATGAAGACCATACGAAAAGAAAATAACAATGAAGCGAAGAGGTAAACATACTCAGTTGGGCCCAAGTTATGCAATCCTCAAATGTATTACAGCTCCTTGTCAAGACATTCATAGACACATTCAAGTAATTCTCTAGATAATTAGAACTAAGCACTGCTCAATTTACAATGTATAATCTGGTCAACAATTGTCTTACATATAAGCATATTTTAACAAGAGTGAGGACTTGTCTCTAGATAATTAGAACTGAGCACTGTTCACCATTGTCCATTAAAAAGAAAGTAGGATGGGTGGGATGAACCAAATCATGTTGCGCCAACAAAGAAACATTCCATGTATTTTACTAACATTAATTGAAGGCTGTACTTATTAGTGAATGATGACCAATCTACTATTCAGAGAGCGTGTTTTGTTGGGCCACCTTTCCATATAGCCAGGTGTCAAATATCATGGTTGTTGTCCACCAAAGAAACCAAACATACAAGATACCCCTATCATCGATCGTACTAATGCTTGGACTAAAAGGCCAGTATACCATCCAAGCAAAACCTCAGATTGTTTAAGATTCAAATCTTCAATTTCTCTTAACCATGATAACTCATTCACCTCTGCTTAAAAAAATTTCGGATACAAATCTCAGTAAGGGGAAAACTATGTGCGCATTCAACAAGGTAAATATAAACAATAAAACAATGTTTTGGGACTTTTTGCATGTAGCATAGCTACAAATTTTCGCAGATCATCTAATCACAGCATACAAGACCAGTGGCAGAATAAATGTTGCATAATTCTTTCTCCCAATGCAATTGTTCAGCCACTGTGTTGAAGAAAGTAAATATTCAGTCACTTGACTTGCAAGAGATAAAACATGGATTTGGGAGTGAGAGCTATCAGCTATATATGTATAGTTTCGTGGTTACCTGCGGTGGTGATCAAATCCATCAACACAATGGTCACAGTGTCTTGCGATTAACTGCTGTAATTTCACCTGTAATTTAAGTTGAGTCAGTTTTAGATTGTAGTATAATATGTTCTACACTGATAAATTTCACAAACAACATAGGAATCCGGTTTATTAAATGTGTTCTAAGTTCAGAAATTAATTTTACAAACAACGTAGGAACATCGGACTAAGCTGCCTTTCTTCATTTTTTGTAAAGGAAATTTATTGATTTCTTTGAAGAAACAAGCAAGCAGAGCAGTATCGGCAAAGTGCATTGGAGAGGAATGGAACCGGATACCTCGCAGTCGCAGACGGGACAGAAGGAGATGTCCTGGCCCTCGGCGGCGTGTGGCGAGACGATGTCGTCGAGGCTGGTGAAAGCGAAGGGGAGCATGGGGTCGAGCTCGACGCTGGAGTTCCACTACTCCAGGTAGCTCCTTCGCACCCAGCGGTTCATCACCCGGGCCTCCAGCCTGCGGAGCACCGCATCGCGCACGCGACGAGGAAGGCGAGAAGGGAGTGGAGAAGAGAAGTAGGAGGGGCTAATGAAGAAGGCGCGCGCTTGGATGAAGGAGCTGTGGTGAATGGCGGTGCACGGATTTGGTGGAGAAGAGGAAGAGGAAGGCGGGGAGATGTGGTGGCCCACCGGATGTGGAGAAGAAGGGAGAGGCGCCGGCCGAGAGATGGCGTGGAGATGGAGGAGAAGGAGGAGAAAGAAAATGGAGGCGCGGTGGATCCGGGATGGAGGAGCAGTGGGGAGCGGCGGAAGGGAGTGGAGGTGGTTGGCACGGCGAGCCGTGGCCGACCCGCCGCGCGGAGAAGATGAAGGGGGAGGAGAGAGCAAAGGGGGCAAAGGACAGAAGCAATGGCCGGCTCCGTTTGGATCTGGGTGGCGGCTAGGGTTTAGAAGGAGTTGGGGTTTTCGGTGATTTGCGATTTAGCCCTCCAGATTTTCAGATATTACAAGAAAGTCCTTCCCAAAGAGATTTCTTCCAATTTAGACCTCCAGAGCTCCGATTTCTTCGCGATAGATCCCACAAATATTTTACGAATATTTTTGAACTACCATCCTACAACCACCATTTTGCAACGGTTATTTTAAAAAGGTTGTATATTATCTGACCAACAAAATCAAATTTAGCCAACAACTAATCTGATATTTTGAGATATAATTTCAATATCTAGCACAAGCATGCAATTTTATCAAGCTATTCTACATAATTTGCACTTTCAATCCAGGCAATTTTCAATTCCAACACACATTAATATTCTCCATCTAGCCTCCTGCCAGCCTTTTCATTGTGCAGTGAATCATACCAACCTTTTCAATGGGAGGCGACGAGGTGGGCGGCCCAAAGACGGCATCCGGCGCGCCGGCTTGGGGAGACGGTGAGGCGGCGACCTTGCTTGGGGACGCAAGGGTGCGTGATGTCCTTGATCACGCGGAGGCGACTGCCGTTGGTTCATGGCTACTTCACAATGGCCCCATTCGCCCTAACTTTTTTTTGACAACACTTTCTTCGTCATCCAATAAATCGTCACGAATAATAATTTCTTTTATGATGAATTATAAACAATCATCATGGTTTTCTGTATATTCTGTGACAAATATTTGTTTTCGTCACAAAACTAGGCGTCGAAGGTACCGTCCCGCATATTAATGATGAAATCACTTGAATCGTCACGGAATGATAGCTAATCTATGACATTTTTGTTTCTCATCATAACTATATTCGTCACTGATACTCAAATTTCTTGTAGTGAGGGTTGTATGAATAGTATGGCTCATTGTGTTTATGATGCATGTATGAGTTTTTCATGGCCAGCATGTCATGTTGATTTATAATCATGTGCTACATATTATTGTATAATAGCTTGTGTCGACTTGTGATGCTTGATATTTTCATATGCAATTTATTGTTAGCTGTTAGGAGCAATAACTAGATAGTTGAATGTAGTGACCTCAAACATTGATGTCACGGTGAATAAGAAGTGTGGTGATGGATATTGTCGTGCTAAGGGCCACACTATCTCACAGTTTATTATGATTTAATTGTGAATATTTTTTATGTTCCTGTTATACTATTATTCATGTTACTATTATCTTAGGCATTTTTAACATGATAGAATAGTATCTCTCTAGAAAAAATAAGTAAAACTTGATGCCCTTTCAATTGTTGCACCTATCAAGATCTTGACCGTTAACTTGTAGATCTACCAAAGTAGGAGCCATTAATTATCTGAATAAAATAGGATAAGTGTTGGATACTTCATGTGTAATATTGAATTAACTTGAATAGGCTATCAAAATAGTTTTTTGCCTAGGGGCATAATGTTGAGGCCGGGACATATGGTTATCACTCAACAAATAAGAGTTACATGCGATGTAATTAGTAATTGGTTGCTTACCTACATCACTAAGCTTCCAGTAGTGGCACCAAAGCTCACTAGGATTTTGTATAATATGGATCTTAACTCACTATATGTATTAAAGGGAACATAGTTTTTAAACATATAGTGGAAGTATCTTTTGTTAAATTATTTAATGGAGATTTTACATAAACATAGTGCTGAATTTTTTCATATATTTTTTTTATGTTATAGACAATGCTACTATCTACTTCTTGCACACCCAGTTTTAAATGCTTTCTATTCTTGAGAAAGAAAACTAAATAGAAAAAACTTCATTGACTGGTGTCGCAACTTGAGAATTTTTCTTAAGCAAGAAAAGAAAGAATATATTCTAGATGTCCCATATCCTGATGAACCAGCTGAAGATGCTACTCATTGTGAAAAAGAATGAGTATGAGAAATATTGCAATGACTCACTTGAAATTAGTTGTTTCATGCTTGCTATCAGGAACCGTGAGCTTCAAAAGTAATATGAGAACATGGATGCCTACAATATGATTGTGGGTCTTAAAGGCACGTTTAAGAACCAAGCAATGGCTGGAAGTTATAACACCTCTAAGTTATTGTTTGCATGCAAATTAACTGAAGGAAGTCTCATTAGTTCTCATGTAATCAACATGATTAGCTATATTGAGAGTTTGAAAAAACTTAGTTTCTCATTAGCCAAGAGTTGGCTACCGATGTGATTCGCCAATCGCTGCCTCTGAGTTTGAGCCAGTCATTTTAAACTTTCATATAAATGACATGGAGAAGTCAATGACCAAATTGCATAGGATGCTCAAGTCAGCAGATGAGAGAATTAAGAAAAACTCTAATCATGTGACGATGGTTCAAAAGACTACTAACTTCAAAAAGAAGTCTACGTATTTAGGCAAAAAAGAAAGGGTATAGGCAAAACTCAAGATGAGATCTCGAGTATCAAATCTAAGTTTTAGAAGCTTAAGATTGGTGCTACACCTGATACTATTTGCTACCATTGCCAAAGAACTGAACATTGGAAGATGAACTACAAGAAGTATTTGGCAGAACTGAAAAAAAAAGGAAGTAAGACTTCTACTTTAGATATAAATATTATAGAAATAAATCTTGCTACTTCTCAATTTTTATTATTGGGTATTTGATATCGAATCAGTTGCTCATATTTGTAATTCGATGCAAGGGCTGATAAGGAGTAGGAGTTTAGCAAAAGACGAGATTGATCTTGGCATGGGCAATGGAGCGAGAGTTGCTCTGTTGGCTATTGGCACATTATCATTATATTTACCCTTGAGATTAGTTTTAAATTTAAATAATTGTATTATATTCCCGTCTTAAGCAAAAACATTATTTTAACTTCATGTTTAGGAGTAGAAGGTTATGAGTTCAGAATAAAGAACAATTGTTGTTCAATTTATTTAAATAATATTCTTTATGGTCATGCTCCATTGGTGAATGCATTATATTTTAAATATTAAGAATGCGCATGTCTATAGCATTAATGCTAAGAGGCTTCGACCTAATGATTTGAATATTACTTATATTTGACATTGTCGTTTGGGTTACATAAATGGGAAGTACTGAGAGAAGTTCCATAAAGATAGTCTTCTAAACTCATTTGATTTTAAATCATTTGAAACATGCAAGTCTTATTTACTTGGTAAAATGACTAAGACACCTTTCACTGGTCTAGGTGAGAGAGCAAATGACTTGTTGACCTTATTACATTCAGATATATGTGGACCAATGAGCTCAACAGCCAAAGGTGGTCCTCGGTACTTTATAATTTTTACTAATGACTTTAGTATATATGATTATATCTACTTAATGAGATATAAGTCTGAATCCTTTGAAAAGTTCAAGAAATTTCTTAATAAAGTACATAATCAACATGGCAAGATAATTAAAACCCTACAATCAGATCATGGAAGTTTTGAGCCATGAGATTGGCGATCATCTAAATCAATGTGGAATTGTTAAACAGTTAACTCTGCTGGAACACCTCAATGGAATTGGGTTTTGAATGACGGAACTGGACCTTGTTAGACATGATTTGGTCCATGATGAGCCAACACGATTTGCCATTGCCTTTTTGGGTTTATGCTCTAGAAACAGTTGTGTTCACATTAAATAGGTTTCCATCAAAAGTCGTAGAGAATATGCCATATGAGATACGGATTGGGAAGAGTCTTGGATTATCTTTTCTTAAAATATGAGGATATGAGGTATATGTAAAATGTTTGACATCTGGCAAACTCATACCTAAATATGATAAATGCATCTTTGTGGGGTATCCTAAGGAAACTTAGTGATATTAATTTTATAAAAGGGATAAGAACAAAGTGTTCGTTGCCCGAAACAGTGTCTTTTTGGGGAAAGAATTTCTCTCAAAAGGAGTTAGTTGTAGCATGGTGCAACTCGAAGAAATTGCTGATAAGGTCTTGACATGGTATTTTATTATTAGATAATGATGACCCTAAGATTTATGAGGAAGCGTTGATGGGTTCGGACTCTGAGAAATGGCTTGGAGCCATGAGATCTGAAATACAAGCAATGTACAACAATCAAGTTTGGAGATTAGTTGATCCACCCGATTGTGTAAAAGCCATTGAGTGCAAGTGAGTTTTTTTTAAAAGATAGATATAGATAAAAATGTTCATATCCATAAGGCACGATTGGTGGCGAAGGGTTTTAAACAAATTCAAGGTGTTGACTATTATGAAACTTTCTTGCGCGTTACTGTACTTAAGTTTGTCACAATCATTCTAACTATTGTTGCATATTTTGATTATGAAATATGGCAGATGGATGTCAAAATGGCTTTTCTAAATAAAAACCTAAGTGATTATGTGTATATGACACAGCCTGAGGGTTTTGTCAATCTCCAAATGCTACAAAGATATGCAATATTCAGAGATCTATCTATAGACTAAAGCAAGCTTCTCGGAGTTTTGATGAGGTAGTCAAAGGGTTTGGCTTCATCAAGAATGAAGAAGAGCATTGTATCTATAAAAAGGCTAGTGGGAGCACACTTGTTTTTCTGGTCCTATATATGGATGATATATTACTAATCGAAAATGATATTCCTATGATTGAATCTGTCAAGTCTTTATTAAGAAATAGTTTCTCTATGAAAAACTTAGGAGAGGCAGCGTATATTTTGAGCATAAAGATCTAGAGATAGAACTAAAAAGCTAATCGAATTAAGCCAAGAAATGTACATTGACAAAGTATTAAAATGGTTCAACATGCAGGATTTCAAGAAGGGTTTCTTGTCTATGTCACATGGTATTAGTCTTAGTAAGACTCATTGTCCCTCAATACCTGATGAGTGAGACCGAATGAGTAAGATTTCATATACTTCTGCCATTTGGTCTATCATGTATGTCATACTTTGTACACGTCTAGATATGTCATATGCTCTAAGTGTTATGAGCAGATATCAGTCAGATTTAGGTGAAGATCACTAGATAGCTGCAAAAAAACATCCTAAAATACTTGAGATGGACTAGGGATGTGTTCCTTATTTATAGAGGTGAGGAAGAGCTAGTTGTAAATGGTTACAGTAATGCTAGCTTCCAAACTGATAAAGATAATCTTTGATTGTAGTCTGGGTTTGTGTTTTGTCTTAATGGAGAAGTAGTGCTGGAAGAGTTCCAAGCAAGAGATGGTTGCTAATTCTATAATGGATGTTGAGTATATTGCGGCTTCTGAAGCTGTAAAGGAGGTTGTTTGGATAAAAAAGTTTATCTCTGAGCTACGTGTGGTCTCTAGTGCTTCTAATCAAATGGATCTCTATTGTAATAATAGTAGAGCCATTGCGCAAGCCAAGGAGCCTAGTTCGCATCCAAAGTCTAAGCACATACTTTGATGTTTTAAACTTATTCGCCAGATTATTGATAGAGGTGATGTGAAGATGCCCAAAGTGCACGTGGATTTAAATATTGCTGATCCATTGACAAAGCCTATCCCACTGCCAAAACATGAGGCACACACAAGAGCTATAGGTATATGATACTTGCATGATGACTCTAGTGAAAATGAGAGATTGTTAGTGATATGCTCTAGAGGCGATCATTGAGATAATTGTATCATTTATATATTTATGATCTCTTAAATAATATATTATTTTGCCCCTTGAATAAATGTCTTTCGTATTGATCAACAAGTATGTGACTTGCTCGTGAAACTCTTTATTCATGTTTTAATATTATTCTAAATTATTCTTGATCTTATATTATTATATGAGATAATTATGATTATAGATCAGCATATGTATTGATTGATGATCATATTTCACGGATCATAGATATGAGGATATCAAATCAATAATATAGATGCATGTTAGAGAACATGATATTGGATTGACCTACCATGAAACACTATGAAAATTGTTATATTCTTAAGTGTCATCAGATATTCTCATGTATAGTGTATGTAGGATCCTTAGACTGAAAATCACCATAGTTTCCTACATGTATAGTAATTTACTTAGGGTGTGTTTGGTTGCTGGGATGGGGTGGGATGGAATGGGATGGTTCCTTTGACCAAGCCTATCCATGTATTTGGTTTGAGGGATGGGGTGGGATGGAATGATCTAAAGTGGGATGAGCTTGTGCAAATTTAGAGAATATTCTTCTTAGATGCTGGACCATGTGGTTCCACTTTTTTTGTGGAACCACCTCATCCCATTCCCATCCCATCCCCATCCCACTCCATCCCAGCAACCAAACACACCCTTGGAGGTTGTCAAATACTACTCTATAACTGGGTGGTCATAAAGATATCTTTCAGGTTTACTAAGAAACATGTGGAGGAATGTAAGCGATCAAGATGGAATTTGCCCCTCCTATATAACGGTAGAGATATCTTTGGGCCCGTTGATATGGTTGGATAAAGTAAGTGCATGACCATGCCGAATGTGGTTGAGGAGTCAATCATAACTGAGCAATCCGCTACAGGTTTGAGTGAAGGATCGAGCTATCATAGAAAGGCACGCTTTTCGCCTTGAGTTCGATCTGGTATCATGAGACTAAGGGATTGATACATAAGTATTATATAGATTTATCCGATATGATCTTTATGTATATTTAGGAATCGTTATATCTTGCTAGGAACCGCTACCGACTTATGGACTATAAAGTTTTTGGCCCATGGATGAATATATATATATATATATATATATATATATATATATATATATATATATATATATATATATATATATATATATATATATATATATATATATATATATATATGAACCTACTGGTCACACACTTAACGGATTATAACGATAAGGGTCTAGATGATAGAGTCCGGGTGAGATACAATCTCTACTTGTATTGGATCCGGTTGGGAACTCTCTGAGTAGGATACGATCTCTACTCGTATTGAATAAAGATCGAGTCATAGGCTTTTCGAGTTGGATATATATGATATCTAGTTGTATTAGATAAGGATCCAATTGAAGGCTATACATAAAGAGAGGCACGAGGCTGGGATAGGCATCCCGAGATACACCCATCGGAACTCTGGCCGCCACCTCTCAAAACCCCTGCCATGCCCGTTGGTGCTAGCACACCGACACATGGTGTTCTATCCCTAGACGTATGGAACTCGGTAGAGACACTGCAATGATTGTGACGCTGATTGGGATGATCGTGAAGAGGAAACGATTGGCTAGATCCAGAACGATCGACTACTTTCACTACACCGATGCGTGCTACGTTGAATCAGCTATTTTAACACTACTTCCACTGCACTACAAATGTAGTGATAATAATTTATTATCTCTTATTCACACAATTTTTTAATTTATATGGTAGAAAATTTTAATACACTTAAGTTAGTCTATCCATATCCAAGAGGGACGTGACCAAAATTCCTAGCACGCAGTCACACGGCACGGCCGCTGGGTAGCCAGCTGTGTAACGACTTCTCACTGCTCCAGAAATGGTAGCCATAAGGTCTTGTCGAGCGGTTATTAAAAGGCTAGCTAGCTACAGGACCTCGGGAGATGCGAAAGCGAAAGCAAAGAATGGGAACGAACGGAGCGAGCAGCTAAGAGTAGCAGCAAAGAACGATCGACTCTTTATGTTAGGAAGAAAATCTTCCGCAGGAATTCTGCAAAATTTCATAGCTTAATTTTTGGAAGCCACTAGACAGAATAGCAACAGATTTTTATACAGTTTCAGCAAGTTTTATGAAAAACATTTAATAAATTTAATGTTTTCATGAGTGTCACACGTTTCAAAAGTTTTAGAAGATTTTAAGAAAATTTAAAGCTAAATACGCTACTCGTGCTCGACTACTACGAGGAGTTGGATAACCTTCATGCCGCTGAGGTTGACCACGAATCAGCCAAGAGTGCTCACTGCTCAACATGGAGAAAGAAGGAATTTAGGTGAGGAGTGATCTACTGATCTGGATGGGGGATGAGGAGAGATGCTCATTGTGAAGAGAGAGGGGATTGAGTGGAGGAACATCTAGATGGTTGATGGGGAGAGATAGAGAGAGGGGATTTAGGGGAGAAGGGATCTGGATGGAGGGGAATTAGGGGAGGAGGGATCTCAATGGGAGGATTGGAAGAGAGGATAGGGAGCAATGGGAATGGAGAGTAGAAAGACAAACAAAAAGAGATGGGGTAATCATGCTTGGAGTGGATGGGATGAGGAATAAAGTCGTGGATGCTTCGAGTGGATAGTTGTAGTCTTTCAAATCCGTTCTATCGCACTTAATTCAATGACAAAGAACTATCCTGCTCGATGAGACTAGGATAGTATAATGTTCCCAAATTTTTCGCTAGTTTTTTTGTGAATCTGAAAATTCATATGTTTCAAACGGAGTCTAAATATTTATATCTATGCTTTTCATGTGTCCAGTGATCTAAATATATTAATTCTCGTTTCAACGGTGTGCACATATAGTAGAAAAAAATTTATAGGAGCGTTATATAAAACATTTACAAAATGTAAATGGATTAGGGGGCAACTGGGATGAAACCAAGAGTAGATTCTGCGGTGAGGCATATGGGGATACGTACAAGAGAGCTGCTTAATTCCTTTGAGGTCAAGGATTCCGTATTGCTTAGAAATTTTATTTATGCTTTTTCTTCTCATACTTCGCTGTATGTATGCAATACAGATACGTGTGTGCTGGTGTACCCCCGATGACACGACGACATCAACGGCACCCATATCGTACCGTCCGACGGGCCGTACGCACATAATTGACCACCCACCGGCCCGCAACAGAATTCATGTGCGGCCTTGCTCCTCACCGGGCGCTTTCGGACAGCAACATCCCCACGTCCTGTCCCCTCCCCCCGCGGCGACGACGGATGGCTCCCGTTCTTATCGTCAATCCTCCCGCCCGCGCTTCCACGCCAGAAGCACCGCGTTTCGGGCCGCCACGCACGACCGCGCGCGCGAGCTATAGCCGCTTTTACGGCGAACCACTTGCGCACGTTGTCGCGTCCGGGTTTAGCCGCGCGCACCGCACCTCAGCGCGCTAATCCAGCCGTCGCGCGACCCATCCGCCCGGCGCGGTGTGACCGTGTGAGGACTGAAGGGACCCGGACGAGTCGGCCTCCGCGCGCGCGCGCGCGGTCGAAAGCGACGCGACGCGGCTCGGCTCGGCGTGATGGCAGCGCGCACCCGCGCGCCGTGGACAGCGCACTGCGCGCAGGGTCGTCGTCGGATGGACGCGCGAGACTCGTCAGGCTACACGGCAGATAGCTTTTAAATCGAACCCGGAGTGGGAGGAACAGGCGAAAAGAGAGGCAGATTTTGTGCGAGCCAGCCTACTTTTAGGGGCTACATGGACCCGGCATCGCGCGCTCGCCGTCCGATTGCGCTTGCCGCTTCAGGTGATGGGTGACGGATCTTACTACTGTTGAGTGCAATAACTGAACTACAGCCGAGTTTCTTTCCGGGAATAGGGGCATGTCAATTGTCAATCGAATGTGTCAGGGATGGAGGGTTTTCTAGCACGAAGCTGTGCGCAAACTTTATGATGATAGAAGTGTATCTCCGGTTACAAAGAATTCGTCGATCGATCTAATAATACTTGAGCTAGCCAAATTTTCTACGTAATTTCTAGAATACATATATTTATATGTAATGTAGAGTTATACTCGTTGTATAATTCTAATGCTTTTGATGGATTACATTACTTATATAATTTAATATATAGCTCTCATATGTATACATGTTAATCCACATCGTTATAATCTGTTGGCTGAAATTTTTGAATTTTAACTGTTTGCGATAGAGATTACGGAGAGAGATACTCGCTTGCGATTTTAGTTGATACAGATGTTGGGCTTTTAACGTGTACTACAATAAACTTGTAGACATCGTCTTAATAAAATACTCCGTTTGAAAATTAAGTATTGTAGTAAAAGCCAAAAACCGCTTTTAGAAGCCGAAAATAACAGGGCCTATGATCGGCAGCGTAGGTTTTCCTTTTTTTCCGATTAATGTGGTAATTCTCAGTTCTTGGGAGTGAATGGTGGCTGTTTTTTAATCATTTTAATAATAATAATAATAATAGTAGTAATAATAATAATAATAAATAGATTAGTTTTTTTTGTCAAATCGTATTTAAATTAGTTGTCGATGATCTGTTGTCAATATCTACATTTAGGATGTAAGCTTAAGAATTCTAATGAATTCCAACTGTGACAAATGATCATATGGAATGCCTTTTTCTTATTTTGGAAACATGGATCATGCAGGCTCCGCTTGGAATGCTGAAATTTCATAGTATGTTTGGGAATCCCATGTTCCAAACAGGCTTAAGTTGAAATCTTTGAAGACGTAAAATCCCATAGTTGATAACCAACTTTTTTAGATAACGGAATTTTATAATATTCCGGCCTTGATCATTCCACGGGAATGACTACGGCCAAACAGCAGCACAAAACAAAGTCCACATTACAACACAACCGCGATACAAAAGAACTTAAGCACCGCGCACAAGCCGAAAGGACTTAATCCTTCAATCTAAAACAAGTACTCCAACCAAACGCGCCAAAAAACTCCAACGCCACTCTCTCTATCCTTTTGCCACCGCTTAAAAGCTCCCTTCTCGCTTCCTCTTTAGATAATTGCGACCAGCACCTGATCCAATAAGTCCCCCTGAAAATGACCTGCACAAAAGAGTAAGTATTGGACCTTTTGAAAACGGCGTCATTTCTATTCAACCACAAGGCCCAGCAAAAAGCCGCTAAACCAACTAAAATCTGATTTCTAAGCTTTAAAGAAAAACTTCTAAGCCAAGAACCAAACATCATCTCAACACTAGCCGGTGGTTGAAATCCAAAGCTAATGACTAGCACATTCCAAACAGCCCGAGCCACATGGCAATCAAAAAAGAGATGCTGAATGCTTTCATTAGAGAGACAAAAGCAGCACCTAATACTTCCTTGCCACTGCCTTTTTGCAAGGTTATCCTTTGTTAAAATAACTCCCTTCTTCAAAAACCAAAGGAACACCTTAATTTTAAGTGGTATCTTTGTCTTCCAGAATAAATTCTTTTCTGGAATGCAATTCCTTTCCATGAGGTCTCTGTACAAGGACCTAACAGAGAAAAAGCCACTCTTATGTAAATTCCAAACTAGCACATCCTCCCGTTCATTCGAACTACCCTAACTATCATCCTCACTAATCTAAGCCACGAAGCCCTTTTTCACCTACTAAAGCTCTCCTAAAAGAAACTTTTAGCGGTCAAAGACTAAGAACTTGAGCAACTGTCTCATCCCTCTTTCTAACAATTCTATACAAATCTGGGAATTTCGTCCTTAAAGCTTCCTTCCCAATCCAAATGTCTTCCCAAAATCTCGATTGTTGCCCATTGTTAACCTTAAACCCGCTTCTCTCTAGAAAAGATTTTTGACTTCCGAAGACCACTCCAAAGATTGAGAGTCCCCTAACGCTTTACTACTTGTGATAAGGTCATACCTTTCAAATACTTTCTCTGATCGGGCATTGCGAGGCCATCTTCATTTAGTAACTTAAACAACCATTTACTTAACAGATGACATTCGCACTTCCAGTTTAAAATGCCCAAACCCCCCACACACTTTGGTTGACTAAGGATACCCCACCTGGCCAATCTATATTTCTTTTCATTCCCATCATTCTGCCAAAAAAATCTGGATCGATAATAATCCAGTTTCTTAAGGATCCCTTTAGGGATCTTGAAAAAGGACATCATAAACATCGGGAGACTTGATAGAACTGAATTGATTAAAACAAGTCTACCACCTATTGAAAGTAATTTGCCTTTCCAGCTACTCAACTTTTTCTGAAATCTTTCCTCGACTTGCCTCCAATCCTTGTTCAAAACTTTTCTATGATGCATAGGGAGACCTAAGTACCTAAATGGTAAAGATCCCTCCTTGCACCCAAAAAGTTCAACATAGTCGGCACTTTTGGCCTTAGCGTCCCCAAAACAAAAAACCTCACTTTTATGGAAATTTATTTGAAGGCCCGACAACTCCTCGAAAGAACTTAGAACTAACTTAAGATTCTTTGCCTCATCGAGGTCATTTTCCAAAAAAAGGATAGTATCATCCGCATACTGGAGAATCGACAAACCGCCATCAACCAAATGAGGTATTAAACCCCTAAAATGCCCCTTGCCTTTTGCCCTATCTAAAAGAATTGCCAACATGTCTGCTACTAGGTTATACAAAATTGGAGAAAGAGGGTCCCCTTGCCTCAAACCTTTACTAGTCTGAAAGTACTTGCCTATATTATCATTCACTTTAACCCCTACACTGCCACCACTTACAATATATTCGATCCACTTACACCAAGCAGAAGAAAACCTTTAATCTCAGAACTTGCTGCAAAAACGACCACCTCACCTTATCGTAGGCTTTCTCGAAATCTAGTTTGAGAATAACCCCACCTAATTTTTTCTTGTGCATCTCATGCAACGTTTCATGTAGAACAACTGCACCTTCCATAATATTTCTTCCTGGAATAAAAGCTGTTTGAGAAGGTCTAATCACCTTACTCGCAATCCCCGAAATCCTATTAGCCATAACTTTTGTGAAAATCTTAAAACTGACATTAAGCATACAAATGGGTCTATACTGTTGTATTTGCTTAACCAACTTAATCAAATATCTCCATATATTTGGATAAATCAAACTTTAGCGTTGTCCCCCCAAAAGAGAAACTTCAGCGCTCGCCCAAAAATATTTTTCAAACTTTAAGAGTTTCTTTTGGAGAGGGAACAAACTTCAGAGCTCTCCAAATGCAAATACAAAAAGGGCATAACAATTAATTAATTTGACTCAATCTTCACAGAGAACAACATAGAAGTATTTGAATTTTGAAGCACGTACATTAGATGCACAAATCAACGCATCCTACTTTACTACACATAAGTACATGGCCAACGCCGAAACTCACGCAGGACATAGGACCAAGAAACGAACGCCTTCCTTGTCAACCCTACATCCCAAAACAGCTGGTCCCAATTAGACGTCCCCACAAACCAAAGTAAAGCCCTTCCAACTCCAATACATCACATTTGCATTAGCCCCATATCCCATTCTAACCTTACTACCATCACAAACCCATGAACAGAAATCTCCCACACAAGCAGAAGCTTCTCCTCTCCTCCCCTCCCCAATCAAACCCTAACCCTACGCCCGCTCTAGATCTCCAACGAGACGATGAGCACTGAACGAGATGCGCGCGACAAGCCTAACGGCACCGCCGCGAGCATCGACTCGTTCTCTCAGCTGCCGTTCATCCGCCCGGCCCGCGAGAAGCCGCCGCCGTCCAGCTCAAGCCCAGCGCCCATCCGGCTGTTCGGGTTCGACGTGCCGCCGGACGCTGCCACGTTCGCCCCACCGACGTGGAAGAAGCTAACAAAGATGGAGCCGCCGCCGCCGCCACCACCGTTGCTGCTGATACGACTGCCCAAACGGCAGGTGCAGGTGCAAGCCGCGATGGCAGCGGTGGGAGCCGGAAGTTCGAGTGCCACTACTGCTGCCGGAAATTCCCGACTTCGCAGGCGCTGGGCGGCCACCAGAACGCGCACAAGCGGGAGCGGCAACACGCGAAGCGCTCGCAGTTCCAGACGGCCATGGCCATGCACCACGGACAGTACTACCCGCTCCCAGACCCCGCCCACGTCTACCCAACCTTCGCCGCCTACCCCCACCACCACCGCTTCGCCGCCGTGCCGCCGCCGCACTACCCCTCGTGGGGAGGCGCCAGGTACTACAGCGGGCCCGGGTCCATCTCGCAGCCGATCAACGGCAGCCCGGTGACTCCCGGGCTGTGGCGGGTCCCTGCCGGCGTTGGCGTGGGGACGCCACTGGCCACGCGACGTCAAGAACCGCCGGCGCCCCCTCTTTCGTTGCTCAGAGGCGAGGAGCCAGTGGTGGTGGGAGGACCGACGTCGTTCTCGCCGTCGACCACCTCCTCGTCATCGTCCGCTTCGCCGCATGAGCGCCGCGCCCAGCCGGAGCATAAAGAGAATGTGAGTTTGGATCTGAGCTTGTAGCTGTTGAGAAATGATGGCCGGTGTCAGCCTCATAATTGTTTCTTACAAAACAAAAGCAAATGTTTCCCCCTCTCATGTTTGGATTTATTTAGCTCAGAGGGCCAATACCAATTATGGTGCTCGATCAGGTGGTAAGATAACATCTCCACTCCCCCGACCTCTCCCTCTCCCTCCCCCTCTCTCTCTCTCTCTCATGCATGAGCCGTTTATCTGCACTTCTGAATTGTTCGAGTTATCTTACTGGAAAAATTTGGGACAAGAGTTCGCAAAAGGAGTTGGTATTTTTATAATTTTAGTTCTTGATTATTTGTAGATAATTTTATGCCCCCCCCCCCCCCGTGCTTACTCTTTATCCTTTTGATTCCTAAAGGTATCAAATTGCGGTCAAATTGCTCCTTTTTGTTTCTCATATTTGCATTTCAGGGAAGGCAGTCAATTCTGGTAATTATCAGTATGATCTTTGTCTGGAAGGAAATTCAATGTGTGTTGTCTCTTTTCTCAAAATTATTCTCCTTGTGCTACTTGCAGTATTGGCAGTTATGCTTTCTTCTTCAATCTTTTGGATATGGTTCCATTTGTCTAATTGGTACTTGCCAAAATTTCCCAGAATTATATAATTTGCATGTCTATTTAACACCAAAATTAGTGCTTTCCCTCCACCAGTTTTGCAGGACAGCTACCTATGCATACAGCATACATCGACTTCCCATCTTGAAATATTTCAAAGTAGCATTTCTTAGGGAACAAAGTACGTAGCATTTTAGAGCACAACATATTCTGCAATTTGAATAGGTATGGCAATTGGTTCGAAAGTTCAATACCAGAATTTCAAATCTGAAAATCACGCATATATATGCGTGGTTCTCTTCACTACTGTAGGATTTGTTTCAGACCATAGCTTGCCAAAATGCAAGTTTCTTTCTAACCCATGGAAATTTAACTATCTTCCAAAGAAAATGTGGAATATGATTTCTTTGGAGAATGCCCTATTATATTTAACACATCTCAAATAGCATTTTGCGCAGAATATAATGTACATGCACGTTAATGCACACCACGAATGCCAGTCCTTTGGATCATTCCCTGTAGTCTTATGTCATATATAAGCTGGTCATTTTAAGCATACAGATGAGAACCCACAACATAATTGTCCCTTTTTAATTTCATTTCTAGTTATTTCAACTAACCTTTGATCAAGCTTTATTTTAAACTAATGACATCCATACTTTTTGCGAGGAACTACTTATATCTATACAGCACTAGAAATTATAGCAGTGGTTAATGATTTGAACACTATACATTCCTCTTTGTTCTGAAGGGAGCAAAAAAAAAAAGGACCATAGTTCTGGCTGTAAAAAGATGGGAGGACCACTGGTGAAAATATACATCTGACGAATAAATATGCTTGTCTGAATTTCGCTATCTAGTCTTCTTAACTGGTCCTTTTCATTCTACTGCTTCCTTTTTAATGCTTTCAGGTGTTAGTTTATTTTATGCCATCTTCATTTCTCTATGTTGTCAAAAGTGTTGAAAGTAAATTTGAATTTTTTTTTTCCACATATAAACATGGAATGAAGCACCTTTATGCATGGAAAATTATATAAACATGATTATGCATCCCAACAAAAACTGCAATCTGACTTCTAAGAAGAAAAGGCTGGGAAGCTGTTCTAATATCATACATCATTATAAAAAGGTCTGGAGAAACAACTTTAAAGTGTTTGAAATCATGAAGCGTTAGTACAACATAGTGGAGTACTATGTATCTGATCAGTTAAAGAAACAGGCTTAATTACTCCATGATGGATTAAGAGCGAGTAGTAGATTTCTAGCAAGCTTAGCTAGTTAGGTAGCACATATAAAGGGTACAAATTCATTCGTACGCGTTGTGTTTTAGACCAGAAAGAATGGTCTTGCATTGCATGCTGTTAGTACTGGCTATCTTTTCATTTAGAGTTTGGAGAAAAATATATGGAGATGCGTGATGTACTGGGCAATTCTGATGTATGCGTTAATACAGCGAACCAGATCTGTACGGCATCATAATAGTTTGTGTCGTATTTACGTAGAGAATTTCCTACTGTAAATGTGAATGTAACCATTACCAGCAGCCCATGGGATATCTCAAGTAATGTCCTAATTGTTGTTGAATTTGCCTGTGAAAAATATGCACATCAGACATAAATTATGACGTACGTACTGCTTATATCTTACAAACATTTCGTCACAGTATTCAGGTTTAATTATTTTATGCATGCTTACATGCATGCACTAGCATATCCGGCCCATATCCAAAGGTCCACAGCTGTGATAAATAGGTGGACCTACATTGTCATGCAAGGCCCATCTCCAGCCTCCGTAGCCAACAAATCTGATTTAAATGCCACACAGTTATCTAATCTCTTTGTGTAAGTTAAGTGACTATGCCTAGCTAGCATCTGCTGTGTTGCACTGCCATGCAGGGACTCAAGTCCCAAGTCCAACCCTACTAAGGGCCTGTTTGGATCCACCCAGATTTTAAGAATCTGGTTTTTGGAAACTGGGTGGGATCCAAACAGATTAGTTTTTGGGCAGTTTTTAAAATCTACCTATCCAGATTCTTAAAAACTAAGAAGTTGTTGATACCCAGCTTTTGCTAGTTTTTTTTGCACAAATACCCATTTACCCTCATTAAAGACCACGCGCATGGCTGTTTAATGTGATGTTCAAGAGCAATAAATGTAAGGGTATAATAGTCTATTAGCACCAATCATAAATGAAACCAGCTTTTAAAAACTAGGGGATCCAAACACCCCATCGGTTTTACTTAGAAACCACTTTTAAAAACTAGAAGTAATAGTGGTTTTAAGAATCAAATCGATCCAAACAGGCCTAACAGACATATGTGCTGTGGCGAGTGATAACACCACGACCACGCTTGTGACAACGATTTTTAATACACGTCAATTACCCGAATCAAAGTCACTTTTGACATCTTTGTTCGCATCGTATTTACAAAAATAGCAGTATGCCGACCGTATTAACAAAAATATCGTTTTTGCCGTCGGGGGCCAAGCTGCAGCGCCCATGAGGCGACGCGTGGCGCTGCCGCCGACGGCAGACGCCTGCTGCCCAGGGAGCAGGCGGCAAGCCTGCCGTCCGGCCCGCAGCCGGTAGGTAACTGGCCTAATTACCTGCCTAATTTTTTTCCATTAGTGTTTGTTTGAATTTTTAAATATATCAAATGAGCTCAAAAAATTATAAAAATTTATGTACAGTCTTCCGACATAACGTTCCTCGCAGTGTAATTTATGGAGAATTTTATCCATGGAGAATATTGCTAAAAAATTCATACAATTTTGATATTTTACGAGTTTTTACATATAGCAAACGAGCTCCAAAAATTACAAAATTTTATGTGAAGCCTCCTGATGTAGTAATAGTTATTATAATTTTTTGGAAATTTTATACGGTCCGAATTAACCATGTTTGTTTGGATTAACTTAACTATGAATTTAACGATTGTAACGCTTGTTTTGAAGTGTCATATGTTAGGAAATCATGGTATATATTATTTGCGGCTATCCGGTTAGCACAATTGTTACTCTCTTTGTATGTGAAATATTCGTTAAATTAATGGTTAAATGTTGTATAGATAGATCTTGAAATTAAATCACACGAAATAGTGCTAGCTTAGATCTTAGGGGTCGATAACTTAAGTGGGGGCAAAGTAGGTAGACAGAATGGGATGCAGCGGTAAACTGTAAAAGCTAGGGGCCTCAGGGTTTATGGATTTTCCATGTCTAAAAAATAGAAAAAAGATTGCCGAAGAGTCAGCTCTCTGCTCTGCGCCATGCTGCACGATGGCAGGAATTGCCCATGCAAACCACCAAAAACTGATGAAATATATTATGCATTCTGCAGCATGCTAATGTGGCTGCCAGTACTGCACAAGGTATTGTACCATGCGTAGTAGTACTAGTAACCCCAGACAGAGACGGCCGCACACCGTTCTGCTAGTAGCTAAACATATGTACACTGACATCTAGGCCTCTACAACATGCATGTAGCTACCATATGCGCCCGGCCGGGCGCGGCAGTGCTGCCTAGGGCTGAAAACGGTCGGAAACGATCGGTAGGAGATTAAATCACTTTCAATTTCACATTATTTTCTCGAAAACGAAATCGATACGATATTGTCGAAAACGAGAACGACATCGATATTCCGGTAAATTCGGAAACGAAACTATTCGATCAAAAGTGCATCGATAACGATCGGAAATCATGAAAGCGATATCTAAAATACAATAAATACACCAATCTGCACAGCATGACAATAACTATATACATTGACCCAGGTCACATGAAAAATAATACTGTAGTAACGATCCATGGCACCGAAGGGCTCAGACGCGGCAGGAGCGCGACTGTGCAGCTGCAGCGCCGCAGCCTTCCCTCCCCCTTCCCCCTCGGAGACCAGGGAAACCGAATTCTCGTGCGAAAAAAGGGACGGAGGGAAAACGGACATTTTTCCAGTGCTATCATTGGTGTAATCTGCAGCCATATATGGATAACTGAAGATTTTTCAGCAGGGTCTGAATTGAGCTCATGAACATTTCATGCTTCCAAACGAGCGATGAAAGTCTAGTTATATGATTAACACTGCAATCTTTGTAGAGAATCCTGTGATTTGAAACAGGTTCCATGGACTCTCGTTACACAAAAACAAACGATAAACACTAACACATGCAGCTGGAATGCAATTAAGATCTAAGGACTCGTATTTACAGTTAGCACTTAGCACCACAGCAAATCTTCACCAATTAAAACCATTAAAACCGCAGACAGAACATAAAACGATCGACAGGTAGCGAAGCACACCTCAAGTCTCCAATCAAGAACACTCCCAAGAAACAGACAGGCACCAATGCACGCACATTTAACACACGTGTCAGGACTCGGAAGCTGTGGAGTCACCGGGACTCCTCCTCAGCACGCTGGCGGCGCCGGAGAGCGGCGAGCAGGTTGAGATGGTGGTGGGCCTGCGCCATCGGCACGTCACGCCGCTTGCGCCTCAGCGGCGAAGCCCCACGCGTCCGGGCGCGGCGCCGGCAGCGCTGCCCAGAACGAGGCGCGGCGGCGCCGCGCCGGCGGCCGCTGTCTGGCGGGCGCTTGCCGAGAGAGTGTGCTGGTGGGAGGAGGAGGTGGATGGCGCGGAGGAGGAGGCGAAGGCAGCGGGGTGGTGCGGACCCGTGGCTGCGAGGATGGAGGGCTCGGCCGGCGAGCAGACCACTCGATGGTCGGCCGTCGGATGAGCCCCAGCTTCGCGGTGAGCTGGAACACGCGCCGCGCACACGATCGGCATGCGCATAGCGCCGCCTCGCCTGCTTCACTTTGCGTGCGGTCCTTGCCGCTGCCGCCTGCGCCCGGCCGCTTAGCCTTCTTGCTCGGCGCGGAGCCAAGCGATGTAGGCCGCGGCGTCGGGGCGAATCTAAAGGCGGCTGGGCCACCGGGACGGGCGAGCACGGGGTAATTACGGTAATTATCGGCGGTAATTACGGTTAAAAACGGTATTTTTCAAAACGATCGGAAAAGAGCTAAATCGTTTCGTTTCGTTATCGGTTTTTACCGTTATCGTTTCCGGTTTATCGATTCCCGTCACCGTTTCCGTTTAGAGGAAAAAATCGGTAATTTCTCGAAACGATTTTGGTAACCGATAATTACCGTTTCGTTTTCAGCCCTAGTGCTGCCGCTTTCTTTGCATGCATGCATGGCGTGCGCATGATCAATGAGTTCGGCGAGTTATGCGTGTATATGACAAATTTGCCTCGGTTGCGAGTTTTTAGCATATATATTTACAAAGACGTATTTACAAAAATAACCATATACATTGAGTATTGATAAAAATGTTTTACCGTCTGGTGGTTGAACGGCAACACCAGAGGATGACACGTGTCCTGCTGTCCGTGGCTTTGTGGAATTAGCCGGCTTAATTACTTGCCTTATTTTTTTACATAATATTTTTTAAAATTTTTAAATATAGCAAATGAGCTCAAAAAATTATGAAATTTTATGTGCAGCGTTCTGACACAATGTACTTCATCATGTAATTTTCTTGATGATTTTTATCCACTCTGAATGTTGTTAAAAAATTCGTATTATTGAGATATTTGCAGGAGTTGTTACATATAGCAAACGAGCTCTAAAAATTACAAAATTTTATTTGAAGCCTTCCGACCAAACGAGATAGCCTTGCGTAGTGATAAGACCAAACATGACATCTTTAAGCAGCGATGTGATGCTACGCTGGTCCACAAATCATTTGACGTACCGCTGCCTCACAGACGTGAATTTGCTCAAACCAAATTGGACACGTTAATCGTACGCCGCATCGGGTTAGGCTATAAGTACTACTCCTTTTGTAATGTGTTTTCCTGTACCACGACTATAACACTATATCGCTAGCATGGAGAAGCAATGAGAGGAGATCACCCGACTTACAAGGGCTGCTGCAGCCCGGGCGAACAAGTGGAGCATGCTAGGAGGACACCTCCATGAAACAAAGCCCCCATACCTCCAACCATGAAGCGATGACCCCCTACCTCCAACCCCAATCCATACCTCAACGTTACCACCGAGCGTTCATTGCAAGACCTGCCCGTGGGGGAGACCCCCCTCTACTGGTGCAAGGATGCATGCAAGTTCTTCAAGTCCAAGGAGCAATTGAGCTTGGGCATGCATTACTGTGGTTGCAGTAACTACGCCTAGGACTATCCTGACCGGCATTGGGACACGGCCCACTATCGGCAGCCAGTAAGAACGGGTTACAATACATTCCCTTACCAGCTCTCTTGTATGGCATACCATAACATCCTAATTTTCAGAGCCTTTTGAAGCTTTTAAAATAAAATTCACCATTTGATTTTTTTAAAAATTAATTAAAGCTTAAATAGCATTTTTTTATTAATTAAAAGGATTTAATATGACTAAATTAAACTTTAACATTTGCTGAAAGTATTTTATTTGGGTTCCTTATGCTTCAAGGAATGTTTTGGTTTTTTTTATTTTATTCAGATTTATTTGCTATTTTCTAAAGCTCAAATGGTTTATTTGAATTTCTGGAATAAGAAAATCCCCTAGAAAGTCCTAAAAGCCTTCAGGCCAAAGCCACCCCCTCTGGCCAATTTCTCTGCTGGCCCAGCCCGCTTCGCCCAGTGCTCAACGTGCGCTGCACATCTAGCAGTCGCCCTTTCTATTGATGGTCACCACATGTCAATCATCGGCCGTCTTTCCTTGCCCGCGCCCTTGCATCTTGGTCATCCACCTGTCACTGCATGCATTGGGCCTGAAGAGGAACCGTACTATAGCCTTGCATTGCATCACTGCACAAAGCTATGTCATTAGATCATGTCATAGCGGAAAGCTGCCTCTTGGGTCAGGTCCTGCATAAAGTTGGGTCGTTGGGCCATGTTGCAGCACAAAGCTGCTTGGTCAAGTCACATCCTGTGCAAAGCTGGCTCTCTGGGTCATGTCATTGCCAAAAGCTGGCTCATTAGGTCACATCAGTGCAGAAAGCTACCTCGTTTGGAGAGGAAGGACACACCCCACTCTAATGATGGAGGCAACATCGTTGCTCTGCAAGCTAAAATATGACCCACTGTGTGAGAAAGCACGTTGCCTCCCCCTGTGGGTTATAAAATGCACACCCCTGCTTAAAAGTAGGAGCACCAACCCTGCCTACTGTAGGAAGAAGAACATTCTCCATCCTAGAGTAACATACCATGGCAGACATCGAGGGCCAGTCCAACCAAGGTTGCCATCGTAAGACCTTGCCCTCAAAATGCGAGAGGATTTTGGCCCTAACTACTGCTTGATGCAAAATAAGTGTAGCCAACTGGTCTAGCCACATTGCAGACACAGGGAGGACGCAATCGTGCAAATCTTGGATGGCCAATTCGAAGGCGGATGATATTTGTTCGATGCCCACACTCTGGGTACAATTAGCCCATAGTTTATTTTCTATTATTGCTAATAGAGCTTCCATGTTAACGTTCCTTTCCAACAGGTGGCAAAATGCAACTTTGTCCGATGATCAATCCTCCCCGTGAATGCTATGTTGTGACATACATAGATACATTGTGGAACTGAATCTTAGAGTTGAAGGCACAGATTGACAATCTCAATGAGAAAAACGATGACATCCACCAACAGATGCAACGCGAGAGGCAACAAGAAGGTCATCAACATAGGAAGTTCGTATGATCCCACATCTTCGCTGCGCGAACCCTAATCGCACATGTGCGTGTCACTACAACGATGGTCACCACGTCAGAGGCACCCCTATGCAACACTCCATGTGGATAGCGCAAAGCACTTTCTACTAATAGCCACACCTAGAAGCTTGTACCTTAAGCCGTATTGCGATCACGTACACCATGGGCGACCGACCCTTCATCTGTCTTCGCTTGCATGTACACTTTTGCTTTGTGTACTTTTTTCGTTGTGTACATATTTTGCTTTGTCTTCCTCTGTGCATTTAATTCTCTAGTGCATTGTAATATCACTTATCTTTCTACTTACGAATCGTTACTATCTCAATCGTCCTCACAAAATTTTTCTAAAAATTTGTAGCACTACAACAACATGCGATGATCACAAAATGTTATTGCGAATCTAACAGATTGCATACAATTAATAATATATGAAAATCACAAATGTATTAACCGACATTATCTGCCTTTTTAAAAAAACAATTTACAAACAAGATTTGCTAAATACTACCTACCTACAACAATCGCCATTTACCCTCACAATGATTTCCATCGGATTAATAAATTAATTATATATGTTTAACAATTACCCAACGGTTGGGCGACTAGAGGATTATCGCCAAGCCGTTGGGTGACACATGCCAAAGTTGCTCCACAGTTAGGCGACATGAGCAAGTTGTCCAACCGTTAGGCGACTTGGCTTGGTGTCGCCCAACGGTTGGGCGACTTGCCCATATCACCCAATCGTGTGGCAACAGAGGACCATTTCTGCAAAAAAAAATACGGATATTAATACTGTAATTCAAAATTAAAAATTGATTATTTTAAAAAAATTCAATCGGAGGTAGCCAGTATGTTTACAGGGGTATTGGTGGTGATCGTTTCGGCTGAAAAGATCATGGCTTATGGCTGAAAACACTGTAGCTGGCTGAAAAAAACACTGTAGCTGACATAGGCTTATTTAGCATAATTAAATTTAAAAAAATTTAAAAATATTAAAAATATGTTAGCCCATTACGTATAATACAAACAAATACGGGAAAAAAAAGAACTGGCAAAAAAGCTCAACAAAAAGCCAAAAGTTCAGAAAAAGACGAAACTTATGAATAATGAAAAATAAGCCAGAAGCCAGAAGCCGAAGCCGAGTTGATCAGGGCCTGTTATGTTGTCGAGGACCTGAAGAAAAGTACTTGCATTTTAAGTCTCCTTCATATCGGATTCTAAAAATAAATGTCTCCTTCATGTCTTAATTTGGTTCGTTAAGTCCCTATAAGTGAATTTGTCATCCGTAATTTCACCCCTCCCATCATTTTCCTTCTCTTCCATTCTTATCACATGTTAACTCAATGCCTATAGCTAACGCGGACGGCTAGTTGGCTAGTAGAGAATTTTGGTTAGAAATAGCACCGTGGATCACCAGAATACCATATCTAGCCTTCTAACGGTGCAATCCTATTTTTGGCCCCTCTCCCCTCGCACGATTTTACGGCGATGACACGTGACCATCACGCGGTCGGGGACCGCACGATACCGAGATTGTACGGTCCCCGACCGCATGACCACTATTCACACGAGATCGTGTGGTCGGTGACCGCACAACCACTGTTCATACCCGAGTCGTGCGGTCCCTAGACTAGACAACATCGCAGTAGAATCTCTAGTTCTGTCACAGGCGAATGAGGTAGAGTAGGGGTTCAACAAGGGCACACTCCTTTTATAGTGTGTTTGGTTTGGAGTCAGGTAAGGATGGAATGAATCCATCCCTGTTTTTAAGGATGGAACCATCCCCATCCCCTATTGTCTCTGGAACCAAACACACTATTGAAGGAAGGTAGTGAGGAAGAGGGACGAGCCCATCCCTTCATTTTTGAGGGATGGGGGCATCCTCAATTTAGGGGAATATTCCCGGGATATTCCCCAAAGGGGATGGACTCTGTCCCTGCTGACTCCAATCCAAACAGGTTCAAATCTGGGATCACCCCGTCCCATCCCCTATTATCCCTGGAACCAAACACATACTTAAGGCAGTGTTGGGGACCGCACGACTCAGGCATGAACAGGGGTCGTGCGGTCCCCGACCGCATGATCTCACGTGAATAGTGGTCGTGCGGTCAGTGATCGCACGATCTCGGTGACGTGCGGTCCCTGACTGCACGATTGCCACGTGTCGTGCGGTGGGGGAGGGGCTAAAAATGGGATTGCACTGGTTAGGAGGCTAGATTTGGTACTCTGGTGATCAACCATGCTATATCTAACCAAAATTCGTTACTAGAGGCCTGTTGATATTGAATGGCTTTTAGCTTTATCTGTGGCCGGTAGGTTTTAGTTAATGATAAGCAGCAATAGTTAAAAAATAATTTTTAAAAGAAGTGGACGAGCAATAAGGAAAATAAGAAAGAGATGTATATGAGAGAAGGGGTATATGATACGCTTGTGACTCCTTACCTTATCTTCAAAGCGAGAGAAGTAGAGAAGCCACTTCGAAAAACCAGATGTTCACAGTGACTTCTACCTTATTCAACCAGAAATCGAAAGTAGAAGCTAACACAAATTTCAAGCAGAAATCAGAAACAGAAACCAATATAAACATGCTTTAAATGGAACTGATACCTTAACGATCGAAGTCTCTATTGACATGGTCCAAGCTTTGCTGCAGATTTCCTAATTTCGTAGCTCCGCCGCTGAACCAGAGAGAAAACATCAACCCATCCTTAGCTACATCATCTATGAGCACCATACTGCATATATACGGGGGGTTATAATTACCCTGTATCTTTATTTTTGTTATCATTATTTGTATTTATTTTCTCACTATTTTATTAATTCTTTACACATAGATGTGGGTGCCCTTCTAACATACGCCTAGAATTGCGGAGGACGAACATAAATCTGCGACCTCAGAGAGCATTACACATGCTTCCCACCGAGACACTCTCATGTGTTCATATGGCATCCAATATTTGAGATATAGTAGGGGAAGTTGTACTCCCCACATCTTGATGAACCGAGCAACATGTGGTTCTTGTGTGACCGGTGGAACAATTACATTGATCGATATTCAACGGGGGGACTTGCCATTCCTTCTTTACTTCGAAATTGTACTTCCTGCGATTACAGCAAGATAATCACAACTACCGTGCTCATAAAGCAGAAAAGAAGTTATGCTGAAGAAACAGAAAAGGAGGTTATGCTGAAGATTTGCTTTCATTGTTTAGGCGAGAACATTTGATTTGATGGTAACTAAGAAATTACAGGAACCCTCTGTTTTCCTCACAGGTTGTACTGCTAGTTAAACCGGTACAGTATTATGTGTAACCAGCGAATGCAATTCAAATCACTTCAGGTCTTACCCTAGAACCCATGTGATAAGATGAAAACAAGAAGACGCTAGGATTACGGAAGGAACACGCTAGCCCAATTTTCCAACAAGGACATGTATTCTCCACAAGTGGAAGCATCTGCAAAGAAGATCCAACTCTCGCCAGAAAGATGTACAATGAATCAGACAAAACCTTTTCTCAATGACTTCGGGAGAACTGTCCACACCATAGAATCTGATAAAAGAAATACAAATGAAAATATTCGACTTCAATGAAAATCATTCGACTTGAATATTTAGTAAGGGTGAACAAACATCACAATTAAGCAATAAATAAGATAATTAGTACAAATGAGCAAATGGAAGAGATCATTTAGCCTTTTATCGAAGAAGATCTAAATACAATCATTATCAGGCGCATAAGTCAATAAATTTTCTTTCTACTTTTGAATCGACATAACTCATATATGGAAAACATTATTTTTCTTTTAGTTTCTCATAAAAACTCACACGTTTGTAAAGATATAGTAAATGGAAACTTGAACCATTCTAACTCCATTGGAACTAGTTTGGATATCTAATATTCTAATACCCACATCAAAATATCAAAAGAACATATTTCCATGTTTAAAATATACATCATCTTAGTTTGTGTGAGGAAACAGGTTTACATGAAGATACCAAACTCCATATTATCTCTCCCCGTGCCACTGAAATAAACCTTGCTCACCACATGCATGTTTGAGTGCAAACTGCAAAAAGATTCACTCCGCAGCTTTAGACCACAAACTCTTAGATTCCTGTTCTGTTGTAGTGCCATCTAGCCTCTCTAGCTATACAATTGCAACCCTGCCAATTCTATCTGAATCATTTCTATCTTCTTTGGAAAATTGGGAGCTGGTTACATCCTCCAATGGCTAAAAATGTATTCATAACAAGCCAACAAACATTATCGCATAGAAACAAGGGAAGCGTTTTTGAATCCAATCACATGGCAGTTACAAAAACAATACTACTGGTGTTTGTTCGATCTATTGCAAACATTTCGATGTAACATCCTTGTCTAACTTGAGCCGTCAATTGCATCAAAGCTAAGCAAGTCAAACGAATAATTCAGCACTGCAGGGAGCACTGCTTCCATCAACTCAATATTGGGACACTGTAGTCTGCATTAAAAATCACAGGGCCGAAGCATCACAGGCTATTTCTTAGTCGACATGCCTGAGCTAAGATCTGAATAACGCGTTGGAACCTTGCACCTACAGAGTAGAAACTGGCCATAGGCTGGGTTTGCTTACGGCTATTTCTCTCCGCGTACTGCCTCGCATACTGCTTCTCACAAATAGACTAGAATTCAAAAATCACAGCTATAAGTCATAAGTCTCAGTCCAAAAGAACACACCGATAGACTACCTACTGCTCCTGGGAAAACATCGTATCGCAGAGACATGCATCAAACCATGCCTAATTGCCTATGAGCAAAGACCTCAGGTCTCCACTGAGCAAGACACATAATCCTGCTGTGGTTGCACACACTCCTGAGTCATGACTCATCAGTAATCAATACTACCATTCTAAATTCCCAAGATACAGAACCGGCAAAGAATGCGGCACAGGGGAAAACCACAAGATGTTGGTAGCAATCTACAGAGGGGCAGAGCAGTGTACCGTCAAGACGCGGCTCGGCGTCAGGGGAAGGGCGGCAGCCGCAGCACGGCCTGCTCGGTCTCCACGGGGTCCGACCGCGAGATCTGCACATCAAAAACAAGCAACTGTTACTGTGCAGGCAAGAAACGTGCGTGCTAGGACAAGAGGGCAGGATTTGGTTCGGGAGGCGAGAGGACGAACCGGGTCGCGGAGGACGGGCTTGGTGTTGTCCGGCGCAGGCCGGAAGGGTGGCTTCTTCTTCTTCTTGCCCCCCTCCGCCGCCTCCACCGGGCTCCTGCCGCTACCAGCGGCGCTGCCCGAGGCGGACGCTGTGGAGCCGCGCGAGAAGCCCCCAGAGGCCGTAGACGGGGTTGCGAAGGCGTAGGCGCGCTCGCTCCCGGCCGACATGATGAACGCCGCCGCCGCCGAGTGATGCTGATGTGATGCGAGCTCGTCGCTTCGGTTCGGTCGCTAAGTCAGTAAGCCTAAAGGTTGGGTCTAACCTGGCTTGGACCCAAACATGGTAGAACTAGATATTTGGCTTCCCGGTCCTGGCTTTCCCAATCTCCAAGCGCGGAGCCGCTCGCCTCGCTCCCTTCTTCTGGTCCTCACAACGCCAAGTGAAAGAAGGGGAGGAGGAGGAGGAGAGAGAGAGGCGACAATGGTGGGCATCAGCTGCCACTTCCTCCTCTCGCCGGCGCCGCTCTACTCTCTCCACCGTCCCGCCGCTGTTAGGAGTGGCGCCCACCGGCCGGCCAAAGGTAAGTTCTTTTCTGCTTGGAGTGCTCCACGTGGGATAGCAAATTCACACGCTTCAGCGTAGTCATCATGCCATATTCTTCTTCTGATATACAGAATTATGCTTAATTCGTTGGGTGTTTAAGGGGAAATGGTTTTCTTGGAGAAATCTCTCTCTGCTGAATTCGGTGTTGAAACTAACTTCTTGAGTGCTTCGCGTATGGCTATGTTTCAGTGCGACCCCAAATCAGTTGTTGCTCGAAATCCGACGATTCAGAGGAATGCGCAAGCAAGTCGCTCAGTGATGGCAAGGTTGTGCTTGTTGCCTTCTCTTTCCAACTCCAGTTACTAGTCACTTAACATGTATTATTCAGTTGCGTTAGCCATTATAACATTGCTAATATTCAAGTTGTCTCTGTTCGAACTGTTCAATTAGAGTAGCAAAAGAGGATTAGGCAAGAGACTGTGATTTCATATTGTGCATGGTAGTAGACACGGACCCTTACTATCTTGCATGGTTATCACATCTTTGATAATCAAGATTCTAGATTAGTCAGGTTATATAATCTTTAAGATATAAGACTGCAAATTATACAAGTAAACAACCCTGAAGAAATATTTATGGATACATTGAACCTACAGATGGCATAGAACGTACTACCCTAAATCTAATAGTGTCGGACTTCGGGGCGCATTACCTTGCTTTTGAGTTGTGACTTGTGGCAAATAACCATACGCCCTGCCATTGAGGAATTAGGTTTGATTGAAATGTTTCTAATTGCTCAACAAGTTTTTATGTTACCCACCAAAATGTGCATGAATAACTAGCAATTTTGGGTTCCTGTATTTTTTATCTCATCCCAGCAACCTTTTATGGGTACTTTTTGCTTAGAAGTGTTCTGATGTACCTTTTTCTCTCATATAGGAAGAAGAAATTATTCCATCCAGACGAAAATGCCTTGCTTGCCTATGTGCTGTAACATTAATCAATGCATCAGGCCCAACAATTTGTACGCCAAAAGGACTTGCCTCGGATATGATGAATCAGCCCAGCACACAAAATGCTGTGTGCCGGAATTGTGCTGGTAGCGGTGCTGTAATATGTAAGAGTTTTGCATCGTTTTGACCTCTTTCTATGTCATTATGTCTCGATGCTCAATGCCTTCATCAGTCTTAAGAATAGAGCTTGCACCTTGAACAGTATGTTATTACGAACAGAGCTTTTGAAGAACAATTTAGTTGATTGGAATGACTAGCAACTTTCAGTATGTCATTCCCAAGTACATTCAGTAAATGCAAGCATGCTGAGTTAGTAGCCATGTTGTCTCTATGAATTCAGAGAAATCAGTCTCATTTGCCCATAGGCATCTCAGGACTTACTCTAGCGATTTTAGTAATATTCCGCATTTTCAGCAATTTCCATTTTAATCACTTCTAATAAGGTTCTCAGTATCGTGACACGTATCATAGTATCGTACGACCCTACCGGAGGCAGATGATACGGATCGCAATATGAATCGGAATCAGGTAATATCGTAGTGGGATCATGATTCTACTCATAGAATCATTAGAATCGCAGTAGGATCATGATCCTGACAACAAACTATATTAGCATATAAAGTTTGATATTACCTATTGCTAGTTTAAATTGCACTAGTTTAATTTGTTTTGTTTTGTTATTTACATGTTGTTCTAAGGTAAAAAAAAAGTATTATCTTTGACATATTGCATTTTAGATTATTAGTTTATTAAAAATAATTAAATAAGTTTCGAAAATAAATCGTAACTCAATATAATATGAATAAATGTACTCAATTTACAAATTTAAATTCAAAAAATCTACTATAAACTTGCATATTTAAAAATATAATACATTTTTTATATAAAATATATACATTTTTAAAAATTTGATAGAATCGTGATTCTACGATCCGATCATACGACCCGGTCCCATCAGACAAAAAACGATCCCATCTAGGATCGTGATCTGACAACCTTGCTTCTAATAGCTGCACTGACTGTGCATTGACTGTTTGCCTGTATTCCATGAAACTAGCAGTCCTTATCTAGTAATTTTTATAGATGTTAGTGGCCAATTGAGCATACTATTCAAATTTGTGGAGTAGTACTTCAGTCATGAACTTCAGTACTCGGCAAACTACAAACTGGAAAACTGTTTTCCTTGGAATGATAATTCGGTTTGAGTTGTATTTAGGTGACATGTGTGGTGGCACAGGAAAATGGAAGGCCCTCAACCGAAAGAGAGCAAAAGATGTTTATGAATTCACAGAATGCCCGAATTGCTATGGTATGCTCTTCGCTCTGGACTTGTATGATTTAAGATCCATCCATTCTGGTACGTGAAGCATTTGTAGTTTGTTCATGCACTTGCTAAAGAGTTGGCGATATTGCGCGGCTCATGCTTTAGCTGAAGCGTTGCGTGCACAGTTCAGTTTTCTTTTCTCAGTTGACCTTACATCAGTTTTTCAGGTTTAGTAAAGGCATATGCTACCTGTGAATCTTTCTTCTGATCAATGGTACATGTGTCATGTAGGCCGGGGAAACTGGTGTGCCCAGTTTGTCTTGGAACCGGACTGCCGAACAACAAGGGACTCCTCCGGCGACCAGATGCCAAGAAGTTGCTCGACAAGATGTACAACGGCAGGATATTGCCCAAATCGTAGACCATCTCTTCACACGGCCACGAGAATTTTGCATCTTGAGTAGGGAGTAACATCAGATACATGTAGGCCTCGGAATGTTTGATCTCTTCTTTGTGTAACATTTCTGTTTACGACCGTATGGTGATTCTATAGTTCCCTGATGGAGATGGTACTCATGAATCATACGAAAAACACCGTGGAAATGTTCAACAGCTCTGAATGGTGAATGTCTTCATACAGCTCTGAATGGTAAATGCCTTAGTAGCTCATAAGGGCAGTCCTAATGGTAATTAATGATCAGTTTCTATCTTCCTTAAATGACCTTCCATGTAGGCAAAACGATGACATGGCAACTCAATTAATGAAGAAAGAGAAGAAAAAGAGTAGAAACTGTTTCTTCTCAGGGAAACCACTTCTACTCTTGAATCGATGCACGAAGAAACTGCAATTTTACCATTGGGAAGAAACTGGTGGTTTCCATGCGCGCTCGCACCGCTCCCAACATGCCTGCTCGCGCGGTTTCCACTGGGAAGAAACTGCAATTTTACCATTGGGAAGAAACTGGTGGTTTCCACTATTTATTGCACGAAGAAACTCCCATTGTGTGAGTCAGTTTCTATACTCAGATTTTTACTGATGTGGCTATCTTGGATTTCGCACATGATTTCTACCATAGGGACTGCCCTAACAAAGCTCTAGACGAATACATCGGGCGCGTTTCATGATTGTTTTTTTAACCAACTTCTGACAACTGCACATAATTTTCAAAAAGAATCTACACCTTAAAATTTTCAGAATCCCGTCATTTTATACTGTTTTTCCTACGAACAAGTCCATTCCTTCGCATTTTTCATTTTTACATGTAGTTTTGAGCTTAGGCCACAATAAAACCTGGTTAGTCCTCTCTGGAGCCTGTACACTGGCAAAAGATTCTAGTCATAGAACGCACGAACTTGTCAAGAAGTTTAATGGCAGAAGAAAGTGTCGGAAAACGGGATGCACATGCCATACGGGAGACGGCGCATGCATGATAACGTATTCCAAACTCGCTCTCGGCAACGTACAGCGCTGAAGACGCTACGGGAAGGAGCGCATCAGAGACTCTAATTTGTTGCCCTTGTGCGACGCAAACAAGAGGGCCTCAGAGATGGTTTGGCAAAAGGTGAAACGTCACAGGGAAAAAAAAAACTCAGATGGTAGGACAATCCATCTCGAAACGTAGGGCCCAAAATCAGAGCGCGAAGAAGAGCAAAAAGAAGGAACTCAGGGAAGGACATGAGGCCGGTGAGAGGCTGCAAGGGGAACCCTTCTCGCAATCTCACCTCGTCTTCTCGGCGTGGCGGCCATGGCGGCGGCTGGAGGTGTTGAGGGACAGGGGTGTGGAGCAGTTTATATAATGGCGGTCTCTAACCCTAGTCCTCATCCGTGTTTGGGCTGTGGTGGACATCAGCGTGTTTGAGCCCAGAAGGACAATATGAAAGCCCAGCCCACCTCCATGCTAACCACGACGACACTGTACGCGAGCTATTCTTTTCGAGAAAAAAAAAGAAAGAGAGAAAAAACATGAGCCATTCCAGTGACGGCTGTTTCACTGTGTCTGTCAGTATGGTTATGATAACGAATGATTCATCTAAGTTTCAGTTTCGTGACCAGTTTCACTGCCAGCTCCTGTACCCATACCATCTAGTCGAAAATTTATCAAAAGAGAAGCTGCTTCTTCACTGCCAGATTCTGTAGACGGCACCAAACAAACACGATCGGGGTCCATAGCAAAAATACATGTCCAAAAAAAAAAAAGCAAACGACGATCACAATTCAGGAAAGTACAGGACAAGTACACTGTCTATGAGGCATGATTCCCACGGCACGATAAGATCACATCCATGCAAGAAACAAGAAAATAACTAGCCATTCAACCATCATCAGCTCATCAAATATCAGTCACGAGTGAAAAACTTTGCAGACCCATTCTAGAGTGATGAATAACACATGTTTTTTAACCCCCGTAAAATGAAAAGTTGGTGTGTCTAACAGTAACAGCGTCGAACAAACTGAGACAGCAAAACAGGGATGTTTTTAACCCCGTAATATGAAAAGTTGGTGTCTAACAGTAACAGCGTTGAATAAACCGAGACAGCAAAACAGGGATAACTATGACAGGGGAAGGCTTTGACTTCCTGAAAAATTGAAATCCAGCTCAGAGTGCTTCTCAGATCCCGAAACCGAACACTCCACGTATCCTCTGGAAGATGAGTTCTCTCCAGCCTCTCTCCGTGTTCTCCACCACAGTTGAGTTCCCGTACCTGCAGTAGCAGACAACGCGAGAGAGATTTTAGGTAAAGTGCACGAATTAACAATTTAACGTAATCAAAGTTTGATGCACAAAAATGACATGGCGAACAGGCACATACTTGTCTTCCTCTGGCACATCGGTTTGTTTGAGCTTTATGACTGTAATTCCTGACTCGGGCTCATCAAACACCAGCCTGACCTGCATTTCAAGTTTCACACAGCACATTGATGTGATGTTTTATAGTGGAATGTGATTCAAAGATTATATAGATGGTGAATACGGAGAAATTACAGACATTTTTTTAATGGAAACTCCGATTTCTATTATCAGAAACCATCAAGCTGCAGAGTTTTAACCAAGAGAAATTACAGACAACATAAGCACACCTATTTCTCAAGTAAGGGCCTGTTTGGAACTGCTCTGCTCCAGTTTTTTCAGCTCTGCTCCACCAACTCCACTATGGAGCAGCTCCACTGTGGAGTTCCGGAGCGGTTGGTCTGTTTGTACGCAGCTAGCTCCACTCCAAGAACGTGAGGTTTCCACGAGAAGGTCCAATGTACCTGAATGATGTTTGATGTATGTTTTGATGTGTGCGGAGCATATGCAACCGAATATTTTTTGTTGCTAATTGAAATATGATGTAAAATATTATAATTGCAATTAATTTATTCGAGAAAACCAAAAATACACGTGCAGGAAATATAAACACAAAGACACAGAAATACACGTGATTATTTTGCAGGAAATATTTTCTTGAAACCATTTTACAAGAAACATCGACACGGTAGTTTTAGCTTGATTAAATAGTTTTAGCATAATTCAAACATCCAGAGAGACCAAACAAGGGGCAAAGCCTTCGCTTCAATGCTGTATAATACAGGATTCTGTGGAATACAATGTACAGGTTGAGCTTTCTTTATGACATTATGATACAAATCACATGTACATATATTTTTGCTAGGTGAGGGTTAGTGCATAGTGCATACACTAGAGGCAGCAGGGCCTCCCATCCTGTAGCTATACCGAGCTTCCAATGTTGAAATATTTGCTGAAAGCTTCCTCATCCTTGCAATGCACAGACATGACCTTGTAGACTTCAATCAGTAGCTTTGGAAAACGGCTTGAGAAATAGCGATCAAATCCCTCAGGCAGTAACCCAAGTAACCCCTGAAATTTATTTTTTATGAAAACGTTAGCTTCTGAGATGATGTGTGCAAGGTTACACTGAAGCTGGCCTCAATAGGGAATAATCTGTAATCAAACACAATTTATCTGAAGACTTCTATAGAACATTTACAGTTATATTCTCCATAAATGTAAATAAGATATATTAGAAATTCCACCAGTAGTGTCCTTGTGCGGAAACAAGGACTGTACAATCAAATGATGGTAGTCAAATCTCTCCTTCCTAGAGCACCTAATAAAACATCCATGACTGCATCTCACTATGATGCTAGGAATGTGTCTTGTTACCATAGCCGTCCTAGTGTTTTCCAACTATTTTAGGTACTCTAAATAATTGACATGCAAACCTTCCTCAACTTTCTTCTTACACATTCAGATTTGCAATTACAAAGCATTTTTAGGTATACTACAGTACAACATCATAGGCTTGTAAACTCCACTATACCAGTTTGACGAATAACCAACAAACAATTTAACTGTCTGCAGACAACATAAAACAAAAGCAAATGCAACAAGAGGTGCAGCACAACAAACCTTGAGATCAGCTGTAAGCTCTCTGTAATGTCCTGACTTATTTCTGATCAACCTCAGAAGGTCACGAGTGGACTCAAAATTATATTTTCTATAACGACCCATGTCTGCAACCGGGCAGCGTCCAACTTTATAAAGTGCTTTTCAGTAAAAACAAGCCATACATAACCTATGTGTTCAGGGCAAGAACGATGTGCACAGCCTTAGCTCTTACCTCATCTCTGGAATCGGGTTGGGCATTTCGTCGAACACCCTCTGTGCGTGGTGCAAGAGGCCGCATTTTGCGTACAGATTGAGGAGGGAGGTGAGGACGTGGGGATTGGCGTGGGAGGGGAGCTTGAGGGAGCGGGCGTGGAGCCGCTCTCCGGCGGGGAGCGGGTCGGCGAGGCGGGAGGCGGCCTTGAGGGCGAGGGGAAGGTCAGGTGGGAGGGGCTGGGGAGGAGGGAGTGGAGGCGGAGGGCGTGGATGTGGAAGCCCGAGGAGGAGAGGGCGCGGAGGAGGAGCGGGCAGAGGTGGGCGAGGAGGTCGAGGCGGAGGAGGCGGGCGTGGAGGAGCTTGACGGTGAGGGGTGGGATGCGGTTGCTGGAGCTGACGCCGGTGAGCAGGAGTCGGCGGATGGCGGCGGCAGCGGCCGAGGTGAGCGAAGAGCGGGGCGAGCCAGGCCACCACGACCTCGTCGCCGCCGGCGAGGATGGCGAGCGTGCCGTCGCAGCCAGAGACCGGAGAGTCTACGGCGTAGCAGCCGGCTGCGCACGCAGCGGCAGCGATCTCGCGCGCGAGGAAGGGAGGAGCTCGTGCAGTAATCGGTAAGGAGGAGAGGAGCTCGTGCAGCGATCTCGCGCGCGAGGAAGGAGGAGCTCGCACGCGCGGGTGGGTGTGGAGAAGGAAAAGAAATCGAATCCGTATGGAGGAGACGAATTGTGTAATGGCAGTGGTGGGTAATTTTGCTTCAACTTCATGAGGAGATACAAAACTTCAGTTTCTGGAGTACCCCTTGAGGAGCTCTAGAAAAAATGTGGAGTAGGCATTCAACTCCACCTTTTTCTTGAAGCAGAGTTCTTGGAGTTGGACCCGTTTGGCTAGACAAGTTTGGAGCAGAGTTGAAAAAGCTGAAGCGGAGCAGTTCCAAACAGACCCTAAGGGCCTATTTGGGAGAGCTCCACTAGCTCCAGATCCACGAAAAACAGATCTGGATTCAATTTTGCTAGCCAAACAGTTCTAGCTCCAACAGCTCCACCGTGAATCTGCTCCACCAAAACCATGGATCTGGCTCCAGATCCACCAAATTGGTGGAGCACCTCAAGGGGTGCTCCACCAAACTCAAGTTGGTGGAATTGGGGAAAATTACCCACCATGCCACTGATTACACACCAAAAAACGATTCGTTCTATTTCTTCTTCCTCTCCGCACGTGAAAGATGCATGGCCTAATTGCGCGGTATTTGTAGCAGCGGTGAAGGGTATGCATTCCCAACCCGCCGATCCGGCTCCTCGATCTCCCATTTCGGCTCGTCGATTCGCCCTCCCCACCAAATCGCCCCGACTCGCGCCTCCCGGCGCGCGCTCACCTCTCCGACAATCCTCGGAAAAACACCGCGACCAAGCGACCAAATCCATCACCCAACGGCCGAGATCCAGATCCGCGCGCGCGCCATGAACCCAACGCGCGCCGCGGCGTCGTTCGCGACCGCACTAACGAGTTCCGCGCCGCCGAGCGCGCGCGCGCCACGTCTCCCGTCCCCCTCGCCACGGCGTCGGCGGCGGCAGCCGCCATGGCGCCACGGAGCCGCCGCCGCCCGCGGCGTCCTGCGTGTGCTCCGTGCTCGCTCAAATGAAGAGGCGGCGTGTGAGCCTAGGTGTCGGTGAGATAGAGGAGAGCAAACTCAGAGCTGGAGCTGTACCAAATACTTGGATGAAACGCAGATCCACGGTGGAGCTGCTCCACGGTGGATTTGGGTGGATCTGGTGAATCTGGATGGATCTGGAGCTGATGGAGCTCTACCAAACAGGCTCTAAATCTCTAGTTCTCTACAGAATCTTAATGGGAGCAGAAATTGAACAACATGATTATATCAGCTAGTTAAGCATACTAGGTAGCCAGGAACGAGACATGGGGCATGTGGACGAATCACCATAGAATATTCTAGAATAGGAAACGACCGTGCACATGACTTTAAGGCCCCCTAAATTATACGGTAATAATAAGCCGAGATCTCAGTTCGTGCCAGGAGTTCACGGCAAAAACTCATTACACAAGTGAAAACACTCTTCTAGCTAGAACTCATGTTCTAAAAATTGGTAATATGTACTCATTAGGTCACCCACACAATAGTGATCATACGGCTAACTAGCTGATTCTGCGGCCTAACTGGCTGATTATATGGTAACATGGAGGGCAGCAGTTCCTTATATATGGCCTAGCCTAGAATTCGGCCTTGTAGATTTTTTAGAACATATATCAGCTAGAAGCTTAGAACTAAGAAGATCAGCCCATGTTAACATATGAAAATCTCTGCTATCAGCCCAGAACAACAACAGTACCAATTCACAATTACTTGCTTCACAAATTTCAACAACCTCTAAATTAGGATGACATATCTTTACTATTATAAAAATGTGAGTTGGTAGCTGGTCTATTCTCCCTTCTCTCTTCTCAGCCATCCAATTTAATCTGGACAATTCGTCTCTCCTCTCTCTCTCTCTCAGGATACAACCACCCACCCCCTCCACTTTCCACATCTCCTAGCGTATTCTGGTCACCCTTCTCTCTCTGTAGCTTGCTCTTCAATGTTTGATATGTGATGTTGGCCAGGCAGTAAATTCCATCTCATTATTTTTAGAGAAATTTGATGATTTGACGTATCTTTGTTTGCAAACAGCTCATTTGCCCTATAGTTGATATGAATTGATTATTTACCCTATTTTTGAATTCTCATTTGACCATTTGCCCTCTTTGCATTTTCAAATCATTTTCTATTTTTTTAGTGCTAAATTACCTTAGAAAACGACCAAATTGCCCTTGGATCAAACGCCGATCCGATTCCCTTCTTCTCTGTCAAACGGCTGATGTTGCTGGAGGCTGGTGCAGCGGCTGATGTTGCCTGGGATCACGCCGGTGAGCAACTTTCCTCGCAGGCCAAGGTACTGGAGGCGGCGGAGGGAGCCGATGCTGGGAGGGATCTCGCCGTGCAGGCCGTTGAAGCTTAAGCTGAGCGTTCGGAGGACTAGTAGCATACAACTTCAATGAGTGCGCACCTTTACTCCGTAAAGCCATCCATCAGACGAGAAATTAGTAAGTTTCTAATGCGCGCTTAGTCTGTCAGACAAGACTCAGTAAACTCTGAAAGAAGGTTCTGTGTCTCAAAGTCTCTTTCAGCACAAATCCCACAAAATCTGCTCTCTAGACTATTCACATCGAAATCCTGGAGGCTTTAGTGATCAAACAATTGGTGTTTCAGCAAGCAACAGCAAGACTTGCCACCATGTCAGCTTGTTCTGTGCTATATACGCCCAAGCGATCGCAGAGATGATAGGTTGTACGACAAACGCACAAATTAGTAGTTGTGCGACGGAAAATTATTTAACCAGAGAAGAAGGGAATCGGATCGCGTTTGACCCAGAGGCAATTTAGTCATTTTCTACGATAATTTAGCATTATAAAAATAGAAATGGTTTGGAAATAAAAAAGGGCAAATGATCAAATGAAAATTCAAAGATGGGGCAAATAATCAATTCATATCAACTATGGGGCAAATGAGCTGTTTACAAATAAAGGTGGGGCAAATCATCAAATCTCTCTTATTTTTATGACTCCTTTGGAGTGGCTTCGATAAAATATCACTCTCTATATGGCAATTGTTAAAATGCCATCTAATACATGATTAGCCTTATGATTTGCCATTTTAGAGGATTTAGCCCTTTTATTTTCATTTCTTTTTTTCCCCACGGAAATTGCATAGGAAATGGCCACTTTACCCTCTACACCAATACTCACAATCACATCTCTCTGTTCATTCTCCAGGAGAATGCCGAGCGAGAGGAGAGGGCTTCTCCGCCGCCGCCGCGGCGATCACCGCCGCCCGCGCGTGACGGCCGCCACCGCGGCACCCGCGCGCACGGACGACCTTGTACGCTTCTTGCGATTGAGCCTCCGCCACCACCTTGTACGCCAGAGGGTACAATTGGTCCTCAGACATTTCCTACTAGATTCCCCTCAACAAACTGCATGGCATAAAAGAACGCCAGGTCTTCAGCTTGCATGCGTTTGACATAATCCAGAATTACTCGAGTACGAGGTCCAATACCATCCCCAATATGCTGGGGAACCACTTGAGCTACGGCTGCTACACTGGTCTGAGGAACAGGCGGCATACAAGGCGGTAGCGGAGGCTCAATCGCAAGAAGCATACTGCCATTTCGATGACCCTCCATTCCGTGCGCGCGCCCGTGGTGGCGGAGGCTCGATCGCAAGAAGCGTACAAGGTCGTCCGTGCGCGCGGGTGCCGCGGCGGCGGCCCGTACCGGCGGGGGCGGCGGCGGCGGAGAAGCCCTCTCCTCTCGTTCGGCATTCTCCTGGAGAACGAACAGAGAGATGTGATTTTGAGTATTGGTGTGGAGGGTAAAGTGGTTATTTCTTATGCAATTTCTGTGAGAAAAAATAAGAAATAAAAATAAAAGGGCTAAATCCTCCAAAATGGCAAATCATAGAGCTAATTATGTATTAGATGGCATTTTAACAATTGCCATCTAGAGAGTGTCATTTTATCGAAGCCACTCCAAAGAAGTGGCATAGTATCAATTTTCTCGTGATGTGACTCCGCTGGGAGGCTAGTTTCTAAGCTTATTTCCAGATGGAACCCAACAGCCCCTTACCACTGCGCCTAACTTTATCCAAGCAAAGGCACATCAAACATTCAAACTTGTCGGTTCTTAGATAAGCTTAAGCTCATTATGGTTTCTGTGTGGGGAACTTTTGACATCCAAACTTTCCTATCTAACACGGCATATATGGAGTGATTAGAAATGCATCCGAGCGCAATACATAAATGATCGCTTTGAGCATAAGTAAATTACGCATCCATGGCATCAGGATCTTACCATAGAATGCAAGCCATCTGGCCAGCTCCCAAACCGCCACTTCTGGACGATCAGCTTCCCTTCCTGCAGCTCCTCGTTGATGCCGGTGATGGATCCATCGAAGAGGCTAAATTGCCCACCAACCTCCCTGCTGATCCTCGCATTGCTCTGCGTGAACCCCTTCCATCTGTTCTCATCCATCAAGATCTCATATATGTCCTTCGGGCGGCAGTAGAACTTCTCCGTCATCTCAATCGTCTTGAATCCTTCCTTCTCCTTCCCAATCGCCGCGGGAGCTGGCGCCTCCTCCTTCTTCGCTGCCACTGCCAGAGCAGGGGCGGTAACCGTGCCGCCCGCCGCTGCGGGCGCCGTGGTGGAAGTCTTCTTGGAATCAAGCTCGTCCTTGGACGGGCCACCCTTGGCCATGTCGGTGACGTACTCCCGAATCTTTTCGAGGACCAGGGGTTTACCGCGCGCGATGAAGGCGTCCTTGGCGCGGCACGCGAGGGGCCCGTCGTCGCCGCGGACGGTGACGCGGAGGTCGGGGTCCTCGTTCGCGTTCTCGTCGGCGAGGTAGGGGACCTCGGCGGCGCCGGTGACCTTGGCGACGCCCGACTCGGTGGCGGCCTCGGCTTCCCAGGATAGCGTGAGGGAGAGCTCGTACCCCGGGATGACCCTGCCCTTGCGGATGTTGACGTAGGCCTCGCCATCGAGCTTGTCGAGGGTGGTGGTGCGGAGGGTGAGGCCGCCCTCGCCGGAGAGAACGGGTAGGCCGGCGAGGAGGGCGGAAAGCCGCGCGCGCGACCACTCGACGCAGTCGCGCTCCGCCCAGTGCCAGTTGTGGACGTTCGTGCCGTCGGCGCGCTCCTCCACGATCCACCGCGCGTCGCCCTCGCCGTACTTCGCCATGGGTGGGTGGGTCGGTGGGGTTTGGGGTTTGGTCGGGCGCGGCTTTGCTTCTCTCCTTCGGGTCTGCGTGTGGTGTCGGGGTGGAGAGTGGAGACAGTAGACGCGGGGTTTTAGAAGGTAGATTGGATCATATACCCTTTTTTTTAGTTGGAAAATTGAGGATTTACTCTCCACATCTCAATGACACTTGGAATTATCATAAGTCACTGACACGTAGGCCAGGAGGGTAAATCCTTAATTTCTATCTAAATAGAGGGTATATGATCAATTTTTTCGTTTTAGAATTGGGGCGACGGCTGCTTCTGGATGGTTCGGTCGTGGCTTGGAATAATATGCAAGTTTTGGGAGGGACAAATCCGTGTAACACCTAAATTTTATTTAAAAGTATTCTAAAAACTCAAACTATAAAATCAGATATTTAATCTTTAGATTCTTACAATCTAATTTAAATAACACACTAACGCGGCTTTGAATTGTGGTACTGCTCGTATGGCACGATAAGTAATTGATTTTTACCGTATAGAATGACACGTTTATCAAGTTTATGCGATTAACATGTGGGCCCACATACTTCTCTTCTTAATCGAAACAGAGAGGGAGGAAATTATAAGGGTGGTGGCTATGGAAATACGGTTGGATGGTCGGTAGGGAGAAGCGTTATGGACTCTATATGTCACCGATCTAACTTGATCAATGTATTATTCTATGTGGTAAAACAGTCTACTCATGGTGTCACGTGCGCAATATTACTATAGGAAATTGGATCAAGGTGTTATTTGAATTAGGTTGTAAAGTTTAGTGAATCAAATATCTAGTTATATAGTTAGGATATTAATTAATTTTCAAGCAAAATTTATGATGTTATATGGATATATTGCTTTAGGAAAAAGAATGGTTGCTGGGAAGTTCTATTGAAATGTTATGCGTGCAGCTCTAGGCGGTTGTTTGGGATCATGTAGACTAAGAAGAGAGGCTTTTAGAAAAAAAAAACTGGTTTTAGTAGGATTTTCATTAAAAAAACAAGTTTTAAGCTGTTATTTTGTTATTGCAGGTTTATTGAAAATTTTGTTTGGATGAGAAAAAACTAAAACAAGTTTAAGGCCCTTTTTCAAACAGTTTCTAGTTTTTAGAAGTCGGCTTTTGAAACCGTATTTAGAGTCACTTTGGGAGTCGTTTTGAATAGAGTGGTTTATCAACGTGAATGTTCCTTACTCTCTCAATCTCTCTCATAATCAGTCAAAAACCACAGCTAAATATCAAAAGCATAAAAACTTTTGAACGGGCTAAATCAATACTTTAGTAGAGAATGTTGCAGAAAGTCGGAGCACACAACGTGGTCGGAGAAGCACATAACGTGGTCGGAAGACTTCGACCACGAGTACTCGTAATACTTCGATGTGAGTACTCAGAAGACTCCGACTATGAGTACTTGGAAGACTTCGATCGTGAGTACTCGAATGAGCTGCTCAGATAAATAGTATTCTACTATAGTACTTGGTGAACAGTACTCTTACGACCACGAAGGAACATACTCAAAATGAGCTACAACCACGAAGAAACATACTCAAAGCGAGCTACGATCACGAAGGAACGACTCGAAGCGAGTGATGATCACGAAGACTCGACACTGTGGATGACTAGACTTGTTGGAGAACGGTGAACTCACGAGACAACGGTATTTTTGTGTCGCTTCGAATTGGTTTGCAATATTTTCTCCATTGATCTTTTATCTCGTGAAAAACAAATAAGCGACCGACATACCCGCCAAGTCTAGCTCTTAATGACACATCATCCCACGTCCGAGCTATTCATGACATTTATGAAATTATAAAAACACACACTAATACTCTTAATGCACGCGCTAACTCACTTAACGCACACACTAATGCAATACGACTAAGATTACCCTAACGTCAGAGGTGCAACATCTTCGCATAGCGGTTGGAGGCACCCATGTACGACGTGCGGCGAGACGTCAAGCACGGTGGGTAGTCATAGGCGTCGGTACTATGGACGGTCGATGGCGCTGAGTGTTAAAGATCGTTGTTGGCGATCGGGCCCTACGGTGGTCGGAAGCGTTTGAGTATCAAAGATGATCGAAGACGCCTATGTTCAGCGGTGGTCATAGGTGACCACGAACAATCTGGTCATTGAAAACGCCTAGTATAGTGGGCGGTCGACACTATCCGAGTATGTCGGTGGTCGTAGATGACTGAGTATCACCGCGATCGGCGACTAAGTTCGGTGGGTGACTAGGACTTCAATGCAGTGAGGGCACACAGCAAGAAGGATGCCCAGATCACGAGGGTAGGCCATCCTCATTAGATTGGAGCGACGGTCGGTGACGTCACGTCCCGGGGTGACACGAAGGACTCGCGAGTAGCATCATCTGCCTCACTCTATGGAGCAAACATCAAATCAACAGTACAATCGAGACAAACCTAGCATACGACGGATCATCACAGCCGCATAGCTCGGCCGGGGCACGCGCCGTATGCAAGAGTAGAATGACTTCATGCTTCAAGCCTAATGAGATGACGGTGATCTTGCTAGCCCATCGTTGTGGCCATAGGCTACCCAACAATGAGCTCCAAAGCATTTCCTTGATGGCATCACCAGCAACGACCGTAGGTGTTGGCAGCTGTCTTGCTACTACCGCCCTCCATTCGCCTCCACTGTTCAGCTCCATCCGCCTATGGGTATGGGGTATGTCCGTCCCATTCTCCTTCCTCCCGTCTGTAGGGTCCCTCCTTTCATAGGCATGAGCAAGGGTCATAGGCATCGTACACAGCTCCCACACGGTGCCAACTGTACCATTAATTTTGAGATGAAACTCCTGATCGACTACAGATTACTTTCCTTCCAAGCCTCTACTTTCCATATCAAAAGATTTGCCGGGAATTACTTCCATCAGATAGTCATATGGTGTGATCATCTTTCCATCGTGAAGACGATACACTTAGAATCAATCTTTTCCTTCCATCTCAATGCATAGGCTGCCATAAATTGGCCACACGCCTTGTGATCGGTCAAGAACATGTGGTCGTATGAGGCACGCGCGTTGCAACCGATTGAAACATGGTCGTATGAGGCACGACACCATAGTACTTGTGAGCTTATAGCACCGTGGTCGGAAGATCGGGATAGAGGTTGTAGGATCGTATGGCACAATCAGAAGGGGGTGAATAATTGTCTCCACTTTTTACCACCTGAAATCAAAACACAATGCAGAAAAACAAAAGAAAAGCAAACTGAATTACCGAATGAAAATAATGACTGTAGACTGCTTGCTCGTACGTGCTCGAAGAGCCAATGTTGTCTGACTACTCATCACGAATGCTCGTTACGACCGCTCGTCATGAGCACTCGCTCCGACCGCTCACTCCGACGGCTTGCTTACGACTGCTTGCTCTCGATTGCTTAGATTGATCCCCCGTTTGTTCTGATCGCTCAGCACGGCAATGACACACGTAGTCATAACCTCCTTCCACCTAAAGTCCCCAGCCGTTCAACCACCGTCCGAACGAGTACAAGCCGAAGACAACTCATAGCACGAAAAAACAAAGGAAAAGGTGCGATGCTCTGGAAGTCGCCGGAGATCTTTTTCTAGAAAGAATCTGATCTATTATTTCATCATTAAGTTCTTGGCTACAAAGCGCCTTCATGGCACCCCTAAAAACCTTCTTCACAAAGGCCCTAAAGCTCGTTGCGGTAACCTATGGCTTCCTTTACTTTTATAGGCCAGTGCACAAACCGTGTTCAACTCGAACATCTAAACCCATGTCCTTATCCACCTGGATATGAAATCTATCTCTTCCTCAAATCAAGGGACCCAAAACCCTTCCTAACATGGTTTTAACCACCTCGTACAAGTCATGGACTCCATCCACGACTCCACACTTCATACACGACAAAGCCTCCAGGATATCCCCTCATGTATCTCCATCGTTCGCCATCACCGTGTGCTCTCGTGTGAGCCTGATGACCTCGCGTGACATCCTGACCACCTGGACCTCAGATTACCCCCTTCTAGTCCTGGTCCTCCTCGTCACCGACCGTAACCATCTCAACACATCATCCACCTTTGACCTCCACGTGCTCCAGCATGAGCTCGATCACCTCGCGTGACATCCCAATCACCTGGACCTCATATTACCCCTCCTAGTCCTGGTCCTCCTCATCACCGACCATGGCTGCCTCCATGCCCATCTGCACATGCAAAGACCAAAGAAACCATCTCCCGGTACAAGTTCTTCGCAACTTCACCATAATCAACACACATTAACAAAACACACCCTTGTCTATCCCCAGACAAGAACCAACCCATCTACGACCATGCCCTAGATTGTCCACGACCACACAGACTATCGCTAACTGAAACATACCCTCAAACTACTCAATACAACTGATAACTCAAAGTACTCATAATCCACAGGTACTCAAAAACAATACCGACTATTGAGCACCAACTACCAAATATCGATCAGAAATCGTAGCCGCAACACGTACTTGAAGCCTACGAGTACAGACAACATTCCTACACCCTATCGCTTACCATGATCATGAAACCACTTCTATCGAGTACCGAGTCCTCCGACTATGGGTACCTCAATCCTTGAGTACCCACCTGGTATTGCAGCAATGACCATTCATCATCTACCACCACACACCGACCAGTCAACCACTAGTACAACACGAGTACTTGACGTACTCGAAGATCACAAGAGTGAAGCACTCGTACCGACCATGAAGCCTACGAGTACCGACCATGAAGCCTACGGCAACTGATCGCTAAGCCTCCGACTACCGAAGACAGGACAGCAGACTATGAAGTCTACGAATATCGACAAGACTGCCAAATCTCTGACCATGAAAATAGTCCACAAAACCCACAACCAACGACCGCAAAGCTCTTGACTATTGACTAGTAAAACCTTCGACTATCGAGTACGACCAGTAAAGTATACGACTATTGAGTACTGAAATTATGATCATGCAAAGTACTGTAGGTACGATTACCTGCTATGGTCGTAAGGTCGTAGTCGTACTGCCTGGTCAAAGCTAGACATGATCGAAGGCCGTCGTGGTCGTAAAGTCGAAGTCGTACTGCCGTGGTCGAAACCAGACGTGATCAAAAGCTACCGTGGTCGTAAGGTCAAAGTCGTACTGCCGTGGTCAAAGCCAAACATGGTCGAAAGCTACCGTAGTCGTAAGCTGATGTAGGAGCTGACTGAGAGCACTCAAAGCAGAACACAGACACTCGAGGGCAAAGTCTTTGACTGCAAACGACCAAGTTTTTCACAAACGCAAAATCCAAAGCAAACCAAATGTCAATTATTCATCGTATCTTTATTTAACAAATATTTTGTCAATTATTCATCATCTCTTAATTTACGACCATCCACATGGTCTAATAGAGGTGTTGTGGTCAAAGTAAATGATTAACACAACGTGGTCATATCAGCCGATTGACACATCGTAGTCGATACAACATGGTCATAACAGTCGATCAACACAGTGTAGTCGATACAATGTGGTCGTAACAGCTGGTTGACACAGTGTAGTCGATACAACGTGGTCGAGGAATGTGCTCGACACCCCATGTGGTCAAAGACGTGGTCATACAACATGGTCGTATCAGCCTGATCGACAAAACATAGTCGTAATGGCCAGTTGACAAAACGCTTTCATTTAGTCGTAGCAGGGCTCAAGCAAGCATGGTCATAGTACGTTGTCTAAGTGACCATGTGTGGTCGACACACCGTGATTGTCTGATCATGGTCGAAGACCCACAAACACAGACAATGATCTTAGCGCATATATTTCATGGTTAGCTGGGACTTATAGCCTTATGAGGTGCAACATTATTGACCAAGCATCACGTAAACATACCAAAGTTTTCTTCCCAAACATACACTTCGGTACTTGCTTTAACTTAAAAAAATTGTACAAAAACTCGTCAAACACATCTACCACGCAAAAAGCACTCTCCTCAATCCTTTATCAAGAAGTTATCAGGGTGAAACTCAAGAAAAGCATGATTATCAGAAGTAAGATGATGAACCGAAGGAGGTTTTTACCACTTTGGGTAAATGAAGTATGTTATTAAGATGTAAATTGCAGTTTGGGGTACTAATTTTTTAGTCACCAATATGAGACATACTTGAGTTGTTCGTGGTCTACACTTGACTGTGACCATTGTACCTCTCACACACGGTCGTCTAGTCAAGCTTGCCAGTGATGTGATTTGTAGCACCCATGTTGGTATACTAGTTTATATTGACATTGTAGGATGTAGCTGCTGCAACCTAGTTGTCATCTGCCTAATATGAATGGTCGAAGCGGTGATAACACTTCAAAGCAACGTGACCAATCTTGCCACAAACTTGGCATGTTGGTTGATTACCTCCTCCTAAGGGATTGTTTGAGCTGGACTACTTCTTGAAACCATCTACTTGACAACCATCTCTGCTATAGCCACGCCCTCATCCTCGGTTTCTAGGTGAGGCTACATTCACGAATGAACCGAAGAACTGGGCAGTGGACTTCTGGAGCTCCAGACACATCTCAAAACTTAGAAGATATGCATAGAGATCATTGAGAGTGACCGGATCAACTCTTGTTGTCATGGAGGTAACTGTTGTGGTTACAGACCAAACAGAGAGAGAGTGTAGTAGTGGAGAGTTTGAGTAAATGAATGGCTTCTTCTCTCCCCCCTGTGGCCTATGCCACATATAATATTCACATGGGGAGTGCTTGTACAGTTGTACCCTTACACATGAGTATTCCCCTCGGGGGCTCTTATGTCATTACACATGTCCTATTTCGGACCTACAGCCCATCGGGCTTAGGTGGGGCCACCCCTACAACAGGAGCCTCTCATGGTGAAGGGCTTCACGGCCGAAGCCATGCCGCTGAGTCCTTTGGCCCCCTCCGTCCCATCGGCCTGTGATGCTTGATAACTTGGATAGTTCGCACGTGCGCCCGCACTTGCGCGAGGGCCGGTTCGTCGCGGCCGCGCGCCCGGGCCGGGCGCCGGAAGACCGAAAACCGATGGGGCCGAGGTCGTGCTTGTGCGAGGCCGTCTCCGCACCCGGCGCGCGCTTCGAGGCTGAAGGCACTGGGTAGGCCGAGGGCTTCGACCGGCCGGGTCGGGCGTGCCTACCTCGCTCCAGATATTTATGGGCGAAGCCGACTTGGTCGGCTGCCCTTGGCGGCCGAGTCTCGGGAAATGCGTCGCGCGATGTGGCGCCCACGCGGGGAGATGGTTGCTTGGTCCGGGAGTGTGCTTTAATGGCACCTGGAATCGTGGCCGCCTTTGTCGGTGGTAGGTGCACGGCCGCCCGCCTGCTCGCATCGGATGTGGGCACGTGGCGGTGTGATTGGGCGTCGTGGGATGCGGCGTTCCCACGACCACGGCCGTTCGCCTCTTCCCGGGAAAAGTGGCCACGCGGCGGGTGTGTATGCGCGCATTGGGCGCCGCGGCCACCTACCGCCGCCGCGGTGCCAGCCGTTTGCCTTGCCCGATCGTGGGTAGCCGAACCACCGTAATTCGCTCGTTCGATCTTACGCACGTAGGGAGGCGGGGCTTTATAAACCGCCCTGTGGGCATGCGATCGTTCGCTTGGTCGCTTGATCGCTTGCGTTCCTTCCTATTCTTCTTGCACCTCCTGCCGCTATTCTCGCCTCTCGCCGCCGCTGCCGTGAGAGAGGGATGGCTGCGCGACGACCTCCCGCCTAACACGGTGCGCGCCTTGACGCGACCTGCGCGTCGCCTTAGCGAGCGCCTCGTCGAGCCAGCGTTGCTGACGCCACCACCGGCGGAGTACCGCTTGGTTCCACGCGACAGAAGCAAACTACCCGGTACTGGGATGCGTGAAAAGGTCAAAGGTCGCTGCTCCGTGTCTTTGGGCGGAGCCACGTCACGGAGGAGACCTCGAACCCTTCTTCGGAGAAGAAGCCGGAGGAGCATCTGGGCTCACCGCCCAAGCTTTGACAAACAGAGCCGAACCCGGAGAGTCGGGGCGATTGTCTTCGTGGCATTCTTCGACACCGACCCGAATCCCGTGACACACTTTGTTCGTGAAGTCCGTGTGGCGTATGGGTTGGAGCCGCACACCGACTCGACCGCGATCGTTCGGTTGGCCATCTTCACTTGGGCGTGCGGACGGAGGGTACCGTCCCAGCGCCGAGCTGTTCGCCATCTGTCTGGCGCCGCGGTGCCAACCGAGGAGAGTGGAAGGGGCTTACTCGAACTTCGGCGCATGGACTTCGTGCTAAGGCGGAGTGCTGCTTTGTTTCCGCGTTGGCTACGCGGGAGAAGTGGGAGACCGGCTGGACACGGCGGTGGTTCTACTACACCGTGACGAGCACGAGCGGCCTCCGGAGCCATGGAGAGCCGATATCGTTCGACCGCTGTCTGAATGTGACGCCTCGGCCCAGCGATGAGCAGCAGGCGCAGAGACTTGCTGGGGTCGCACTCCGGCTCAACATGCGTGACCTCGCGGAGGAGTTCACCATGTACGGGATATCCCCGCTTTCTTGTAACTGGAAGTACGAGCGGCGAGGGCCCGATCAGAAGGACGGCATTCACCCGGGGGGTGTCTTCGCTCCATAGGCCGTCCGCGCCTTGTAAGTATCCCTGCGATATGCCAAGTACCACGTGCGTGGTTGCAAACCCTTAGGTATGATACCCCGCTTGTGCATGCAGTACGCCGGTTTGAAGATGCAGAGCGCGCAGTAGCTGCGATGCTTGGGCCATACACGGCGAAGGAGCACCAGGCCCGTGAGTCCGCGACTTCCTTGGCGAAGCAGGGGCGGATTAATCGCTGTGCGAGGTTTTGAAATCCCGTTCGGGCGGCGGTGCTGCGAATCGCCGGCGGTGCGGCGGTGGTGGCGCCATCCTCCCGGGGGGGTCGATCGGAGGTCATCGCCCTTAGTCCGCCGGCCGTGCGCGGTCGAGAACATGAGGGTGCGGGGCGTAACTCCCGACGAGGCCGTATATGGTGGCAAGGCGATGAGCGTGCGCCTCGCCATTCTCGAAGATGACGCCTCATCACCTCCAGCGGCCACCGCAGCGTTGTCGCTGACGGCGGCTTCCGCGGCTACCTGTAGCCACAGAGGCTTCACCTCGACTCAAGGCAAAGCGGCCTCGGTGCGATCGCGCCCTCCTCTAGGGGACGGTTCAGCATGGCGGGTCCAGTGACTGCGACCCTGATGGCTAGCGGGGATGCTCCTGAAGCCGGGAGGGTTGTCGCTCCTCAGGCCAGCGAGGCGCTCCTGACCCAGGTGGAGGCCACGGTAGAGGGCACTGGAGGTAGGCGTAGTTCGTTTTCGTCGCGCGACTTCGCGAAACTCTCCCCGATTTGCTCGCTTATTCCGTCGACACCAGGCGAGATAGGGTCTCCAAAACGAGGGCAAGAATCGAGCAATGGGGGGCCCCGCGATGTCGCCGGCCTGATTGAGCTGGGGACTGTGTGTGCCCCAACTACCGCGGAAGGCGCTGGGGCGGGGGCTCTAGGGCCTGACGTCTCCGACTTCGTACCTCGGTGGGGCGCCGCGCGCTGGAGCAGTGGCGAGTATCTTTGGCGCCCGCCTAGATCGACAGGCGCTGCACTCCTGCGGGGGCGACCTCTTGGCGCTCGCTCTGGGTGCCTCGGAGATGAGGGTAATGGTCTCCATTCCCGCTGTATATCCCTTGCTTATCTGATAGGTAACCCTTGTTATACTTCGTGCAGACGCTTGCAATTAGCAAAGCCCTCGAAGAGACTCACGCTCATGCGGAGAACGCTGGAGGACCAGTGCGCGTCGCGACGACGCCAACGCCACCAGGGCGAGGTCATTCGAGTGCGATGGCGGCGAGCGGGACGAGGCTATTGACGACGCGCGGTGGTGGGCACGAACGCGAAGAATGCGGCAGTGGCCGCACAACTTGCGATGGAGGAGGCCCAGCGCGCCGCGACGGAGTAGCAGACCGCCCTTCTTCAGCGAATCTCTGCACTAGAGATGGAAAAGGAACAACTTATCGCTCCATTGCGGAGAAGACGCTATCACAGGACAATGCGTGCTCCTCCGCGTGGAATGCGATGGAGTCTTTGGGCGGGCCCTCGGGCTTTGTGTGCACGTGGAGGACGCCACTCATGGCCGCCAAGACTGATGGAGACGCAGGCGAATCGAAGAGGGCTCGGCGTCGCCTCCCTGGCGCCAAGGCTTTCGGCACCATCGCGGCTATATGAGTCTTTGGGCTTGCCCTCGCCTTGCTGCATCTTTGGTGGGTGCGAGCATGTCAATGAGTGGCGAACCCTTAGCTCGACTTGCCTACCCACCCCAAGGTGATATCGATCTTTGTTCGTGCCGCCGAGCCCGCGACCCAAAACTTCCATGACCGAATTTGGAACTATGTCGGGGAGGGCGCTGCCGCGGTTGCTTTACGGCGGACGCTGCGGAACGAGGGGGACGTGCTTCGCTGGCTCGAAGAGGTCCCTCGACGCAGCACAGGCGACGCGGACGCTCGTCGCAGTGAAGATGGCGCGGACTCATAGGAATAGTCAGGTTTTGGCGTGTTCCACGCCGTGCGTGTCTCTGCTTCTGTAATGTAACTGTTTTGCTCGGGCCAAGCGACAATTCTCCCCTGCACTTGTTTTTATGTAATATGCTGCGAGCTGGGGGGTCGTGTAAAGCGCAGGTATCGTGTCGACCCTCGTTCGGGTATCAGCAAATGGGCTTGCGAACACTTTGCGCCTCGGACCCCAGGCTAGTCGCGGTAGGCGCGTGAGCGCTCCGTCCCCTACCCTTCGAAGTGGTGGCAGCGGAGCTGGCGCCTAGTCGAGTTAGACGCGCGAGTGCTCCATCCCCTACCCTTCAAAGTGGTGGCAGCGGAGCTGGCGCCTAGTCGAGGTAGACGCGCGATCGACATCCACGTCTTATTTGTACTTCGAAGGGTACGCACTGGGGCAACGCCCATGCGTGCGCGGGGTTCGCGTCTTGTTTATACTCCGTAGAGTGCGCAGGGATAGCATCCGCGTCTTTTTTATACTCCGGAGGAGTGTGCGGGATCGACATCCACGTCTTATTTATACTCCGAAGAGTACGCACTGGGGCAACGCCCATGCGTGCGCGGGGTTCGCATCTTGTTTATACTCCGTAGAGTGCGCAGGGATAGCATCCGCGTCTTTTTTATACTCCGGAGGAGTGCGTGCGAGGCGGACCTCGGCGCTACGTCTTATTTAGAGTCCGATCGCGCTGCGAGGCGAACCTCCGCGCGTTGCGGCGGTGAAATTGCGTGCAGAGGCGGATCTCTACGCTACGTCTTATTTATACTCCGTGGAGTGCGTGCGAGGCGCACCTCGCGCTCGTCTTATTTAGAGTCCGTAGATCGCGCGCGAGGCGAACCTCCGCGCGTTGCGGCGGTGATATTGCGTGCGAGGCGGACCTCGACGCTACGTCTTATTTATACTCCGTGGAGTGCGTGCGGAGGCGGACCTCGCGCTACGTCTTATTTAGAGTCCGTAGACTGCGCGCGGAGGCGTCCCCCCACGCGTCTTTATGCATGCTCATGCGTAGTGCACACGAAGGTGACCCTTCGCACGCTTTTAGTACGAAAACGGGAGAATTTGCATGAACGATGCACTTTATTAAATTCCCGTTTGCGCGGGTGAGCGGTTACAAGGGTTAAGGCACTAACCGTTAGCCGCGTACGTCTGCCGGCTCGGAAGGCCCTTGGCCTTGTGTGCTTGACTCAGCGTAATATCGCCATAGCTTTGTCCGCATTCCACGTGTGGCGGGCGTGTGCCCTTCCAAGGTGGCTAAGCGATCGCTCCCTCTCGCAAGGCCTCCGCGACGATGTACGGGCCTTCCCACTTGGACTCGAGCTTGCCTACCGTCTCCGCGTGGAGTGCCATTTTAAGGACGAGGTCTCCTGGTCTGAATTCGCGTGGGTACAGCGAACGATTGCGACTGCGCACCATCTATCGCGCGTATTTTATGACGTGCTGTGTTGCGTTTGCCCGGTCTCCGTCAAGGAGATCCACGGACAATTGGCGCTCCTCGTCTGGTGCTTGGACGAGGACCCGCCGCGAGCCCGCCTTTATTTCTTCGGGTGTGACCGTCTCGTCACCGAAGAGGAGCTTGAAAGGCGTGAACCCCGTTGGGCGTGTGACCGCTGTGCGAAGGGACCAGAGGACGCCGTGGAGCTCTCCCGGTCACTTCCCTTTTGGTAACCCGACGAGACGCTTGTTGATTGCGGCGGAGATGGCGCCATTTGCCCGCTCCACCGCCCCGTTGGACTGTGGGTGTCCGACCGAGGCGAATCGAAGGGTGATGCCCATGTTGCCGCAGAATTCTTTGAATGGGGCTGCATCGAACTGCAGACCGTTGTCGACGGTGATCTCCCTAGGCACGCCGAATCGACATATGATGTTCTGCCAGAGGAATCGCTGCAAGGCCGCCGAGGTAATCTTGGCCAGAGCTACCGCCTCCAGCCACCTGGAACTCTAGGGCAACTGCGACGAATCGCAGGTCTCCTGGGGCCCTGGGAAGTGGTCCCACGACGTCGATGCCCCACCTCGCCAGCGGCCATACCGGGGGTATGGGATGGAGGCTTGTCGGGGCTGTGGATAGCCCTTCCCATCCATTGGCAACCTTGACAATGCGCGAGGTCTGGGCATCTGCGGCGGTGTTGGCGATAAAACCCTGTCAATGCCTTGCCCACGGGGACCTTGGTTGGAGGTGCGAGCCGCAGACACCGCGTGAATTTCGCGAGGCGCTTGCCTTCTTCGCGCGGGAGGCACCACAGGAGAGGTGCGCAGACCCCCTTTTTATAAAGCGCCCCGTCGAGCACCTGGAAGGACCCTCTTCCTTGTGATTGCGGAGTTCTTGGAGCTTTTCCTGCAGTTGGAGATACTTCCCATCCTTGTCCTGCAGTTGGAGTTCGCGCTGGTGTATTTCCCAAGTTGAAAGGAATTGGAGTGGTAACTGAGGATTCGTGGGCAATTGCTCGCATAATGCCCCATCTCGTGACATATGGATATGGCATATGGGTCCCATGTGTCATAGAGTAAGAGTTAGTGAAGGGTGCACGGCCGTCGGATTCGCGACACGTGGCAAGTGGGTTGATGAGGGCCTTTGGATGGTTATGAAGGGTAAGTGATCATGTGTGGCTAGGATTAAAACGTGGAGAGAGGTTGATTTAATCTGAGAGCGACACATGGCGGAATAGGATTAATTTGATTTTTATTTTCGGAAAAAAATTCAGCAATTACTAGAAACTTTATAAACACTTTGAAAAATAATAAGGAAGCATTTTAGACTTATTAAAAATATTTTTTTTAAATTTCAGATTTGAATTTTATAATTTTATAAAATACTTTTTAACTTTGAAAATTGATTTTAAATTTCAAAAAAATCTCAAATATTATTTAAAAATTAGGAAAGGCTAGGCAAAATATAATTTTCCCTTTTTGGCTTTAATAAGATATTTAAAATGCATTTTCTTGCTTTAAATTTTGAAATAAAACCTAGAAAATCAAATAAAAGCCGAGTAAAATCCAATTACTTTAAAATAGTTAATTTGAATTTAAATTTTTCCAGAAAGCCAAATTTTGGGATGTTACAAACCTACCCCCCTTAGAGAGAATCTCGACCCCGAGATTCGGACGGACTGGAAAAAGAAAGGAGAGGAAAAAGCAACTCTTGGTTCCTTGCTGTGCTCTCAAGCTACTTCTTTCTTTGATCCAATTTGAAGCTTACCTTGCATGATTACTGCCTGGGGCACCCTTTGTGGTGATGTGGTTAACTCGTCCTCTTCCTTGTGATTGCGAAGTTCTTGGAGCTTTTCTGCGATTGGAGATACTTCCGTCCTTGTCCCGCACTGGAGTTCGCGGTGTATTTCCCAAGTTGAACGGAATTGGAGTGGTAACCTGAGGCTTCTGTGGGCAATTGCCTGCATAATGCCCCATCTCGTGACATCGAAAACATTGCACTCCTACGGCTGAGGTGTTGCTTCTCTGAGGACGGACTCCGGTAAAGATGTGGGGTTCTTGCATTTCTGAACAGGGCACAGATCCTGGAGTTATTGGTGCATTTGTTGCTGCTGGTGCTTTGTTGAACTAGGGTGGATTCATTCGGGGTCTTGAACTGCTTGCACCATATTGTGTCTGAAAAGCCATCTTCCTCTTACGAGAGTCCTGTAATTGATATTGAGCTTCTTCTTGGACAAGGGCTTTATTTACCATATGCTGAAATGTCGAAAAATCTTTGGACACCAACTGCACCTTGAGGTTGGGATCAAGTCCTTGCATGAACCTCCAAATCTTTGTTGCCTCAGGCGACATCTTCGATGCATACCTAGGCAGTTAGGTGAACTTGTTCGTATTCAAACTCTTGAGGTTTCCTTGCTGCAGTTGGTAAAATTCCCTTTTCTTCATTTCCATTATTCCCGTAGGAATATGCGCAGTGCGGAAAGCCTCAACAAATTCATCCCATGTGATGGTTTGCACATCCTGATGGGCGGCGCAGTAATTCTCTCACCAATTAGCAGCAATTCCCTTAAGTTGATGGGCGGCATACAACACCTTTTCGTTATCATTACACTGAGCTAAGATCAGCTTCTTCTCCACATCCTTGATCCAGTCATTGGCTTCCAATGGATCCACTGAACCAGCAAAAGTAGGAGGCCTTGTTCTCATGAATTCTCCCAACTTAGACTAAGGGGCTTGGTTGGGTGCTGCTGGGCTTGTTGCACCTGGTTCTGAGCAAGGGCTTGGAGTAGCTGCAGTGCATAGCCATTATCTGCTCCAAGTTGGGGGCTTGAGCAGGAGGTGGTGGAATGTTGTTGTCTGGCTGAGCATTGGTGTCACGGCAGTTGCGAGGATTGCCTCTTGTGTTCACCATCCGAAGCGGTTCTAGGTTAGCAGAAGGTAAGAGGGAACTAGCACAGATAAGAGACTTAGGGGAGAAATTAAACCACATCCCAAGCGAACACACAAGAGAGAAGCAAACAACGACTAGGAGAAGTTTGGCTTGAAATCAAAATAGTTTTAGGAATGACTACAAGTATACAAAGACTTGGTACAATCCACCTAACCCACAAGCAAGTAATATATAAGCGTTCTAAAATCGTAGGACTTTACTTGGGTGCTCTGACTAAAGAACTAGTCATCGCTCCTTCATGATTCTAACTTGATCTTTGGTACTCAAGTATTCCTTTAATCGAGAAATACGGAGACAACAACAAATCGAGTGGTACATCTTTAGTCGCTGCAAGCTTTAGATTAACTTCAATTGCTCTTATCGTATCGATTAATTCAGAATTCCACCAAAAGGGCTTAACTTCGCAAGTGTTCATCCGAGAAAGACATAATTATTTCAACTCTTCAAAATTTCTTGATTCCAAAATCATATACCACAAATGCACCTTATTGATTTCAGCAAATAATCTCTTAAACTTTTATTCTCTGCTCTAATTTGGATCGACGTCAAACCATAGAATTTTTCTAACAAGAATCCAATAACATTGTAATTTGTGATTTCCACCAATTGTTTTATGATCATTATCTAGTCCAACAGATCCATAACTCCGATCAAATAATATAAAATTAATTCAACCTTCAATAAATTTTAAGATCATCTAAGCAATAATTTAATATTCATTAATCCACCAAAACCAATCTCTTGATAATCATCATTTTGGTTCCACCAAATTTGAATGAATTCAAATACCTCAATTAATTCTTATCGGACAATCTCTCAACTAATTCTTATTGAACAATCTATCTCCCACAATTAATTTAAATCCTCCAGGTTGAACATCCTTAAACGACCTAGTTAATCTCATTAGTTAAAATCCAATTATCTAACAATGACCTATTAAATCCACCAAATTCAAATTGTCATATCAAAGTCCACTTTGCAATGATAAAATTAATCCACCAAGATATCTAAGGGTATTATCTTACGAATTCCACTAGTATCCACTCATCATCAATAGGTCCACCAAACTCTAATAATCAATTCACTCCACAAAATTCATCCACTCTTCATGATTAAACCAAATCACCCAAAATTGATATCATGAATTGTTTATGATAATTCAACTTCTTAATCTTTTAATCTCTCCCTTTCTTGGATCAATCTCTTAATACTAATTCTCCAACAATCACAAATAATCCCTTCAACAAAATCTTGTTTTACATCCGGTTGCTCCTTTCAATCCTAGATAATAAATCTAAGGCAAAGTTTAGACTCTTCCCATGATCTAATTAGCTCCCCCCAAGTTCAACTTTGTATTTTAATCTCTAGTCAATCCACAAAGATGACACTCTTTAGATTTATTTATAATCAATTGGTATCCACAAATATACCTTTTATCTCAATCCTCTCGAATATTATTCAATCTTGTCAATTATGAATCCAAAATATATCACTCTAGCAACAATTCTCCAAATTACCTAACTTGACATGCATTAATTATCATGGCTTTCCCGACAAGAGTACTTTCTATAAATTTGTTGTCTTCCGTATACTCTAGGTCTCCAAGGACTCTCCAAGTACTTTTCAGATGCAACCTCATCGATCCATCAATAGAAATTACAGAGGAAGGGGATATAATTACCATTCCAAAAGTCAATAACCAGTTAGATAAGGAAGAATACCATGACAAAGGTAAGGATAGAAAGACAAGAAAAGACAAGGGAAGCAAATTATTAAATTTTTATTTTATAAAATAAATTTTGAAGCTCTTCTACTAATGACCATTCTAACTAGGTCACGTCCTACATCAAATTGGCTCGATACCATCTCTGCCGGGACCCGAATTACGAACCGGACCCTCGTGTATTCTTGCACTAGTCCCGGATCAAAGCTAGTGCACACAGTTAAACAGAAATGAATACGTAACCAGCAACGCTTTTATTACAATATTAAAGAGTACAGACCGAAAGGTCTCATTATTATAGTTGAGGTTTCAAGACCTCGCACACACGAAACATAGCGGAAGCAAAAGATAAACTCGATGAAGACCCATCAATACGCCACAGGCAATTGACTAGGGAAGCGCGACCTAGTTCTTCGGGAAGAATCCATCACAGCCGCAGGCGAAGCAGTAGTCATAGTCACCTTCTTGGGCTTCGTAAACTTCTGAGGTTTATTTTTAGGTGTAGCATGTGAGTACATAAAGTACTCCGCAAGTCTTGGGAAAGGAATTGGAGTGGTAACCTGAGGCTTCTGTGGGCAATTGCCTGCATAATGCCCCATCTCGTGACATATGGATATGACATATGGGTCCCATGTGTCATAGAGAGTAAGAGTTAGTGAAGGGGTACGGGCCGTCGGATTCGCGACATGTGGCAAGTGGGTTGATGAGGGCCTTTGGATGGTTATGAAAGGGTAAGTGATTATGTGTGGCTAGGATTAAAATGTGGAGAGAGGTTGATTTAATCTGAGAGCGACACATGGCGGAATAGGATAAATTTGATTTTTATTTTCGGAAAAAAAATTTAAGCAATTACTAGAAACTTTATAAACACTTCGACAAAAAATATTTAATGTCTAAAAATTCCAGAAATATCATACAATATTGCTGGAAGCATTTTAGACTTATTTAAAATATTTTTTTTAATTTCATATTTGAATTTTATAATTTTATAAAATACTTTTTAACTTTGAAAATTGATTTTAAATTTCAGAAAATTCTCAAATATTATTTAAAAATTAGGAAAGGCTAGGAAAAATATAATTATCCCTTTTTGGCTTTAATAAAATATTTAAAAATGCATTTTCTTGCTTTAAATTTTGAAATAAAACCCAGAAAATCAAATAAAAGCCGAGTAAAATCCAATTACTTTAAAATAGTTAATTTGAATTTAAATTTTTCCAGAAAGCCAAATTTTGGGATGTTACAGGGGGTCCATTCCGCGAGGAAGTCCGCCAGAACTTGAGACTTGATCGTCGTTCGAGAGGCGTATGTTAAGGAGAACGGGGTCAGCTCTGTCGCCCATTTCCCAATTAGCCTGTGGACTCCTTGTTGTGGAGCATCTGCGGGGAGCGATGATGGCACCGTTATCGGGTGGGCCAGGAAGTAATGCCGGAGTTTCCTTGAGGCCATGACCAGCGCGTAAGCAAGCTTCTCGAGCTCGGTATATCGCGTCTTGGCGCCTGAAGGGCCGGAGATGAAGTACAGCGCCGCTGAGCGCGCCTCTTCGGGGCGAGGGGCGGCGGCCGCCGTTGCCGAGGCAGCGAGTAGAGTAGGAGGAGCCTCAGTGCTGGGGCCACGAGTGGGAAGGGTGCGAGGTGCTTCTTGAGGTCGTCGAAGGCCTTTGCGCAGTCGTCGTCCCAATGAAATCCGTCGCAACAGCGGAGGGTCTTGAAAAATGGTAAGCCCCTCTCCGCCACTCTAGAGAGGAAACGGCTCAAGGCCGCCATGTGGCCTGCCAGCCTCTGGACCTCCCGCGTCGTCTTGGGGGGTTCCATGCCAAGGATAGCGTCAACCTTGTCGGGGTTCGCTTGGATGCCTCGCCCAGATACGAGGAAGCCCAACAGCTTGCCCGCCTGTACACCGAAGACACATTTGTCCGGATTGAGCTTAATACCCGCCTTCTAGAGGTTGTCAAAAGTCTCCTGAAGATCCTGGCCGTGTGAGGCGAGCTGCCGGGTTTTTACTACCACGTCGTCCACGTAAGCCTCCACATTTCTCCCTAGCCGGGCGGCGGGGCCCGGCGCGACAAAGCGGGTGAAAGTTGTGCGCGTTCTTCAAGCGAAGGGCATCCTTACGGCGAAGGTCCCCACCGTGTAATGAAGCTGGTTTTCTCCTCGTCGTCCTTGGCCATGTAGACCTAGTGGTAGCCGGAATAGGCGTCCAAGAAGCTCATGAGCTCGCACCCGGCGATTGTGTCGACCAGTTGATCTATCGCGATAAGGGTAATCGTCCCGGGCATGCCTTGTTGAGGCGGTGAAGTCGATGCACATGTGCAGTGCCGCCTTTTTTAACCAACACCGGTTGGCGAGCGATCCGGATGTTGAACTCGCGGATAACCACGCTCGAAGGAGCTTCGCCACCTCCACCTTAGCGCTTCTTGCCGGTCCGCGAACATACGGCGAAGTTTACGCTTAGCGAGCTTGGCGTCGGGCGGATCGCGAGGTTATGTTTGATGAGGGCGCGGTCCACTCCTTTGATATCTTTCGGGGACCATGCGAAGACGTCTATGTTGTCCTAGAGGACTCGGAGCAAGTCTTGCTCTACTTCCGGAGGGTGGTCTTCGCCTATGGATCTGACGCCCATACGCTAGAGTGGCACCCTCTTCACTCCGCCCTCGGGTGGGGCTTAGGTGTCCAACCGGGGCGGATGGCGTGTCGCCGGTATTTGTTGAAGGCATGCACCTTGCGGTGCAAGCGTCCAGCTCCGGTTTCGATGCTTGAGCCATATCGATCGCGAAGATGGTGATAACGCCCGCATGACCTGGAAGCTTCATGCATAGGAATGCGAAGTGTGGGGCGGCTTCAAAGGAGTTGATGGCGGGCTGGCCTAGTATGGCATTGTGCGGATATGAGGCGTCCACGGCGTCGAAGGCGACCTCTTCGGTCTGGCGTTGTCGGCTGGCACAAGGAGACTTGGAGGCGGACGACCCGAGCCTTGAGGGTTTCTCAGAGGCCACGAAGGGGGCTTCGAAGCTTTTAATAGACTCCGAGGTATTCCCATACGATCAAGGGCCTCGCGAACAAAATGTTGGCGGAGCTCCTCCGTCAACGAGAATACTCGGCGTCGCATCCCGCAATGTCGGCTGGATGACCAAGGGATCTTGATGGGGAATTCTACACCACAGGCATCGGTGATGTGAAAGTGATCTTTGCAAGGGGCGCCCGCCGAGGTAGGCCGTGCCGAGGAAGCGCTCGGCGAAGAGCCTCCTCGATGACATTAATGCAGCGGTATTGGGTCTCTCAGGGGACCCGGCATGGGAGGACCGCCTTGCCTATCTTGTACTCGGTACATTACGGGGTCAATATCTTGAAATGCGTATATGGGCCGCCGCCTATCGTAATGTCGCGACTTCAGTGCATGCCCGCGTGAAGTGGCCCCCGTAGCCGTGCACCTCGCACCATCTACCGTATTGTAGGATTTCTGCTCGCGCGCGTCGGCATCGCCGCCTCCTTGCGTCCTCCTATGACGCGCGAGGTTGATACGGCCCCCCGGGGAATGCCCTGCGTAGCCAGGATGTGGCGGGCCTTTTGGGGTCTCCGCTGGTTGCGCCGGGGCTTACGCTTATCGCCTAGTGAGGTTTGATGCTCCCCGTCATCGACGGGCTTACGAATGTCGCTTGAGGCCACTTCCTTGTGGTCCGTCCTTGGGTTGTCTCTTGCGCTACTTCTTTGTGACAAGCCCTCCGCTTGCCTGGCGTCGGAGTCGTTGCCACGGCGCCTCCGTACGTCCTCTTCGGCTCGAGCGTATGCTTCCACTTTGTCGAAGAGCTCTGCCTGAGCGGCTTCCGCGCGTTATATTCAGCGAGTGGTCCCGGGCGGAGACCTTGTGTGGCTGCGTTGATGACGGTTGTTTCGTTGACGTCCTTGACCTGGCAGCGCACTTTCGCGGCGCAAAGTAATCCGGAGCCTTTACGTCGAGTTTTTGCTTGGCTGCGGCTGGTGCGCCTCGACACGCTCGGCGTAGTTTCCACAGAAGATTCTTTGCGAGTTGACCGTGGATCTGTTCCCACGCGTAGATGGGCGTGGTGCGATGGAGAAGAACGAGGGCGGCGCCACGCCTTGTAACGTGAGGGGAGCCCCTTGCTTTCGTGGTATCGTCTCGTCGGCCGCCCGATAGCGGTCTCGTACCGCGCGCGAAGCCTCGCGGTCGGAGTCGCCCTTGTAGGCCTCGATGGCGTTCGGGAACTTGAAGCCGCGGGCCAAGCCGCTGCTGCGAGCTCGCGAGCGGGGACCGGATCTATTCGCGCGATGGGGCGCGACTAGGCGTGGGGTTCGGACGCCACCGCCGGAGAGGGGTTGGCTCGAGCCTCTTGCATGTCCCGCACACTCGCGGAGGTGTTAACTCCGCTGAAATGCGCTAAGGGCGCCGGCGAGGCGGCCTCCACCGCTGGCGTGGTGGGGCCATCGGTGCGCTTAGCGGCACTACCGATACTGGCGGTGGTCACGGTCTGGCGCCCGAGTTGCCCGCCGCGTTGTCGCGAGGGCCACGGGCGGTGGCGAGTTCATGTCGCCATCGGGGCTGTTCACGCTTCGCGCTGGGTGGAGAAAGCGGATGCGCTGTGTTGCCATCGCGGGGTTGGTCGTCGGGGTGGTCTTTGGTGGGGTCGATCGTCGCGTCGGTGGCGGGGTTGGTCATCGATCCTACACCACTACTCGTACCTGCGCTGCTAAAGCCGAAGCCCTTGTCTTGTGCGAGACTTCGCCGCCTCTGCCTTCTTCTTCTTCGCCGCTGACGGTGAAGCTTTCTTTGATGCCATCCTCCTTCAGATCTGGAGGCTTGCTCTTGTCCTCCCCACGGACGGCGCCAACTGTTGTGGTTACAGACCAAACAGAGAGACTGTGTAGTAGTGGAGAGTTTGAGTAAATGAATGGCTTCTTCTCTCCCCCCGTGGCCTATGCCACATATATATTCACATGGGGAGTGCTTGTACAATTGTACCCTTACACATGAGTATTCCCCTCGGGGGCTCTTATGTCATTACACATGTCCTATTTCGGACCTAACAGGCCTACTGGGCTTAGGTGGGGGCCACCCCTACAACAGTAACCAATGGGTTGTACTCAGAATCGAGGCCAACAAGGATGTAGGAGATGATCTCTTCCTCTTGGAGTGGATAGTGTTGCAGCGGGCGCCCACACAATCGAATCACCATGAAATCGTTTACGACCACACCTTGTGGCAGCAAGTTGAATGACCATGAAGTCGTTTACGACCACGCGTCGTAGTCGATAGTCAGAAGTCTCTGACTTACAACTTACGACTACAATCTTCAACCTCCAACTTATGACTTTTGACTTCCTCGAGCACTTGGGGATACACATGCGACGATGAGGGGAAACGCAAGGATTTGTCTTGCTCAACACCATGCGACTTTTACGAGAACTCTTATTTAAGCACAACGATTATAGATCATGGCCATCTGAGACACTCCTAAACACACGCCATGTTGCACGTTTCATGCCATCCCATGATCCGCCATGACATCGACCACTAACGAAACGAAAAGCGGACACTCCGGTGTGAGCGAGCACGGGTCGAATGTCTTAACACGCATGACCCAAAGGCCATGCCCAACTACTAGACTTGCTACCGGTGATCTGATCGAACATCCTAACAATCTCCCCATTGATCTAGTCGCCCTTCATGCTTACGACTCCAATCTTCTCGTGTAGACTCTGAAACTTCATCCGCCTGAGAGTTTTCATCAGCAATTCCACTAGTTGCTCGTCCGACTTGACATAGTCGAAGAGGACCTTGCCATTTTCAATGCATTCCTTGATGAAATGGTAACTCGTCTCAATGTGCTTACTCCGGCCATCGAACATTGGATTCCTACACAACTAAATTGCAAACTTGTTGTCTCGAGCGAGTTGCGCTTTGCTTCAGTTGAACAAGTTGCGAGCAACTCCCGAGCCAAATTCCTTGGCATGCCACCATTGAGGCAGCGACATACTCGGCCTCGCAAAATGACAGAGCGATGATCCTCTGCTTCTATGATTGCCAGCTCACTGGGCTCCCCCTAATGAAGAAGATCATGCCTGAGGTACTCCTTTGGTCGTCGACATCTCTAGCCATGTCGGTGTCGCTGTACCCAATGAGTTTGGCCACCATTGTACCTCTTGCATACCGACACCCGTAGTCGATTGTCCCTGCCACATAGCACAACAGGTGCTTCACGACGCTGAGGTGCTCGGTGGTTGGTAACTCCATGAATTGACTTACATAGCCGACTACGAACACAATGACTGGCCTTGTGTGTACCAGATAGCATAGGCCTCCGATGATGCTGCGGTAGAACGTGCAGTCGACCGGAGGATTTGAGCTTCCCTTGCTCAATTTCAGTCACGGCTCCATTGGCACATGGATGGAGTTGCAGCCGCTCATACCAGGCTTCTCTAGTAGCTTGGCCACGTAGCTCGCTTGAGACAGAGTGATCTCGCCCTCACTCTGCGTTACCTCAATTCCAAGATAATAGTTGAGAGAGCCGAGGTCACTCATCTTGAACTTGGCTTCCATCTAGGCTTTGAATCAGTCGATCACCTCCAGACGGGCACCGGTCACCACTAACTCATCGACGTACACACCCACGAGCAGACGTGAGTTGCCAGTTCCCTGGGTGTACACGGCATGCTCGGACGAGGTTCGTTGGAGTCAAGGAAGGTCAGCATGCTGTCAAGCTTGGCATTCTAGGCCCTTGGTGCTTGTTGAAGCTCATAGAGAGCCTTACGCAGGTGTAGCACCTAGTGCTTGTGGCCCGCACAGACGAAACCAGGGGGTTGTGCCGCATACACCTCCTCTATGAGGTCACCGTTGAGGAATGCAAACTTCAAGTCGAGGTAATGTACCGGCCATTCCTCATGGGCAACCACTGCCACGAGTGCTCATACTTCAAGTCGAGGAATGCAAACTTCAAGTCGAGGTAACGTACCGGCCATTCCTCATGGGCAACCACTGCCACGAGTGCTCATACAGAGTGAAGGCACACCACAGGTGTGAATACCTTATCGAAGTCTATGCCAGCACGTTGAACATATGCCTTAGCCACTAGATGCGCCTTGCACTTCACGATCTCACTGCAGGCATCCTTCTAGCTTGATCACCCACTTAAGACCAATTGGGCATTTTCTAGCCAGAAGGTCAATGAGGTCCCATGTCTAGTTCTCCTCGATAGAGTTCATCTCTTCCTGGATCGCCATCCACCATCCTTGGTCAGCCTTAGCCTCGGTGACAAAGGCTAGCTCCTCCATTGTCAGCATGTGCAATTCGTCGGAATTGAGCTCATGTGGAGGGACGTCATCGATGCAGTCTTGCACCATCCGGAACCTCCAAGGAGCTCCTTCATCATTGAGGTCAATGTCCGATGAAATGGTCAATGCAGGGATGCAAAATTGCTTGTGGTCATACCAGTGCTTAAGGTCGAAGCAATGGAATGCTCACCCATTGCCGTGGTCGAACTAGGGTGCTCACCCGTTGCTGTGGTCGAACTGGTGACGCTGGTACCTTCATGTCTTACCACCAGTATAGAGTAGGCCACGGTGAAGTTGTCATGGCCGCTGGCTTGTTCAGAGTGCTCCCAGTCCCAGCTCCTCCCCTCGTCGAAGATGACGTCCTTGGAGATGTGCACTCAGCGAGATGAGGGGTTGAACATCTAAATGCGCCTTGGAGCGATCATCATAGCCGATGAAGACCATGGGAGAGCTCTTGTCATCCAACTTGCGGTGTGTGGCGCATGGCTTTCACATGTCCTATGTAACCAAAAGTTCAAAGGAAGTGCACGGCTGGCTTCACACCATGCCGAGCTTCATATGGGGTCTTCCCACTCACGCCGCTTGTGAGGCGCAATTCGGGGCGTAGATAGCCATTGTTATGGCATCCCCAGTCATTGGGCACCTTCCGGTCTGGAGGTGCACCTCACCATTGCCATCACCATCGATTTGGGGTTCAATGACACTTTGTTTCTTTGGGGTGAGTGCGGTGTCATGAGCTACCGTGTACCCTTGCTCGACACGATGCTCGATGAAGTCGTGAGGTGAACTCTCCCTATAGTCGGTCACGAAGGGTGTGCGACTTGCAAGCGATCTCGTTTTGACCGTGGCCTAGAACTTCTTGATTGTGCCTTTAGCCTCGTCCTTACCTTGGAGGAGAATGAGCCACATGTAATGACTCATGTCATCAATGAGCAAGAGGAAATAGTGCTTGCCTCCATGTGTCACGGCATGATGGGTCCGCATGCAGTCGCTATGCACTAAGTCAAGGTGGTCGTTGGCGCGGCTCTTAGCCTCCTGAGGAAAAGGAGCACACTGTTGTTTACTGGCGAGGCACCCGTCATAGATTTGATCGACGTGGTTCACGTGAGGAGCATCAAAGTTGAGGTGCCCAAAGCAGGCATGCCAGCACCACACCTCATTGTCGACCTATAAGCTCAGACCGACTGGGTGTACAATGCTTAGAGCAATACTGTACAGACAATTTGGTGATCTCTTCACCTTGGCGATGAGGTTGTGTTGTCGATCACGAACGCGCAGGATGTCATCTTCAATCGGCACACTGCAGTCACCCTCATCGGGCTGGCCAACACTGATAATATTGCTCAGAAGTCATGGGATGAAGTACACATTGGTGAGGACACGATGTCGGTTCCCTTTTGCCGCGAACGGCATGGTGCCATGCCCATGGATTTCGACCACCGAGTTGTCTCTCGAACTTGGTGGCGGTGATCCCATGATCGAGTTGAGAAGCGGCGTGTCGAGATCTCGTCATGTGATTGGATGCTCGGTGTCGAAAACCGGTGGTCACCTCATGCTCTTTGTTGGGGAAGACCGATATGGCACACTCCTCATTAAGGAGGACCTTCCGCCGATGTGTTACGGCTTGGCGGCGCCTAGACGGCGTCCTCTTCCACTTTGCCGTTACTTGGCCATCAAGGAGATGGCTCATTGTCGGTATTACGCACGGATGTGCCTCTTCCCTTTTCTTCTTGCAGCAATCATGAGCCCAATACCCCAATTAGAATAAATCCTTATTCTAATTCCATAATTAATGTTATCCTTATTTTTATTTATAACTAAATTATATTTTTAAATTTTCCTAATTATTTTGAATTTTGAAATTGATCGTACTAATTTACTAATTGCCTTAATTAAAACTTAATTGAATTGGGCCCACCCATCATTTAATGAGAGAAAGCAGAGGCAGAGAGGGCATTATGGGGCTAAAAGAGGAGGCGGTGCGGCTCTTATGGTGGTGGCGATGGCAGCGATGGCGAAAGAGGTAACAACGGTGACCAAAATGGGTTGTTGAGGGTGAAGGTAGCTAGGAAAGGTGATGTTGCGACCGAGCGTGCACCACAACGAGCTAGGGGTGGTGCACGGCAGTCGAAAAAGGGGAGGAGATGGGGATGCTAGTGGCCAAGATGGAGAGGGAAGAATTTGGGGGGAAGCACGAGCTGGATATGGATGGAGAGAACTCATCGACATGGTTGGTGGTGGAGGTGGGAGGAGCCAAGGCAGGCTGGTGGCTTGAGTTGGGGGTGGCGCGGTAAGGTTGATTTGGGGGTGATACCTAGGTGAGGGGGAGCCCAAATTGATGGTTGAGGAAGGAAGAGGGTGGTGAGGAGATGCTCCCTTTCAAGGTAATTGGAGGGAGGTTCATCGAAGCAAAAATGGCAATGGTGGCAGTCGGTTTGGTCGGATTGGGGAAGATGGTGTCATGATAATCTTTGGCAAAGGGAATAAAAAATTGGCCCAGGGTATTATCAAATGGGGATGTGGAACACGCGGTGAAGTGGGTGGTTTTGGGAGAAGCTCATTTGGAATGGCGAATGGATGGAGAGAGCGGCGGCAAGAGGCTGCGGGTTGAGTGGCGATCGATTCTGAGCTTGCTAGGCACAATGGCGAAGTGTGAGGCGGTGAGGAGGGTGAGGGGAAAGGAGAGGAGAGAAGGCGATCGACTTAAATATCCCGTGGGGGCGGCGGATGCTATGCAAGCACGGGGAGGCATGGCGGCGAGGGCGCGCGGCATGGCGCTGCAGCCACACAGATGGCCACGGCATGCGTGTGCGAGCCGTGTGGCGAGCGCATGAGTGGTGGGCCCAGTGGGGCCCGTGCATGCGGCGGGTGGCGGGCGCGGTCATGCGCCTGATGCACACCCAATAGGGGAAGAGAAAGAGAAGAGTGGGTGGGCTGATGGCAGGAGAGAAAAGTAAGAAGAAAAGAGAGGAAGGAAAAGAAGGAAATGGGCCTGGCCAGATTGAAGTTTCTGATTTTTTTTATTTTGAAATTGAATTTTGAATTCAATTTTTTAACTCGATTTCCAATTGCATGGCTCTTAATCCTATATTCTATTTTTATCTTTATCTATTGAGTTTCATGCACCAACCAGTTCACCCAAAAGCTTAAGCTGATGAGGAAAGATGGGCAATTCACTTATACTTCAACACTCCCCCTCACGTGCAGGCTCCCTTAAGCCTAATACGTGGAATATCCCCCTCACGTGCAGGCTCCCTTAAGCCTAATACGTGGAATAGAAATAGACTGCAATTAATTTTTTTTAAATTGCGTCAGCCAGGTCTTGAACTCGAGACCTCTTGGCTCTGATACCATATTGAGTTTCATGCACCAACCAATTCACCCAAAAGCTTAAGCTGATGAGAAAAGATGGGCAATTCACTTATACTTCAACAATTTGGTTAATCACAATTCACAAAATCCAATCAAAGCTCTCAAACGAAAATCCAGAAATTTCAAGTAACGCTAAAACGCATCGAAAAGTTTTAAAATTTTCATATTTCTAGGCACTCCAAATTTTGAGACGTACCAATACCAGGAGATCCAAGGCCAACTAGAAGACAATGTGTTGATGGCCACAAATCCAATCGAACAGTCGGAGGCAGAGGCGAGTGTGCTAGGTTTAAGTTGGACATTAACAGAAGGTGGTATAGTAGGGGAACATAGAAGAGGACAGCCAGTGTGACAGACAAGACGCAATCATGCAGCTTCATCATAAGTCTGCCTCCCGGTGCACTGCAGCAAGGCCCCCATGCTCCGCGTCTCCTCTGCTCATCACCATGACGGGAGATGTTTCCTGATCGCCACCGCCATCTGATGGCAATGGGTGTTGCCCCAGTTGCCCAATTCCGCGACAGCTTAGCGCAAACCTGTCGTATCGTAAGAAGTTCACGGGAACTTTTGCAGTAAACAGATCAGTTTTTGTTGAGTTTATCATTATCTGTTGAATGGGTAAATCGATGAGTTACTCCAAATTCGTCTTTTTCAACTACTCCATTTGTTTGTGTATGTAGAAGAGGAGCTACTCCACTTCCTTTCAGAAACAAAATGATGCTAGAAGAAGATGAGAACAGTTACTCCTATGCGGCGTGCAGCAGGATGCATGGTTGCTGAACCTTTCCACAGTAATGAGCCATCAAATATGTTCGTAACGAGTTCAGACAACTTGTTGGGGGCAAACTGTGCCTTTCTCTCGTCTGCAAGGAACAATAAATGGGACTCAGAGAAAGCTTTGTCCACTGGTCACTGGTCAGTCCTACACATGCCCAATTAGGTGCGATCTTTTTTTTGTTGCGACTAATGGTTTATAGTTTTGACTGAAAACTTTTGATTCTAACGTAAATATTTATATTAACAAACCAAATATTGATAAATCGATTGAAAAAGATTGTCCCGACAAACCGCTTTGAAAATACAACAGAAAGGCTGTCTTATGTACTTATTCAAAAGAAACTATAAGCATAAGTCATAAGCTGAAAAAATACGCAAATGTCGATAAAGTATAAACATGCTTAGTAGCAGTATCTAGGTAAGTCACAGTTGCTTAATCACCTGGTGGACTAAAAAAGGAGCAGGCCGTACCATGTGTCCATGGCCAGTTGACCACACTCACTACAAGATGACAATATGAGGTCAATCTCCAATTTATACATCTTATGACCATTGATTTCTTTGTGCTTCAGAAATGTTTGAAAATGCAGTAGAAAATGTAGCATCCAAGATCCATTTTGCCAATCACTAGGGATAAAACATAGCTAAACTCTGCAATGAGGTTTCCTTTTGGAGGGAGTAGAGGACATGAGGTTTCTCATTTAAGCCTGCAAACATATCCCTCCATACAATGTTTAGTGGAGCAAAAATTTGTTTATAAATGATGTGGAAGTACTTCCGGTGCAAATCTACTAATATTATTTGCATGCAAAAATCTAAATATTTTTGTGTACACATCCTAAAACGTTTATTTTTAGAACAGCATAGATAAAGATGACACTCTTCACTTACAAAAGAAAGTCGTTTTGGGTATGTGCAATCATGTATGGTAAATTTTGGCTATTAATATGTTTTTTGAATATTTAGATTGGACATATGAAAATGATTCGTGTAGATTTGTCACGAAAAATACTTTTATAATATTATAATTTTATTGGGTTTTATAAATATGTTTCAATAGAAATGAGTAGTAATCAAAGTTGTATTTTTGTAGACCATATCTATGTCCAAAATGAATTACTTTTGTGACTAGGGGGAGTAACCTATTCCAACAGGAATAGACGGCTCTTTTTTCTTCTAATTTGATTTTACGGTTCATTAGTACATGTGAAAAGTTTAATGAAAATCGACATCATGTAATGGATGGAGAAATGGTTTTCATGTTAATTTGGTGCTCAAACTAATTAGGGTCGTTCATATTAACTTTTAGCTTTGATTTTTTTGTCTATGAATAGTAACAGTTTATAGAGAATCTTATAGAGAGATATTTATATACGATTTTAAGCGATATAAATGATATAAATAAAGTCATAGTAATGTGTACTACAATCGACTAATAAATCAAGTTTTAAAAACATACTTCGTTTAAAAGTTATATATTATAAAAAATTATTTACCATAAAAAATAACTTTTAAGATATCAATACGAACGAGCCTAAAATGACTTCCAAGATTTCACTTGATTGTTCAGGCAAAATTTGCCGTGTGTGGTTTGTCATTGGGTTTCAAGTTTCAACCTTCATGAGTGACGTGTAAACAGAAGTAGTATATCTAAAAAAACCACTGCTTGGGACTCGGAAAGCATCATAATTTCGCAAAATCTGCGCTGTAGTACGAACGCGAGCAACAAAAGCAATTGCGCTTCATAAATATAGTAAAACACTGTTATTCCGAACGCCCTAAAAAAATGAAACTAACCTCTTTACCTCACTCCCTAAACAAATCATTAACAGATTAACATGATTAACGGATTAACACTCATCTTCTTAAAAAACAGAGAACAAATCACGGTTAACTCTATCCCAGCATTTTCCTCTTCCAGCATCCCAGCCGTCCACGTAACGGCAACGGACGGCCTCGGAAAACCCCAAAAATTCTCATAACCAACTAAAGAAGCCGAGAAACGGCGCGTATTTACAAATAGTTGCTCGCCGGCGCCGGCGGCCGCGGCTGTGGCTGCGCGACAAGCGGGAAGCTGCGGGGCGCCGCGAACAGCGCGGCAAAGGACAACGGCCGATGCTCGGGCACGGCCACGGCGGTGTTGCTAGCTGTGGCTGGTGCGGCGGCGGGGGCCGAGGTGGAGGCGACGCGCTCGCAGGAGGGCACATGGAGAGGTGGTAGCGGGAGGTGCATGTGGAAGGGTGCGCCGTCTTGAGCGCGCGCAGCTCGGCGAGCTCCTTGTGCAGCCTGCGGTTCTCCTCCGTGAGCGTCTCGCAGCAGCGCTTCAGGTGCTCGCAGTCCACCTCCATCTGCTTAAGCTTCGTCCTGTGCGCATCGCGGAGCAGAAAAGGTTAGCGTTGCACGTGGATAGGATTTTAGCCGAGGAATAGGAGAAGAAAACTTCTATGCATGCACCTGGCTCTGCGGTTCTGGAACCATACTTCCACTTGGCGGGGACGGAGGTTGAGCTGCTTCGCCAGCGCCACCTTCTGCTTCTGCTCGCCGACGGTGAGAAGAAGAATCAACGTCAAGATCAAGAACGAGGAAGGAACACAAGTGTACTGAGCAGTGAAAAGTGAGCTTTGATTTTTCATGGATGCCTACGGGGTTAAGGGTGCTGTGCTCCTTGAAGCTCTCCTCAAGGAACGCGGACTGCTCCTTGGAGGCGCAGCTTCTTGCGCGCAGACGGGCCCTCGTCGTCGTCGCTCGCGAGTGAGGACCGCTCGCCGCCGGCCCGCGCCGCTGTCTCGGCGGGGCCCCGGAGACCGTGCGCGGAGAGCTCCAATGGGAAGGAGCCCGCGCTGTCGTTGGGTGACGCAGACAAGGCCGCCGCGGCCGGGTCACCCTGCCCATCCTCCTCCTCGTCCATCCCTGCCGCGCCCGCCGCCACCGAGGGCGCCCGGTTCACATCGAACCCGCACGCCGACGCCTCGGAATGCCCTGCCAAGAAACAAGAACGGCACAGTCACGACTCACGACACCATTTCACACAAAGCAAGAGCAGCTAAACAAACAACAGAACCCACTCACCGCTCTCGCAAGGCCACCGGAGCCCAAGTCTCAACACGAGGCTGAGCCTCACCGACGGCTCCGGCGAGGCTGCGGCCGCCCACCTCCTCGCTCCCACCGCCGCCTCCCTCCTCCCCCTGTCGCCCTCCTCTCCCCTCCCTGCCCCCACCCCCACCGCAAGCCCAAGCACCAGCTCCGGTCTCCCGGCATCCGGCACGGCCGCCTCCCCCAGGCTCAGCCCCAGCTCCATCGCACCGATCAGAACCAACAATACCCCAACCAAAAACGCAAACACCAACTCGCGAGACTAACGAGGTTTTATAAAAGCAGCAATATAGCGAGGCTAGCTGCTGCCTTTGTGGGTGTGCGATTATGGAGACTAGCCAGGCTAGCCTGGCTAGGAGGGATACTCGGGGTTTGACCACGCACGAGATAGCGGTTTGACGAGCGCACATGAGTCAGAATGGGGGTTCTCTGTCCCCTCTTCGTGTTTCCATCCGTGTCCCCTCAATCAAACGGCTGAACAACAGTCACATAGTAAAAATAACAGCTCACATAATTTTTCTTCTTACTCATATGATCTTGTTTTGATTTTTTATTACTGTTAATAAACTTTATTTATATCTTTTTAAATAGTAATTAATTATATTTTAATATAATTAATTACTATTTTAAAAGATATCAAAATAAGATCACAAGAGTGAGAAGAAAAATTATATGAGCTGTTATTTTACCACGTAACCATTTCCACCGTTTGATTGAGGGGACACAGATGGAAACACACAAGAGGGGACAGGGAAGCCTCATTTCATGAGTCACCCGCCAAAAGGGCGCAGGCAGGGCAGAATCCTTCGCATATCACTATAGCTAATTGTTTGATGAGTTTTTTTACCAACACGACTAGGTAGTCTCGTCGTATCAACCGTGCTATCGAACACGTTGACCAGTACAACTATGTTTTCGATCGCTGGGGATCGAGCGAGTTACGAGTAGGCAATCTCATCATATCGACCACGTATCGATCACGTTGACCAGTACAATCAGGATAGAGGGAAGAGATGGACTCTGGGTGCATCGTCTCCGCAACGGAGATATGATCACACTGTATCCTCATCCAATTGGAGATAATGTTTAACAAATCTCCGACATGAAAGCAAAGTCCCGGAAGGCAAATAATCCGTAGCCAAATCAAGAATCTTATCTCAATTGAAATCTTATCTTTGGTTTTAACGGTGCAACCAACACCGTGTTGGAGCCGTATACAGCACCTAGAGCCCCCGCCCTAGCCTATAAAAGGAGAGGCAAAAGCGGACGCAAGAAGAAGGAGAAAAGAGGATATTTCGGAATGCAGACGCAGAGGCGAATGCGCAGAAGGACCCACGAGGCGAAGGCACACCTCCGGATGCAAACATAGAGGTGGATGCAGGGGCAATCACAAGGCCAAACACCCACGGATGGAAAGCAGAGGTGAGAAGAAGGACGGAGCGAGAGAAGAAGAAGCCGAGAGAATGTCCCAAGGAAACGATCATGGCCTCCCATGTTGAGAACGGTAAAAACAATCTCTCCTATCTTTCTTTTGCAGCTAGTTAAGATACATACAACGAGCAACGACCATGACGAATAGGGCTGTCGGCCATCTATGATCGCTTTTCGAAGCCGAAGCCTCCGATCGCTTCCAAAGACGGACACCTCGACCATCGACCATCTACAATCGCTTGCTAGAGCGAGCGCCTCCAACCGCTTCCAGGGCGCCTCGACCATTAGCCATCTCGATAGCTTGCTGGGCCGAAGCCTCCGACCGCTTCCAGGGCGAATACAATTGTCGACCGCTATGACCATGTCTTTGGAGCCGAAGACTACGATTACTTCCAAAGACGAGCGCCTATGACCACCTCCGAAGATGGACACGTATGACACGTGCGAGTTGAGCCTCTCGACCACCTATTGTACGCATACTTTTTCAACTGCAGATCTACGATCACGGTCCTTCAGTACTCCAATGAGTACTCCCTTCGACCACGTGGATTTCGACCACGGCTGGCTTCCGATAGGTTTCAATCACGGTGGGTTTCGACCACGGCAGTCTTTCGATGGCTTTCGACCACGGTGGATTTTTAACCACGGCAGTCTTCCAATGGGTTTCGACCACGGTGGATTTCAACCACGGCTGCCTTCCGATGGGTTTCGACCATGGCTGTCTTCTGCTGGGTTTCGACCACGGCTGCCTTTCAATGGGTTTTAACTACAGTGGGTTTCAACCAAGACTGCCTTCCAATGGGTTTCGACCATGGTAGGTTTCGACCATGGCTATCTTCTAGTGGGTTTCGACCACGGCTGCCTTTTGATGGGTTTCGACTACAGTTGTTTTCCGATGGCTTTTGACCATGGTGGAATTTTGACCACGGTGGTCTTCCGATGGGTTTCGACCATGTGACTTTTGACCACGGAGATTTCTCGACGAATTTGATCACAGCAATGCTCGACCACTAAGCACTTCTGATAGGTTTCGACCACCATGGATTTCGACCACGGGCATCTCTTGATGGATTTTGACCACGGTGGATTTCGACTACAAACGTTTCTTGGCGGGTTTTGACTATGGTGAATCTCGATCATTAACGGTTTCCTATGATTGTCAATCACATTAATACTTGACCCCTGTGGCCTGCTCTACTAATTCTTCCGCTCAGGCTATACTTATGACACCGGTTCTAACCACCATTGTTGTCAGATTGGTCATGCTAAACGTTAATCATGCATACTTCAAATCACTACGTTATGTCCGTTCGAGACCGATGAGGTCGAATGGCATGGGAGGCGTGGTCAAGTGTGACCACACTATCAATGGCTCCATAGGCGATGAGACTATGGATAATGCCAACGCCATCGTTCATCAATTATTCATCCCTTACATGAGGAATATAAAACAAAGATCGAAGACGATGACCAATACGCAGCTTAATCAAAGGTTTTCTGGGGTTACCCTGCGGATGTAATTAACCGAGGGCCATTCGAGGCCCCGGGAATCAGCACACCATATCGTCTATGTTATATCTGCTATGCAAAGCAGACTACAGAGCACCATAGTCTAAAATAGGTATGTATCGTATGCAAAAAATTTTAAAATTTCTTGGATGTCAAGTTTAAACTAGTTTACTAACTAGTTCAAACAAGTTTGAACTAAATTTCGAATTGTAGTTGCCTTTTTTCATGATAGTTTGATTGTAGGTATATGCTAATTATATATATAATCAACAAAATATGTGATCTAAATTCGTTCAAAACTTTGAATTTGAGTATATTTTTTCAAACTTATATATTTCATTTGAATTGTTATAGATGGGTATATACCCTAAAATCGACATTTTCAAAAAATATACCCGAATTTAGATGGAATTGATGCATTTGAAATTATGGTGTGTGTATATATAAAGGGATCTGTAATTTTGTTCTTCTCAAATGAATGAATAAAATACATGTTTTTCCTATCTTTTGTTGTGTTTATCTATTTTTATGTACTTTAGTACGCTAGCACACCCGCATCCTATAACCCGGGGCTAGAAATACACAAGTGATTTCTCACATCAAACACTAATTTTTTTAAAAAAAATAATTTGCCTCTAAACGCCTGTTTTGCATATCAAGCCCTCTTCCTAAGCTTACGTGTCACCTACCAAGCCACCGTAGCTTGGTAGGATCTACCAAGCAACCACAGCTCGGGAGGAGGATTACCGTGATTAATTTAAGCACGATTAACACTAATTAAGCATCATATTGCATAATTAACACTAATTAACCACCTGTCATGGCTGGCTAGCTCGTCATGTCATCCTATCGAGCTCCTCTAGCTCGGTATTTACTGGTTGAACAGTGGTAGCATGGCAGACGACACTTGCCACTACTGCCGAGCCAAGTGATGAGTTAGATTTGCAAAAACGAACATTTAAAGATAGATTTGCAAAAACGAACGTTTAAAGACTAAATTTAAAAAAATAGCTACAACGCCAGATATGCAAAGGACTCATAGGGGAGATTGAATCAAAGGCAGGATTACGAAAAAAAGCGGTGAGGCACAGGAGCGTTTGGATTCCTGGTGTTAAAGAAAGAAGGAAGAGGGGGGGCATGGCAAGTGCGACGCAATGGTGCATCAGGCCATCCACAATGGAATGCTTTGAGTGGATGCCTCGTAGGTCCACTTAGGTTCGGATACAATGGCGTGCAAAGTGTCAGAGGAGGTTCTGCAAGGTGTGGGTGCTTGGTGGAGAAAATAAGTCGTCTAGGGAGAGAGAAGAAAAAGGGAGTGCATGGGCTTGGTGGAAAAAAAAAAGCGGTCGACCAACCCCATCACTTGAGAAAAAGAAAAAGACTGTAAGTAGTTAAAGTCACTACTTGAAACTATATGTATTATAAAAGAATAAAATTTTATATAATAGTTTCAGTTAATATGGCATCTTTTCAGACACTGTCACATAAGAGTAACTGTGGATGCGGCCAGGGCCGTGAAAGGGGGGCTAATAATTTTGTTAATCACTATCGACGGCTACGTATCTTTCCCCTTTCGTGCGTAGCGCCAATGCTCTTTATCAGAAAGCTGGGGGTGCAGGTGCTGCTTCTTGCAGCTTGCTTGCTAGCTGCTTTGTGTGTGCTCGATCATCGAAGATGTGCGTATTTCTTGGGGAGCGTATAGTTTTTGTCTCAGGTGTTGGGACGAAAATGGAATGGAGAAATTCATTTCACTAGAAGCATCAGAACTCGGGAAGAAATGTTTGTGTCGAGAAATGAGACAAATGTAGTTGTGATGCTGTCTTTTAGTTTATCCTTTTGGTTTCTTTCAAGAAAAGCTTCCAAATTTACTTGAGCACTCCCCGTTTGGAACTCATGAAATTTTTCTGATTTCTGAAAAGCCCTGAAAATTTCAAAATAAAAATTTCCAATTTTTGCTGCATTTTTGAGTGAATTTTGAAAACTTTCCTTTTCGGAAAGTTTAGTCGAAATCGCTTTCCTTTCTCGGCCTTTCCGCTTTCTTCTTTCGGTGGCGCCTCGCCTCCTTTCCGCCTCCCCTTCTCGCGCGCCCGCGCCGCGTCTCGGCGGCGCCCTCTTCTTCCGCCTTCCGTCGCCCGCGCCTCCTCTCGCTCCTCGGCCGCAAGCGCCCGGCTCCTCCCGCCTTCACCTCGCGCGACGCGTGCGCTGCGCGCTACGCCGTGGCGCGCTGCGCCGCGCCGTCCCGCGCCGCCCGGCCCTCCCTCGCGCCTCGTCGCCCGCGACCCGGTCCGAGGAGTGGCCGCCTCGCGCCACGTCGCCGCCGCCGCCGACCCCACTGGCGGCGCGCCTCCTCCTCTCTCTCTCGCGCGGGCGCGCCTCGCCCCTGCGCGCTACTGCTCCGTCCCTCGCCTTCAATGCGCTCTGGCGCGCGTCCCGCCCGATCACCGCCGTCTGCGAAGAGACGCCCGACCTGCTCCCCATCTCCCCTCGCCGCCCGCCGCCGTGCTTCTCCCGAAGAAACCCCCTCCCCTCCGCGCGGGTATAAAGCTCCCTTCCCCTGCCATTTCTTCCCCTTTGCTTTCCGAGCTCCCCAAACACTACCATTTCCCTCCCCATCCTCCAGAGCCCCTCCCCGAGCGTCCAATTGAGCTCCCGCCGCCCGTAGCTCCGCCACCGCCTCCCCCTGCGCCGACGACCCCCTGGAGTCAATCTCCTACTCCCCTCCCTCATTCTCCAATTCCTTTGCTCCCCGAGCTTCCCCTCAGCTCACTGACCCTCCCCATGCTCTTCCCTGGACAGGAGGACCTTCGAGGAGCTCTGTCACCGTCGACCTCCGCCGGCCGCACCCACCTCTCCGTGGCCAGCTCACTCCGGAGGCCCTGAGCTTCAGCCGCCACCACCAACGTGAGCTCCCAACCCCGTAGATGGTGTAAGCCCGGCCGATTGGCCCCTCTCGCCGCCGGTGACCCCCTCCACCGCGAGATCCCCGAACCACCCCCTTCTCCCTCCCTCTCTCCCCTTTGGTCTCCGCAAATGCTAACCACCGAAATGGGTTCCCGCTGTCCCCTCTACCCGCGGTACCCTCGGTGATCGCCGACGAGCCCTCCAGCGCCAGCCGCCGTCGCCACCGTGATCTGCCAGCGATCCTCATGCGGCCGGAGGTAGAAGACGACGGGCGTGGCCCCTCCTTCGCCGTCGGATCTTACCCTCACCTTCTAACCTCGGCCGTTGGATCTTCCGTCATCGTTTCCCGCCCCTTGAATCTCGGCCGTCCGATCTTCATAACCGTACCGCTCGCCGCCGTTGGATCTCTCGTGCACGGTTCGCGCCTCCTTAAACCTCGGCCGTCCGATCTCGCTCGCGTCATCCGGCCGTCGGCCCACCCGCATCCCGCGCTCGCGCCGAGCCACGCGGCGGGCATCGGCAGCAGCTGGACGCGCGTTGGCGTCGGCCGCCTCCTCGGCCGCGCTCCGTCCCTAGCCAAGCGCGCGCGTGAACAGCCGCGCTGCCTTCCGCGCGGGCGCTTTCCGGCCGGGCTGCACTTTATTGCGCGGGCGGCCCATCTGTTCATACCGATTTTCGGTGATTTCCAATTTCCATAATCCCAGAAAATCCAAATAAATCCTAGAAAATCACGAAAATCCCAAAATTCCCAAATTTCACCACTTTGCTCCAAATATTATCCTGACCCTCTGGTGAAATCCATTCCACAGTTTCTTCCCAAATAAATTCCTAAAATTCCATTTGGGGTGTTTATGCAATTTATTTCTTTTAATAGATTAATTTTCCTCGCTTGATTAGTTGCAAGCTGGATTTAATTTATTTTAATTGTTTGCGTTAGTGTCGGAGATCCGGAAGCCGGGAGCGGTTCGGGATCCAGTGCTTGACGTTTGAGCTCGCAGAGATCATCCTGATAGACGGCAAGTCCCAAATCCTTTGATCATATTGTATCCCATAATGTTTAAATATGTTAATATGTTATTTGCATTGAGCTAGTTCTGAAATGTTAGTTCGAAAATAAAAATAAAATGTTTAGAATGACATGTGATATAGTTAGTCCTACCACCGTTAAATGCCATGATTAAATTGTAGCCATGCCTTTGAAACCCTAGATTTAATTATCTGTTAATCTAGATAATTGTAGGTTATTACTAACATGCAAAATGTTACACTAATAAGGTTGTGGCTGTGGGCCGATAGAATCTGGAAAACCCGACTCTAAGGTAGGGTGGTATGGGACACCGTATCTTAGAGCGGAGAGTGCCGGCGTGCACAAGGTAGGATAAGGGTTGGGGAAGAGCCGCGAGACGGTCTTTGCCCACCTCTTATCCTAGGGCTGGAGTAGGGTAAGGGTGAGTGGGAAACCGCGGGACGGTCTACGCCCACCGCTTACCTTAGTTTGGGTCGCGGACCTGGCGAGGTTGCGGGCCATGTGAAAATATAAGGACTGAAACCCTTACGCTGAGCAATTGTCACAGTGATCGCTCAACCACAGGAGTTGACTTGTCAACCCTTGTCTTTTAGCTGCTCAACTCGATTGAAACTCTACAGGAGGGTAGCAGTGAGGTTAGGCAGGCCGTGCTACGGATGCCTAACAACGGTGGAATTCACTCGAAGCGGACGTTGTCCTCTGTTGTGTGTGCGTGTGTGTGTGTGTGTGTGTGGGTGGATGTGAGCCAGACCGAATGAATTCTCTCTGGGTAGAGCCTATATAAAGAGTCGAGCAGTGAAAAGACCTGGTTTTCTTGACTCTTTAGCGGGAGTTGAGGAATCGTGTGGGTAAGCTGAGCAAACTCTGCGAGTCAAATAAATGGTATTCGAATACGCGTGCTCCGGTTATTGGGTGTGTCACTTGGGTGATTCCAGACAAAGCTTAAGTAGATTTGTACATGTTTTAACTTGGTTAGTTGGTTAATGTACTCTTGATGAAAACCCCCTGAGTTCTTAAGGAGTAAGTTTTGTGTCCGTCTTATGAAAACGTTTGCAAATAAAATTGCATCCACCAAATGTAATAAACCAAGTATACACCCTTCCTTGGAACTTCCGTGCATGTAGTAAATTAAGATCCTTTGGGATTTCTTTGAGCAGTTGTTTGGCTCATGGCTTGCTTAATCTAATCTTTAGAGGATCAAGGCGAAGGAGAAGGACTCCCCGTTGAAGAAGTCCCAGATGATCTTTTCTTCGACGAGGATCCTTGGCTGTAGGTCTCCGCCGCGCTCGAAGCAGTTTCTGGAGCCTTTTGTAATGTAATATACTTTGGGCTTGCACGCCCCGCTGTAAAAACTGGATGTTAATCCGTATGTCAAATATATGCTGGTCTTTTGTTGTAAGCATGCAATGGTATACTCTTGCGCGACAGTCCATAACTGTTCATGCGTGAATAGTTAAGGAGTGTCGTGTCCGTACGCGCCCCTGGAAACGGGGGCGTTACAAGAAGTGGTATCAGAGCAGGCTCTTTGACCGTAGGTTGAGACCTAAAGCGGACTAGGAGCGATTTTATCGCAAAAATTAATTTAAGGCATAAAAAGAGTTTGTGAAAAATATAAGGTCTATTCTTTGTCTTGTTCCTCTCTTGTTGCTACTTCCCTGTCTTAAATTTATTTTTGCTTAAGTTTTAATTTTCGCAAATGTTTACTGTCTTACTTGTCTAATTTCAAAATTTTCGTTTCCGGCAGATGGTGCGCCTCGTTTTCTCCCTTGGACCGTAGGGATGGATGGCACCACAAGCTATGAAATGCGGCGATTCCTCGGGCGAGAGGAAACCACGCCCGATGATCTATGCCGAGGGCAGTTCGCGAGACCGATTCTCGAGTACAAGGCTTGGATGGTCCTCGATCCCTTGCCTACCCGCCCGCACAGAAGCGGAGGTTCACCGCCCGACGGGTGGGCGGTGAGATCTTTGTTGGGGCGTGGCTCAAAGCCGCGCTCTATCTCGGGACTACTACCACCGGGAGCTAGCGGGGCGCCCTTCGACACAGTGCGCGCCCGCACTTTGGGGACTTTATAGTCCCTAGGTTGGTGAGGATGACGATCCCGCCTAGCGGGTATCGCCACCCTTATGGCGCGGCCAGTCGCCGGCTTCTGACAGAGCGATCGAGAGGCGAGTCCAGCGAGAGGCGGTTGTGGGACACTCGTGAGAGGTTCGGCGCCTCGGGAGTCCTCGCCCGCTTTGAGGCCCGGGAGGCGGTGAGGTTGAGCGGTGCGAGTCGCCCGCGTTCACTCTTCTTGTGCTTGGTGCGATCTAGGCCCAGCGCCGGATGATCTGCTGCGCGATCACCGTGCCAGTTCCGCCCGCAGCCCGCTTGCCCTCCAGCACCGAGGGCGGCGAGGAGTAGGCGCCGTCCGTTAGTGGTAGCGACCTTTTGGTGATAGATGTACTTTTGTATGTAATGCAAGTGTAACATGAACCTTTATGTGGTGCATGCACCACTTGCTTAATGTAAATTATGTTGCTACCTCTTTTAATTTGTTTGCTTAATTATCAGTATGTTCTCCACTGTGTTCAAAGCTTTCTCTTGTCCCTTTCGCTCTCGTTCTTATCTTTTAGTCCTATACTTGCCTTGAAAAATTCAAAGTCTTACTTATCTTTCTTGATTGCCAAAGCCGCAAGGCTAACCTCAAGTTCCCAATCAGCGAGATGGAGCCGACAGGCGAGCCAGTCGGACCAGTGAGGCGGTGCACACGCCACAGACCGAACACACTCGCCAATGTTATTGCAATGTTAGAAGCGGAATCGATATCAAGGAGAGCGAGAACATCTGCGAATGTTGGATCAACGATCGATTGATTGAACGACTCGCCACGGATCCCGAGTGCGGGTGGAGGCAATATTCCACGGGATGGTGCTCCAATTACCACCGGTGGAATGACTTTCTAAAGACACGTCCACCCACTTTCTCCACAACCGCCGATCCTATGGTTCTTGAAGATTGGTTGGCGGATGTGGAGAAAAACTTCAAGCGCGCATGTGACGATAGAGAGAAGGTGTTATATGCATCCCACGATTCTGAGTGCAGCGACTTGGTGGATCAATTATCAGCGCACACTGCGAGAATAGAAATTAGCGGAAGATTTCTCCAAGGCCTTCCGTAAGGCCCACATCCTGACGGCATTATGGAAGCAAAGCGCGGAAATTTTGGCGCTTAAACAAGGTGGCCGTCTTGTAATGGAGTATTTACACCAGTTCAACCACCTCTCGGTTGCCACGAGGATGTTGACAACGAAGACAAGAAAATGAACAAGTTTCGTGCGGGTTTGCGGCGATCCTTAAGATTTCACATTTCACCTTGAAATTCAAGGATCTGAATGATATGGTTGATGGCTTGATCACCTCCGAAGAAGCTAGAAGTGACATGGAAGACTATAGAAAACGCAAGGCAGCACACAGATCGCAGTCATCTTCACACACTACCCAACGAACCAAGACATCGGGATCTTCTTCATATCGATCCCCATCTTCCCGGCAGTATGTGATGATGCCGAAGAACCGATCGATCGGACTCGACATTATACTTCCCCTCTACCATTGGCTCTCAAGTGTCCCACTTGTGGTGGGAATCACCTGGCTAGTAGCTGCCCGCGAAGGTCAAACGCATGTTTCCACTGCGGTGAGATAGGGCACTACAGAGACCAGTGTCCCAGGAAGAACCTGCCCTCAGATGCAGCCAAGCTACAAGTTCAAAACCAACAGCAGCAAGAGGCCAAGTCACAAGCAACCCCCGGTACCCCCAAAGGAGGATTCTTGCAGTTAAAGCAGCCGGCTCTCGGTCACTGCGAGCAATCGCAAATTTCGGCTACTGAGCGAGAGGCGAAGCAATGTCGGACCCACTTTCTATGCGAGTGAACCATGTATCTGCGAGAGGATGCGGCTGGTGCAAGTGACATCATTGCGGTATGTTTCCAATCAATTCCATACTGCATTGATTTTATTTGACCACAGTGCAACGCATTCTTTTATTTCAAAGAGTTTCTTGCAAGAAATCAATTACCTTCATTTGCATTACCAAGACCTTATGTGGTGGAAACCACAGGGTTAGAATGGAGTCCCACCGTGGGTGTGCGGGACTTAACATAAAAATCAAGGGGTAGACTTTAGAGCGACTTATTCTGATTAGATATGTCGGATTAGATGCCATCTTGGGCATGAACCGGTTGGCGAGGAATAAAGGCAAGGTAGATTGTGAGATCAAAGCAGTGTCATTGGTTAACCTCAAGGTCGAAAAATAGTAGTAGAGACGGATCGAAAGGTCTTGAAGGATGCCAAGAAACGAATGATCAACATGATAGCAGCCACACCTGACCAAGTGCCAATAGTACAAGAGTACCCTGATGTATTTCGAGAAGAACTACCAGGAAGACCCCACGACGAGCAAGTAGAACTTGCAATAGAATTGGTACACAGTACCAAGCCAATTGCCAAGCACCGATCTGAATGTCACTAGCGAGTTGAAAGAGTCAAGAGGCGATTAGATGAGCGCAAGAGAAAGAATTCATTCGGCCAAGTACTTCACCATGGTCAGCCCCAGTACTGTTTGTGAAAAAGAAGAATGGCGAATTGAGAATGTGTGTAGATTACAGAGGTTTGAATGCTGTCACCATCAAGAACAAGTATCCCCTCCCAAGAATTGATGATCTGTTTGACCAACTTAAAGGAGCCAAAGTGTTCTCCAAGATCGATTTGCGCTCGGGTTATCATCAGCTCAAGATCCGAGAGCAAGATCGAGAGAAGACGACCTTCATTACGGATATGGATTGTTCGAGTTCACGGTCGTGCCCTTTGGTTTAACCAATGCGCCAGCATATTTCATTGAATCTTATGAATTTGGTGCATATGGACCAATTGGATCGATTTGTGATTGTTTTCATTGATGATATTCTGATCTACTCCAAGAGTGAAGAAGAGCACAGACAACATTTGCATATGGTTTTGACCAGATTGAGAGAGCATAAGTTATATGCAAAATTTGATAAATGCAGTTTTTGGTTGAGAGAAGTCGCTTTCTTGGGTCATGTTATATCGAAGATGGAGTGAAAGTCGATCCGAAAAGATTTCAGCGATGATGGAATGGAAACGACCTAAGACGATGGCAAGTGAGAAGCTTCCTAGGATTGGCGGGTTATTATCGCCGATTCATAGAAGGTTTCTCAAGAATATCTCGACCACTCACTCAACTATTGAAGAAAGACGGACCTTTCACATGGGTGATGCATGTGAGGAAAGTTTTCAGATGTTGAAGACCAAGTTGACAACAACACCAGTGCTGACTTTACCCAATCCAGAGAAAGAATTTCAGATTTATTGTGATGCCTCAAAGCAAGGTTTGGGTTGTGTACTTATGCAAGACGGAAAAGTTGTTGCCTACGCATCAAGACAGTTGAAGCCGCACGAGGAGAATTACCCCACACATGACTTGGAACTAGCAGCTGTGGTGCATGCCCTCAAAATTTGGCGGCACTACCTGTTAGGAAATCGTTGTGAGATATTCTCAGATCACAAGAGTTTGAAGTATTTGTTCACACAACCGGAATTGAACATGAGACAACGCAGATGGTTGGAACTGATTAAAGATTATGATATTGATCTCGGTATCACCCGTGCAAGGCAAACGTAGTTCTTGATGCACTTAGCCGTAAGGCTCGTCCAAACAAAGGAAGTCAATCGTGAGTACCCACGAGCTGCAGAGAGACATATTACGGCTAAACTTGGTAATCACGAACAAGGTGAAGAAGCGACCTTAGAAATTCAACCACTGTTGCGGATCGATTAAAACGACCGTGATGAAGATGAAGAAATTCAAAACTGAAAAAGAATATCCAAAGAGAAAATTCATCGAGTATGCGCTAGGCGAGCATGGAATCCTTACTTTCCGTGGTCGCTATTGCATACCCAACAAGAAAGAGTTGAGAGAGTTAATCTTATCTCAAGCCCACTCCTCTCAATTCTCAATTCATCCAGAGGCACAAAAATGTATCAAGATTTGAAGAAAAGATATTGGTGGAACCAAATGAAGAGAGAAGTGGCGAATATGTAGCTAAGTGTGATGTCCGCCAACAGATCAAGATAGACCACCAAAACCATCGAGATTATTACAACCTTTGCCAATTCTGAATGGAAATGGGATAGCATTGGTATGGACTTCATCACGGGACTTCCCAAGACTCGTGAGGATATGATGCTATTTGGGTCATTGTTGATAGATTGACCAAGGTGGCTCATTTCCTCCCGATCAAGCAAACTTATGGGAAGGATAAACTTGCCGAGTTGTACTTGACCGAATTGTGGCGTTGCATGGAGTTAGAAGAAGATCGTGTCGGATAGAGGAGCACAATTTACATCTAAGTTCGGGAAAAGTTGCATGAAGCCATGGGCACCGATCTGAATTTCAGCTCGGCATATCATCCATGCATGACGGATGGACAAGCAGAGAGAACCAATCAGATTCTAGAAGACATGTTGAGAGCTTGTGCGATAGTGTATGGAGCAACATGGAACACCTGTCTACCATTTGCTCGGTTCTCATATAATAACAGCTATCAAGCGGCATTCAAATGGCACCATTTGAAGCACTTTATGGCGAAAATGCGAGACTCCACGAATTGGGCGAAAGCAGGAGAACGACAACTCATTGGTCCCAGTTGCTCAAGATGCGAAGCACATATCGAATTGTCGAGACAGATGAAGATGGCACAAGACCGACAAAGAATTATGCGGATAACGCAGAAAGACACGAGTTTTGAAGTTGGAGATTATGTCTACATTAAGGTCACTCCTTCAAAATAGTCAAGAGATTTCAGGTCAAAGGCAAATTAGCACCAAGATATGTAGGACCGTTTCAAATAATTGGAAGAGTTGGGAAGTAGCTTATCAAGTGCAGCTTCCGCCCAACTTATTTAGAATTCTAGCGTGTTCCACGTATCGACTTCGGAGTGTCTCGTCGACCAATGATAAAGTACCATCGGATATTGAATTGCAAGATGATTGCACATATCTTTGAAGAACCACTACAAATACTTGAAACGCAGCGGCACTTCGAAACAAGAACGTCGGGTTTTGCAGAGTACAATGGAAGAATCATACACTGAAGAGTCAACTTGGGAGCGAGTCGGTTTGCGTGAGATTTCCCAACTTACTCCTGGACCAAGTTAATCTCGGGTCGAGATTCTTTTAAGGGGGGTAGGTTGAAAAGCCCTGAAAATTTCAAAATAAAAATTTCCAATTTTTGCTGCATTTTTGAGTGAATTTTGAAAACTTTCCTTTTCGGGAAAGTTTCGTCGGAAATGCGCTTTCCTTTCTCGGCCTTTCCGCTTTCTTCTTTCGGTGGCGCCTCGCCTCCTTTCCGCCTCCCCTTCTCTCGCGCGCCCCGCGCCCGCGTCTCCCGCTGGCGCCGCCTCTTCTTCCGCCTTCCCCGTCGCCCAGCGCCTCCCTCCGCTCCCCTCAGCCGCAAGCGCCCGGCTCCCTCCCCGCCTTCACCTCGCGCACGCGCGTGCGCTGCGCGCTACGCCGTGGCGCGCTGCGCGCGCCGTCCCAGCGCGCCCGGCCCTCCCTCGCGCCTCGTCGCCCAGCGGCCCGGTCCGGAGGTGGGCGCCCTCGCGCCACGTCGCCCGCCAGCGCCCGACCCCACTGCGGCCGCCGCCTCCTCTCTCTCTCGCGCGGACGCGCCCTCGCCCCTGCGCCGCTACCTGCTCCCGTCCCTCGCCTTCAATGCGCTACAGCGCCGGCGTCCCGCCCCGGTCACCGCCCGTCCTGCGAAGGAGACGCCCCGACCTGCTCCCCATCTCCCCCTGTCGCCCCCGCGCCCGCCGTGGCTTCTCCCCGAAGAAAACCCCTCCTCCTCCGCGCGGTATAAAGCTCCCTTCCCTGCCATTTCTTCCCTTTGCTTTCCGAGCTCCCCAAACACTACCATTTCCTCCCCATCCTCAGAGCCCTCCCCGAAGCGTCCAATTGAGCTCCGCGCCGTAGCTCCGCCACCGCCTCCCCTGCGCCGCGACCCCACAGAGTCAATCTCCTACTCCTCCTCATTCTCCAATTCCTTTGCTCCCGAGCTTCCCCTCGGCTCACCGACCCTCCCATGCTCTTCCACGACGGGAGGACCTTGAGGAGCTCTGTCACCGTCGACCTCGCCGGCGCACCCACCTCTCCGTGGCGGCTCACTCGGAGGCCACGAGCCGGCCGCCACCACCAACGTGAGCTCCCAACCCGTAGATGGTGTAAGCCCGGCCGATTGGCCCCTCTCGCCGCCGGTGACCCCCTCCACCGCGAGATCCCGAACCACCCCTTCTCCTTCCTCTCTCCCCTTTGGTCTCATAAATGCTAACCACCGAAATGGGTTCCCGCTGTCCCCTCTACCCGCGGTACCCTCGGTGATCGCCGACGAGCCCTCCAGCGCCAGCCGCCGTCGCCACCGTGATCTGCCGCCGCGTCATCAGCTATGCCGGAGGTAGAAGACGACGGACGTGGCCCCTCCTTCGCCGTCGGATCTTACCCTCACCTTCTAACCTCAGCCGTTGGATCTTCCGTCACGCTTCCCCGCCCCTTGAATCTCGGCCGTCCGATCTTCATAACCGTACGCTCCGCGCCGTTGGATCTCTCCGTACGGTTCGCGCCTCCCCTTAAACCTCGGCCGTCCGATCTCGCTCGCGTCATCCGGCCGTCGGCCACCCGCATCCCGCCGCTCGCGCCGAGCCACGCGGCGGGCATCGAGCGCGCCATGGCGTTAGCGTGGCGCACGCCTCCCTCGGCCGCTCGTCGTCTCATGCCAAGACGCTGCGCAACAGCGCGCTGGCGCCTTCGCGCGCGGGCGCTTTCGGCCGGGCTGCCTTTATTGCGCGGGCCGCCCTCTATTCATACCGATTTTCAGTGATTTTCCAATTTCCATAATCCCAGAAAATCCAAATAAATCCTAGAAAATCACAGAAAATCCCAAAAATTCCCAAATTTCACCACTTTGCTCCAAATATTATCCCAGACCCTCTGGTGAAATCCATTCCCACAGTTTCTTCCCAAATAAATTCCTAAAATTCCATTTGGGGTGTTTATGCAATTTATTTCTTTTTAATAGATTAATTTTTCCTCGCTTGATTAGTTGCAAGCTGGATTTAATTTATTTTAATTGTTTGCGTTAGTGTCGGAGATCCGGAAGCCGAGAGCGATTCAGATCCAGTGCTTGACGTTTGAGCTCGCGAGAGATCATCGGATAGACGGCAAGTCCCAAATCCTTTGATCATATTGTATCCCATAATGTTTAAATATGTTAATATGTTATTTGCATTGAGCTAGTTCTGAAATGTTAGTTCGAAAATAAAAATAAAATGTTTAGAATGACATGTGATATAGTTAGTCCTACCACCGTTAAATGCCATGATTAAATTGTAGCCATGCCTTTGAAACCCTAGATTTAATTATCTGTTAATCTAGATAATTGTAGGTTATTACTAACATGCAAAATGTTACACTAATAAGGTTGTGGCTGTGGGCCGATAGAATCTGGAAAACCCGACTCTAAGGTAGGGTGGTATGGGACACCGTATCTTAGAGCGGAGAGTGCCACGTGCACAAGGTAGGATAAGGGTTGGGGAAGAGCCGCGAGGCGGTCTTTGCCCACCTCTTATCCTAGGGCTGGAGTAGGGTAAGGGTGAGTGGGAAACCATGGGGCGGTCTCGCCCACCGCTTACCTTAGCTTGGGTCGCGGACTGGCGAGGTTGCGGGCCATGTGAAAATATAAGGATTTGAAACCCTTACGCTGAGCAATTGTCACGGTGATCGCTCAACCACGGAGTTGACTTGTCAACCCTTGTCTTTCAGCCGCTCAACTCGATTGAAACTCTACGGGAGGGTAGCGGTGAGGTTAGGCGAGCCGTGCTACGGATGCCTAACAACGGTGGAATTCACTCGAAGCGGACGTTGTCCTCTCTGTGTGTGTGTGTGTGTGTGTGTGTGTGGGTGGATGTGAGCGGACCAGTGAATTCTCTGGGTAGAGCCTATATAAAGAGTCGAGCGGTGAAAAGACACGGTTTTCTTGACTCTTTAGCGGGAGTTGAGGAATCGTGTGGGTAAAGCCGAGCAAACTCTGCGAGTCAAATAAATGGTATTCGAATACGCGTGCTCCGGTTATTGGAGTGTGTCACTTGGGTGATTCCAGCGACAAAGCTTAAGTAGATTTGTACATGTTTTAACTTGGTTAGTTGGTTAATGTACTCTTGATGAAAACCCCGAGTTCTTAAGGAGTAAGTTTTGTGTCCGTCTTATGAAAACGTTTGCAAATAAAATTGCATCCACCAAATGTAATAAACCAAGTATACACCCTTCCTTGGAACTTCCGTGCATGTAGTAAATTAAGATCCCTTTGGGATTTCTTTGAGCAGTTGTTTGGCTCATGGCTTGCTTAATCTAATCTTTAGAGGATCAAGGCGAAGGAGAAGGACTCCCGTTGAAGAAGTCCCGGATGATCTTTTCTTGACGAGGATCCTTGGTGTAGGTCTCCGCGCGCTCGAAGCGATTTACGGAGCCTTTTGTAATGTAATATACTTTGGGCTTGCACGCCCACTGTAAAACGGATGTTAATCCGTATGTCAAATATATGCTGGTCTTTTGTTGTAAGCATGCAATGGTATACTCTTGCGCGACAGTCCATAACTGTTCATGCGTGAATAGTTAAGGAGTGTCGTGTCCGTACGCGCCCCTGGAAACGGGGGCGTTACAATTTCTGCCAGAATTAAGTGGAGATACGTGTAGTTTTTGGAATGAATACGTCCACAGCACTCGAGACTTGATTGGTGCTACCAACAAGTCTGAATAAAAACACTTATCAAGTACTTCTAGTAGTAGAAATGATCGAATGTTTCTCAGTAATTTAGCCTTGCTTCATGTTGAAGGAGTTTCCTCGAGGAATTACAGCTTACTGACAATGATAACAAGAAATTTAGCACGGGGAATAGGCTTTCTAGTTTCTAACACTTTGTAATTTCCTTTTTCGTTTGCGACAATTACTTTGTAATTTCCTTTTATCTAATCTCTAGTACATAAAGTAGGTGCTTAGATCCAGTTTTCCCTCAAAAATGTACTAGGACGTGCTAGAATGAGTTTTTAGCCATACTGGCTCTGTTTTACGTTGTATTAGTAAGAACAGCACCCATCGCATGAAATTTACAAAAATATCATTTGCACCGCACGATCACCACATGGGATGAACCAAGGAGTGACACGTGACCGATGATGCACGTTCATCTATGTTAATTTGTATTAATTTATTCCTAATTCACGAATTCATTTAGGTGTACTGCGTATGGGAATTTTTAAATATAGCACATGAGCTAAAAAACTTATGAAATTTTTTGTGGAGCATCCTGACATTGTGTACTTGATTATATAATTTTTCTATAATTTTATCCCTTTTGAATTTTACTCAAAATTCAAATAAGCATACTATTTTGTAGGAATTTTTTAATATAGAAAATGGGCTCCAGAAATTATTTTTCTCTAATTGTTCATAACATTCTTGAAATTGCCACTCACCTAAAAGCTTTTGAAAACGATCCTGTATTACAGGATGTTGTAGTTGCCATGAAAACTAAGTTTTTAAAATACTAGAGGGAAATTCCTAGTTTATATGCATTCGCCTTTATTTTGGATTCTAGGGCCAAACTCTAAGGATTTATAAATGTATTACAACTTTTAAGTGATGCTATCGGTTTATATTATTGTATATACTATAGAGTAGTTAATGATAAATTATATGAGGTATACGAGAAATACGAAAATAAGTTTGGGTCAGTGCATTTGGAAAGACTCCCAGTAGCTCCTAGCACCTCTAGGGAGACTATGCAATAGGGTAAGATTCTTGGTTCTTTCTCTAGAGATTCTTGTGTAGGTGCACATTAATCAAGAGGAGGAAGGCGACAAAGCATTGGAGACCTATCAAGCTATCTCAACAGTGATAGTATTAGTTTCGAGTAAGAGTTGAACATCCTCCTATGGTGGCAAACCCTAAAAAGTAACATATTTAGTGATATCCATATTAACGCGGGATGTGTTGATTGTTCCTGTCTCTACGGTTTCCTCGGAGTCAGTCTTCAGTCTATCTGGAAGAATAATTGAGAAGCGACAAACAAGTCACTCAAACAAGATGGTCGAAATCCTTCTGACCGTCAAAGACTGGAACAAGTTGAATCAAGACTCCAACATACTGCAGAGAATAGAGACTTAGAAGAATCTTTTGAGAATTTATATCTAGATAGCAATGATAGGATTTTCAATATTTTTCTTCAGATATAGTCAGTAGTGAGCTTTATAAGCTGTACTCTTTTTTTTATCAAAGTTTTCTCAAGTTGAGTTTTTACTTAGTAAAGTTTTTAACGAGACAACCATCCCATGTAATTTAACAATTAATAAAGCTCATTATATCATTAAAAATAATTATCTTGATGATTAGCAATGTCTATATTTTTTTATAATTTTTTCTTAAATTCCTATAATTTTCTGAATTTCCCCCTAACAGGCCAACTGTGTCCGTGCCGACACGGCACGGCCCAGACGTAGACCATGCCTGGGCTCAAACCGCAGCCCGTGGGCCGACACGGCATGGTCTATTTATTTAGCGAACTATAACGAGCCATGCTAAAACAGATCGTGCCTCCATCAGACCGTGCCGTGCCGGCCTAGCAGGGTCATTAGCCAGGTCTGTATGGGATGGATTCACTCGCCCCATGCGTGTACAGTGGTGCCTATTACAAAACTGTCCTCGTTTGTGCATACTAGCTAGTAGTGGTACCTTGCTAAGCGGTTCCTTCCGTGGCAAAAGGGACTCTTCTGTAGTTCTGCTCATGTGCGAGTGCGAAGTAGAGGTCCTACACAGCTACACTGTCCATCATTTCATGTCATTGAAGAAGGGAAAATTTTACGGTGCATTCTAGCAGTAGAAATATGATAGCAGATTTATTTAAAATCTGATCATTAATTTATAAAAATATAGTTAATTTTTATTTGTAAATTTTTTAAAAAGGTATTATAGACAATCCGTATTAACACAGTTTGTCGTAGTAACGCAGTCTGTAAACAACTCATCGCTATCAATCGATGCATCATTCCCTGCCCCGTCGCCGCCACGGAGGTCGTGGCCGTCGCCAGCTCACCCTTGCCTGTGCCGCCGCTGGCTTGCCCATCCCTTTGCCGCCGTCGCGTCGCCATTTCCTGCTCCACTGCCGCCTCGCCCTTCCTTGCGACACTGCCTCACCCCTAGCCACCGCGCCAGGACAGAGCTCTACGCCGCGACCGGCAACGACGAAGCTCGTGCGCTGCAGCTCGTTGAGCGCCTGCTCAAGATTAAAGTCAACAACAAATCTGAAGAGCAGCAGCAGATGCCCCAATCACTGGCACCTCCACCCCCGCCTTCGCATCAGGAAGAGGTGTAGCTGGCTATCGGAGTCGTCATACAAAACATTATGGCCCGGTTTGGCAGAGCTCTAGCTCTAGAAAATCTATCTGTAGATTTCCTAGAGTTGGTCATCTGTAACTCTAGAAAATTCTGGATCTAGAATTACAGGCATGTTAAGTGCATTTACATAACTCATTTCATTTATATTATATATTAAATAAAAATATTTAAATCACTTTAATTTAGTCAACAAACTACAGATCTAGCATAGATCTCGAGTTAGAAAGCTGTGTCAAACGGAGCCTATATGCTTCTAGTTTGCTTCTTCCTTGCAGGGTGCTCTCTCGTTTGAGCATGGGGGATGTGACTGATGTTTACCAGTGTTTGTTATCTTCTGGCATCATATGACTTGCTGACTTCTGTAGATGTCTTTTTGATGCCAAGAGAATGGGTGTACTATATACATCTCATACATTCATACGTGTACTATTGGCTACCTGAAGAAGTGTAGGAGGAGGATGCCTCATGCCTGCTTGGCTTCCTCCATCAGGGAAAAGAATGGAAAAGAAGGTGGACTCTACATTTGTACGAAGTCTCACCATTCCTATTGTATTTTACCTTGATGATGATACCTTCTCTGTTAGCATCACTGAAGATCTTCTGTCTTGAGTACAAAGGTAAAAGAAACTCCCACGGCAAGAGCTGTGCATGGAAGAACTTCTGACTCAGCAAATCGTTTGCAATGGCCCTATCCTTCTCTGTCGTTCGCATCACGTTTCTAACTTGTTTTCTGAGTGGTAAAATCAAACTAAACGTATGGTGAACAGGAGATGTAGCAACCTCTGTTTACTACCTAGTGTTTTGGCTGCTGCTGCTGGTATAAATCGATCGATGGGAATGGGAGTAGGCGACCGTGAACAATGACTTACTTAGATTGGTAATGGAACCAACTTAGCCCATAGGAGTTGCGGAATTTACTGCTGCGCCATGTGTTTTCTTACCATTTTACCCCTCTTTTTTGGAGATTATACTGCTAATAGCATCTATGCTGGTAAAAAAATCCTAACTAATTTAGCCTATTGGATAAAAAGAATAGAGGACGGATATTTATTCCGGGTACCGTAGAAGAGCCCTGGAAAAGACCATGCACCTGATTTCACTAAAGAAAATAAAAGATTAATCTTCGTTCAAATAATGTTCCAAAAGGACCAAGGTACTTGAACATGACTGCTGCCAAATCAATGTGCAAATACAGAAACATACTGGCACCAATGCCTACCTAGTAGCTGTTACGAGTGTCAGATAGGAATTATAAGCAAGGCATCCTAAATTCCCATCGTGTCCCTATCCACGGCCGGCCAGGCGGCCCACACGGCCACACCAGTACGTTCCCACGCCCCTTGCCGGTGCCGCCACCACCGCCGCGTCAACGCGCCGTGCCTGGCCTGCGCTCGCTGCTCGCTCTTGTTGCTTGCCTGCCTCTCTGTGAGCGGCCGCAGCTGCTCCCTGCACACGCCCCCAAGGGCTGAGCGAACGCATCCAACTTGTAGCAACGATGAACAATCCTTCCTTCTGTTTTGCCCCGGCCAGTTCAGCTGCACCCGAGGCCTCTGCAGCAGCTCATGTGCTTGTCCGGCCGGGCTGTTACTCCACGCTTAGCTCCTGCACCGCACAGATGGGTGGGTGCATGTAATGTAAGCGAGCACGCAGGTCACTTTGGGCTTATCTTGTTTACCCGGCCGAACTACACGGACTACTGTTGGTTGGAGCCAGAGGCTATCTCTGATGCAATACAGAGCTAGTAGTGGTGTGATGTACTGATGTACATGTACGAACGACTAAACGAAGCAACGTATCTACAGTGTTTTCTTAGATTCGTGTGTACCGGGCTATCGGCGATATCCACTTAAGACAGGGGTGAAATCGGGTCGGATACGGTCAGATCTCACCTTTCTCATATCCTAACCCACATTTTCTAATCGGATTCGGGTCGAATACGGTTAGTATCGAATCTGAATACAAATACGATAATGTCGAGGCACAAATATGGAACAAATCGTACCAAGGCGGATACGGACACTATCGGTCACGAATATTTATTCGGATATCAAGTCGATACAACAACTATTTTATACCACATAGACAATAGCAATGCAACCATTCCATATATCCATAATGCAACAATACATCGGTACTAAAGTCGTAGCATCACTGGACATATATCATTACTCATTAGTAGTTTTAACACTAAGAATATCACCCTCATGAGTCATAACCTCACATTCAGATCAGAGATACAGTCAAAGCAAAAGATACATTTATATGACTATTGATGACATGTCACCATATTAGTCCTCGCAAAAAAGGCCTGGCCATGCATCAGTTGTTTTCACCCTCAATCACTATTCGTTGCCCCATCCTGAAAACAACAGAACATTCAGATTAATACAATATTTGAACACTATCAGAAGTATCGTCCTTGCCGACGCCCCCCTCTTTCCTCCGGCGCGGATTGTCTGACGTAGTGGAGGTAAGTCACAGCGTGGAGGTAAGTCACAGCGTGACTTACCTCCTCAAAACCAATATCAGCCGTCCATCTTTCAGATGGACGGTTCTAGTTTTTTTTACTTCTAATTTTTAGTTTATTTTACTTTCATTTTTTCTAGATTTTTCTTTTTTCTTATATTTCTTTATATTATCTGTGTTAAAATAACCTATTTTATTTAAAATAGGTTATTTTAACACAGAATAATATAAAAATATAAGAAAAAGAAAATCTAGAAAAATGAAAGTAAAATAAACTAAAAATTAGAAGTAAAAAACAGAACCGTCCATCTGAAAGATGGACGTCTGATATTGGTTTTGAGGAGGTACTAAGTCAGAGAATCCCGTCTGCTCTTTCCTCTTCCTCTTCGCTCCTTTGCCGACGCCTCGGTTCCCCTCTCTCTTTCCTCTTTTCTCGCCCGCTCCGCCGGCGCCTCCACTTCTCCTCCTCGCCTCTCCTTTCTCGGCTCCCCTTCCCACTCTACACCCCTCCGTTCCCCGCTCTGGCTCCCCCTCCGGGCCACTACCACCGGCTCCCTCTCTACGCGCCTCGGCTACCTACTCCACGCCGCCTCCCCGCAGTGACTTTCACCCTTCCTCACCGCTTGGCTACGCACGGGTGCCCGCCGGATTCGAGGCTTATAGCCCAGATCCGGGCTTCTTTCTTGGATCTGATTCACTTTTACTACTTTAGTTGTTATTGCTTTTGATTTCCTAATGGATTTTATTTTTGTGCTTGAGGATTGGAGGTGTGCTGCCCCGGCGGTCATGGCCGGTTTGCGCCGACGCACGCCGGGGGAGTGTTGGTGGCCGCCGGCCATGACTGCTCCGGAGGCAGTGCGCCGCCGCCTCAATCTACGGTGAGTTTACTCCCTCTTCCCTTTCCTCCCTGATTCTAACTACCCGGCTCAGTGTGGTTCCATAGTGCTTGATGGTTTGATGTTCTTGATGTATACACTGGATGTTAAAGGATGTACACTATGATTAAGGTTTACCTCCACCGGTGTTGGTTGGGGTTGGGATGGGAAAGGATTTGGGATGGCTGGGTTGCTGTCGCTTGTGCTTGGTGTGGCTTGGCGGTGGGGAATCGGCCGAACTGAATGGCTGTGGTCTGTGCCAGTGTGCCTCTGTGGAGCCGGTGACTGAGTTCGGATGATCCGAGTGATGAGCGGCGGCAGCAAAGTAATCGGGTCATACCGAATAGGTAGCGGGTAATATCCGAATTTTATACGGATAATCCGTATCCGTCGGATATCGACCTCCGAACCCGATACCGTATCCGCCAAAAATACCGTATTCGGATCCGATACCCGTATAAGGTTCGGGTACCGAATTTATGACCAATTTGACCTGTTTTAATACGGACAGGCGAGCGGGTGGGAAATACCCGGACCGTTTTCACCCCTACTCAAGACCGTGCTGCCCATCGTTCGAGCCGGGGGTACACGGTGGCGTCACACTTGTCACGTCGGTGTGGAATATCGCGAGGGGTCGGTCACCCACGGCCACAGCAATTTATTGAAGCCATGCACATCAATCAAAGGCTCTGCGCAGGCGATCAGACGGACGGAAACGCTCGAGACAGGACGGCCACGGCCCCCATCCTATTGCTAGGAGCCGTAGGGAGCAAAAATATTTATAAAAATAGCATGATATTGATAAAAATAACGTATCTGCCGTTCAGTTATCGGATAACAACGCTCCGAACATGACACATGATGTCTGCTGTCCGGTCACCAAATAGTACGTGTTCTACCACCGGCCATCAGACGACAAGTCACCTGCCGTCCACCCACCAAACGGTAGATGACTAAGCCGTCTCTTATGTAAAAGACGTCGTAAACCAATATACGTCGTAAACCAATATAAATAGTGAGAGTGTATAAGACAAAAAGTTATGATGAAAATAATATAAAATAATTAGAGAAATAATTTATGGTCAGAGACGTTGTCTCTAATACTTTTTTTTTTATGAGATACAAACTTTAGAGAAAAATTATTGCATATGTCCTCACATGGCTGTCCCTTTGACGGACGTGCGCCGGGCAGATCAGTTCAAGAAAGAGCTATGCCATGGGGACGATTGACCTGTAGAAGTGATTTTTTATTTTTCGAAACGGCGTGGAACAAGGTATTTTTATTGACAACAGAGTGAAATTATTGACCCTTCTGCCGTGTCCCCTGTCGAAGCACAGGCAGTCATTTACACTAGTTGTGGTAGTGACAAATATCGACTTCCGGGACGTACGATGAATGGGTGATAATTGCACTTCGGTCGTTGTTCAGTTTTACTGGTGTGAATAGGATTACATGTATGACCACATTTGTGGATTTTTCGAGGTTTGATCTTTTCTTGAGCATTAGAATAGCAGTAGCAACCTAACAAAGTAAGCAAATTAGTATTAGTTTCGCAGTCTTTGGCCGGGGAATAGGTTGCTCCACTGTTTCATTTAATCTAGACACAGTTACTGTATGTAGGATTGTAGGAGTAGTAGACCAGATCCATCCGACGCGGCTCATAACTTCCCAACTGGTGAACAAGATCTCTAGCCCTGCGACGAGCTTGGATACCGCCGTAGCTAGCGTCTTCACGCCGAACGCTACTAATGTGCGATGACCCAACCCATTACGAGTTGAGGCCCTGATCAACTCGGTTTCGACTTCTGACTTTTGGTTTATTCTTCACTATTCATAAGTTTCGTTTTTTTCTGAACTTTTGATTTTTTGTTGAGCTTTTTGCCGGTTCTTTTTTTTCCCGTATTTGTTTGTATTATACGTAATGGGCTAACATATTTTTTATATTTTTAAATTTTTTTAAATTTAATTATGCTAAATAAGCCTCTGTCAGCTATAGTGCTTTGTTCAGCCATCTACAGTGTTTTCAGCCATAAGTCATGAGCTTTTCAGCCGAACCGATCACCACTGAATTGAGCCTATGTGATTTGGCCCATGTACGTGCACACGAGGGAGATGATTAGTCTCGTTTTGCTAGTCTAGTTTGAGAATTACCAATATATAAGACCACTTGAGTCCAAATCACTAACACCTGGTTAATCATTTTGTATTAAGCGGAAAACAAAAGTATAAGCAGGTTAGTTGCGTGTGCATGATCTATTCTGAGTAGGAGCAGGCTTAAGCCGATTTGTATCCACGAGCATTAAGCCAACACTTACGGCTACACATACCTATGGGTCAAAAGTGCGAGCATATACACACATGGCACGTGTGAGCTTAGATGAGAAGAGAGGTCCTAGCCATTTTCTCTAATCTGGGTATATTGGTTAAGTTGAATTGAGCCCATATTTGTGTGTTCCACGGATATTATTAGTCCCACCTTTCTAGTCTAGTTTAAGAATCACCAACATATTAGACACACTTGAGCCCAAACCACTAGTCCCCGATTAACCATTTTGCGTGTGCATGATATATTCCGAATGAGAGTACTAGTGGTGCTTATTTGGGCTTAAAATCCATGGTTTATAGTTTATTTTGCAATGTACTGATTGAAAATATACTATAGCTACTGATAGATTTTTCAGCATAATTGAATTTTAAAAATAAAAAATTATATTATCATAGACAATAAAAAATAAAAACTAAAATACATATCATCAGAAAAATGAAAGTAAAAGTTGAAGTTAGAAGTAGAAGCTCTATGAGTAAAGCCTCAAACCCTAAGGCATAAACATACTGGCGGTACACTGGTACTGGTGCTAGGTTAGCTACTTAGCAGCCTACCTAGGATGGAACATTAACAACAATACGCTGCAGCATTGCATTGCATGCAGTTACTCGCATACACGGCGGCCAGTAGGCGACGGCACGTCCTTCGGTGTGCTAGATCGCGGTCGCAGGGCAAGAAGATCGCGCAGTAATGGTCGCGGCCAGTACGTGCACGTGTAGGGACGCACCTCGGATTTTGCCACACACGATGCACAAATGCACGTACGCACCGTGCTATGCCCTTGCAACGACCCCTACTAGCTCACCCGGCACACTGACGGTCCAACGGAGGTGGCAGACCTTATGGTATGTACAGTGAATAGATAGCTGCGGTCTATATATATTTTTCTATACTATCTATAGATAATATTAAAGATGCATTTTACAATAGATTATCTGTAAGCTGTTTGTCTGTAAAATACAGATAATATTGATAAAATGGCACGAAAACCGTCTATAGCAGGCTATTTTTGCGTGTATCGACCGTTTATAGAATTATAGTCAACCTCCTCTTTTATCTTTCTCTGTCATTCACCTCAGTAAAAACCATACATAATACCTCTTGTAGACAACTTATGTTATTCTATCGTTATATACCCTTAGCATCACAGTTCCGCTCTGCCCCTCCACACCGGAGCCCGGTTTACCCACGGCTCAAAGAAAGAGAGAGCAACGTGACGACTGGCAAAATGGCATAGGCGAAAGTCATCTCGCTCGAGCATTATTGGGCAGATTCTAATCCTTTGACACGACGTCTCCCGATTTTTCACAGCGAAAACACACGAATGTCCGGTCCCCATCAGGCGACCGCGGAAGCCAACATCTCCACTGTTGAGGAACCGTCGCTGGCGACCAGTTCGAGCGATTCCTCTGTTTAGAACAAGAACGAATCAATCACAGAATCACAGAAGAATAGATTGAACACACAGGGGTAGAGAGAACTCCTGGTCTTTCTTTATTGCTTTCGATTGCATCAGGTGTACATAATGAGAGGGTATATGTCCCTATTTATAGTCTACGGTGGGGTGCCCAAATATGTCAGGACTCTGGCCGTGGGTCCAGTTTCCTAACACCCCCCCTTGGGCACTCACCCAACATGCTCATGCCTCGTCAAAACTCCATAAAACCCAGTGAAAAAAATTTGGAGAAAGAGTACATGATACATGTGATGCTGCGATGCACGAATTGCCTCATTAAAAACCTTGGTCGAGAAACTTCATGGAAAACTTGTCAAGGGAAAAAGAGTACAATTCACCCAAATTCATTTGGTCTGCAGAACTTTATTCTTTGGTTACTTAATCTTCATGATCAAGATTTATTAGCGGGCTTGTAAGAATTCTCTCCCTGAATTCTGCACTTTTCTAAGTCTCATCATTCCAATTTCACGCACGCACCTTTCAAAGCTAGATGCAGGGAGTGACTTAGTGAATAAATCTACGAGATTTTCACATGACATAGTATGCAGTACTTTAATCTCGTCCATCTTTTGTAATTCATGTGCATAGAAGAACTTGGAGTTGATATGCTTTGTGAGATAACTCTTCACATAGCCCGTTTGCACTTGTGCAACGCAAGCGACATTATCTTTATAGATAATTGTGGGGGTTTGCACAATGTTCATCCCACATGACTGCTGAATGTGGTGAACCATTCGGCGGAGCCAAGCGCACTCTCGTTCGGCTTCATACAGTGCTATGATTTCTGAGTGGTTCGTCGAAGTAGTTACAAGGCTTTGCTTAGACGATTTCCATGAAATTACAGTTCCACCACACAGAAATACATAACCTATTTGTGACTTAGCAGTATGCGAATGCGGCGGTACCAGACATCTGCATAGCCAATTAAGTTCAGATCTTGATTCTTTCGTAAAACAATCCAAGATCCTTGCTTCCTTGGAGGTATCGGAAGATGTCCTTTATGCCACCAATGCCTTTTGGTGGGCTCTGCACTATACCTTGCTAATAGGTTTCACAAAATGCAATGTCGATCTAGTGCAGTTTGCTAAGTACATGAGTGCTCCCACTTTGCACTTAAGTATGGAATTCGGTCCTAGAACTTCCTCCCCTCTTCCCTAGGTCGGAAAGGATCTTTTTCTTCTTTGTAAAGACCTCCGATCATCGGTACTTTCGAGGAAATGCCTTCTCGAAGCCAAACCTTTCAAGCACCTTACAGGTGTAGGTTGGTGATGTACCAAGACTCCTTGAGGACATGCTCAAGCTACAGGCCTAAGCAAAACTTGGTCTTGCCCAAATCTTTCATTTCAAATTCGATTCCAAGTAGAAGCTTGCTTTTTATGTCTTCTGTGTCAGATGATATTCGGATCATCTACATATCTGAATATTATCTGAATCCATGCGGGATCGCGTATAAATACACAAGGACAATCTTCATTATTCGTGTAGCCTTTCTTGCAGAGAAAGTCGCTAAGCAATTATACCACATTCTTCTAGATTATTTCAGTCCATACGGTGACTTTCGAGTTTCACATTTGCATGATTTCTATTTGCTTTGTCTTGGTTCAGGAGAGGATTCCTTCGGGGACTCTCATGTAAATCTCGAATCAAGTTCTGTAAAGGTATCTGATCACAACATCCATTAGTTTCATTTCTAAGTTCAAGTTTCGCCATTGAGATCAAATATCTAAAGGTAATTCCACTCATAATCGGGAGTAGGTTTCTTCATAATCAACTCCGGGCGTTGAGTGAAACCTTATGCTACTGACCTTACTTTGTATCTTACTACTTCATTTCTTTCATTTCTCTTTCGAATAAATATCCACTTGTGCCCAACGGGTGTATGTGGGGAGGTGTGCGACATACGGGCCTAAACACCTCTCTTTTGAGCCCAAACGATTTTACCACTCTCTTGAATTCTTGTCTCTAAACAAAAGAGAGTGTTTGGGCCGTATGTCAGCTACACCTCCTCACATACACCCGTTGGGCGCAAGTGGGTATTTGTTGAAGAAAATGAAAGAAACAATAGTGAGATACAAAGCAAGGCTGGCTGCAAGCTTTCACTCAACGTCACGAGTTGATTATGAAAAACCTACTCCCGATCATGAGTGGAATTATCTTTGTATACTTGATATCAAATGCGGTGAACTTGAACTTAGAAATGAAATGATGGATGTTGTGGCTACTACCTTTGCGACAACTGATTCGAGATTTATGAGAGTCCTGAAGAATCCTCTCCAACCAAAAGCAGAAGAAAATAGAAATGCATGCGATGTGAAACTCAAAGTCACTTGTATGAACTGGCTATCTGGAAGAATGTGGTATATTGCTAAGCGACTTTCTCTGCAAAAGACTACACAAACAATGAAGGCGTCTTTGTGTGTTTATCTGGCGATCCCGAATGAATTCTGTATAATATGCTGTATATGTAGATGATCTGAATATCATCGAGAAGCTGAAGACATAAAAGAAGCAAACTCTACTTGAGTCGGTTGAAATGAAAGATTTGGGCAAGACAAGTTTTGCTTAGGCTGTAGCTTGAGCATGTCACGAAGAAATGGTACATCGATCAACCTACACCGAAGGTGCTGAAAGGTTTGGCTTCGAAAGGCATTCCTCAAAGTACCGATGATCGGAGGTCTTTACAGAAAAAAGATCCTTTCGACCTGGAAGAGGGGAGGAAGTTCTGGACCAAATTCCCATGCTTAAGTGCGTGGGAGCACTCATGTACTTAGCAAACTGCTAGACCGGACATTGCATTTCTTTGCAAACTATTAGCAGGTATAATGCGAGCCCACCAAAAGGCATTGGCGAGCATAAGATATCTTCGATACCTCAAAGCTGAAGACCTGGATTGTTTTATAGAAAGAATCAAGATCTGAACTTGATTGGCTATGCGGATGCTTGGGTACTGTGATTCCATATCTTTGCTAAGTCACAAATAGGTTATGTATTTACGTGTGGTGGAACTGTATTTCATGGAAATCGTCTAGCAAAGCTTGTAACTACTTCGACGAACCACTCGAAAATCATAGCAGCTTGTATGAAGCGAACAGAGAGTGCGCTTTCGGCGGCGAATGGTTCACCACATTCGGCGATCATGTGAGATGAACATTGTGCAAACCCCACAGTTATCTATAAAGATAATGTAGCTTGCGTTACACAATGCAAGCGAGCTATGAAGAGTTATCTCACAAAGCATATCAACTCAAGTTCTTCTATGCACATGAATTACAAAAGATGGGCGAGATTAAAGTATCTTGCATACTATATCATGTGAAAATCTCGTAGATTTATTCACTAAGTCACTCACGCATCTAGCTTTGAAAGGTGCGTGCGTGGAATGAAATGATGAACAGAAAAGTGCGAGATTGAGGAGAAAATCACAAGCCCGCTAATAAATCTTGATCATAAAGATAAGTACCCAAAGAATAAAGTCTGTGAACCAAATAGAATTGGTGGATTGTACTCTTTTCCTTGACAGTTTTCCATGAAGTTCTCGACCAAGGTTTTTAATGAGGCAGTGTGCATCGCACATCACATGTATCATGTACTTTTCTCCAAATTTTTCCACGAGTTTTATGGAGTTTTGACGAGGCATGAGCATGTTGGTGAGTGCCCAAGAAGTGTTAGAAAGCTGGGCCACGACAGTCTGACATATTTAGGCACCCCACCGTAAACTATAAATAGGACATATACCCTCATTATGTACACTGGCAATTGAAAGCAATAAAGAAAGACTAGGAGTTTCTCTCTCTCTCTCGTGTTCAATATATTCTTCGTGATTCTGTGATTGATCGTTCTTGTTCTAAAAGAAGAATCGCTTCAATGAATCGCCGGCGACGATTCCTCAACACATCTATCTATCCGAGTCAAAACACTTGGCCAATAAGCGGTGCGGCGTGGCCGTTGCATGTGTAATCGTGTGCCTTTGTGGGCTCCATGCACGTCGGTCTCCTCCGTACAAGGCGATCGTGGCCGCACGATGGATGGATCAACGGGCGAGACAGATCCTAAGGTGCGGAGCCCAACACGGGGCGCAGGCAGGGTGCACGCTATGCTCTTGTAGAGCACGCCATGCTCCTACAACTTTTGCTATTTTGAACATGTATTTATAAAAATATCTATATATATATATATGGTCTAAACAAAAATAGCGCTTCTGCCGTTCAGTCACCGGACGATAGCGCTCTGGAGATGACACGTAACGCCTGCCGTTCGACCGCTAGGCGGTAGGCGCCTACCGCCCGGTGACCAGACGGCAGGTGGTCTGCTGCCCACCATCATACAACAAGCCACCTACCATCCACCCATAAAATGGCAAGTGATTGAGTCGGCTAATTAGCCAACTTAATTACTTGTCTATATTCGTAATTTTACATTATATTTGTTCAAAATTTTAAATACAGCAAATGAGCTTGAAAAATTAGAAAACATTATGCACAGCCTCTTGACACAACGTACTTCATTGTGTAATTTTTTGACAATTTTATCCACTCTTAATGTTTCTAAAAAATCGTACGATTTTAATATTTATAGGAGTCGTTACATATAGCAAACGAGATCTAAAAATTATAAAATTTTATGTGAAACCTCCCGACATAGTCGATCTAATCGCGTAATTTTTTGAAAATTTTATGTGCTCCAAATTTGTCATGTTAATTTAATCGTAATTAGCAATATGCGATGTTCAGACATCTTTTGCAGTGTGTGAACTCTATCCTTCGCACATATGTCTGCCTGTTGCTGCTATCTTTCCTTGTCCATTGCATCCTTCGCACAATTGTCACTCTGTCTGTGTCGTCCCCCTCGCGCACTCCCTCGTCCACACTGATGTCATTATGTCTATGCTGTCCACCCTCACCCACTCCTTCATTTCCACATTTGTCAATGTTACCATACCGTCCCCCTCGTCCGAAGTGTTGCGCATCGATAAGGAGTCCTTGATTTGCAGGGTAAGCGCACCAGGTTCCCTTTTCACTCGCCATAAATACGAACCTCTCGCAGTTGGTCATTGGTCATCTCAGTCGCTCATCGCGGAAGTTCATTCTCGTGGTCGTCGCTCGAAATTAAGAGTGCATGGCTAATTATTTTGAGAAGTCAGTGCATAACTCATTAAGAACGCGGCAGGAGGACGCGATAGTGCTGATTGCTTCTCTTGAAAGACAGGTAATTTTTATCACATGCTTTTGACGTTATTTCTGTAGTCCTAGTTAATTAGTATTATTTAGTTAGTCGTAATTAATGTAGTTTGTATTATGAAGTAAGTAGGTCGTACTAATTTAGACATAGTTTTTAGTATTTTTTGAGTACGGTACCCATAATTTGTTATGGTATGATAGTGTGTAATTAAGTAGTCCTAATTACTGTAGTAGCAATTGGTTAGAGTTAAGTAATTAAGTGCTAAGAACGATGGTAATAAATCACTCGTAATTTTTTTGAATAGGTAATTAAATTGTCGCTAATTAATGAATTATTCGTATGTAGTTACATGCATATAATCACTAACTTGCATGCTACTTGTCATCATTTTTTGTTGTAGCGCTTACTGCGGATCTGATTGTTATGGCTTTAGGTAGTTGTAGACATGGAACACTTGACAATGTTTAACGGAGATGGTCTTGTACGGGCTGGATCCGATGGGTTAGACCTATCGACATGCCAATACAAGGTACTCCGAGCCGAGGGGCTCGGCGTCATGAATATTCACAAGACAACCTATATTAACAATTTGGTCTTCCAACCAAATATCAAGACCGATAAAATACTAGGAATACATTCTTAACCTTAGCTAGTCATATCTTTACTATAAGTCATTATTTTGATATGCATCAATACATGATACATCACTCACTTGAACTACATCAACATATGATAGGTCTTCTCTTGACTTAATAATTAACTCATGATTATCTCCTCTTAGATATACATCAACTCATGATGCATTCTTCACTTGACTTGATGATCTTCAACATATAAAGCCATTCCAAATCATCCTCATTTGTGGAACCTAACCTATTCATCCAACTCATGAAAAATATTAGTACACAAACTAATTGTCATCAATTACCAAAATATTACCATGAACTTATAATGGAGGCACTATATTTTACAATCTTTTCTTATTAGTAATTCATGACAATCTCAACAAATAATGAGATAGAAATTGAATTTTGAGTATACAACATGTACACAATACTTGCATACTCTAGGATAAACTTTTTAAGTAAAGTTTACTCATCCGGTTATCATTAGTCATCCAACCATTAACACATAATGAGGAACCAAATGACAATCCGATCATGAGTATATATGAACTACACAAGCTATATATACATAAGGGATATGTTTGAAAATAAAGATCCTTAATATGTGGAAAGATGGACGTGGATCAATATTAATAAAACCTCAAGACATAGAGTAAACTCTCTCTAAATGTGCGCACTCTAGAATATATAATACAGACATATGCACATATTAATGTTTGACTATTTGTGGAGTGTAATCTATATTTTGGATCCGAGGAATGCACTAAGATATAAGAATATGATGTCGAATGCATACCTCTTATGATTTTCACCTTTTCATCCAGATGACAATAAGCAATATCATAATCAATGAATAAATTAGTCTCATAATCAGATTTATCATTATCACCAAAACCAACTTAATGGAGCTTGAACTTACAAGCGGTTGGCGACTAGTGAGAGTTTAAAACCTGAGTGGTCATAACACGACTTGAATGGTAGACAACCAGTGAATGGTCAAAAACTAGTATAGTCAAAGCAAGTTAAAACAAGACCAGAGTGGTCAAAACCTACGTGATTGAAGACCGGTGAGCAGTCCAAAACCATCGTGGTTGATGACCTGAGAGTGGTCGAAATATGACTTGAATAGTCGACGACTAGTGAATGGTCGAAAACCAGTATAGTCAAAACAAGTTGAAATACGATCGGCGTGGCCAATGACCGCGAGTGATCGAAAACCAAAGTGGTCAAAATCCAGTGACTGCGGTACTACGATCAAAATGAATAGGGTTTTCAGCACGACCGCTAGATTACAATCCACATAACTTTTGATTGACCGATTCAAAAACTGTGAAATTTCATACAAGAATTACCTGAGGTCATAGGAACCTATTCCATTCAATGATCAAGAGAATAGTTGTCAAAGTTATGACCTTTTGCAAATGAAAGAAAAGTGCACGAAAATAGAGCCAATGAATACAACCCGCTCGTGGATGGATGATGGCTGAGATGGCAATCGATGAATTCCCACATGTCACAGTAGGCCAAAGCACCGAAGAACACGACCAAAAAACCCTTGAACTAGAAATCGCATGAAGAGGCTATGAATCAGGCAAAACAAGGTTTCTTGATGAACTTGCTATTGAGGTGCCACTTTCCGTATTGGGCAATTTACCAAAATGCCCCTCTACCGTTTTCCACGAAGTTTCCCTTTGCATATGACAAGCACCCGACTTCCTTGACCACATAAGACCTCAGTTCTTCCCTGAGCCTAGTCCTGATCCACCTTGCCGTTGTCCTTCATGTCCACCACCGGCTGCTCCCACTCTAGTTCCTCATCGTCCCAGCTTTCAACCACTCCATATAGCTTTGGTCATCTTTGACGTCACCTTTACCGTTCTAGACCTCAACACCACCCTGTGCCTAGTCCTGGTCCTACAACACCTCGCCACGACCAAGCTCCGAAGTCTTACAACCAACACAAATAAGCAAACCATCACGTAACACCACACAATACACAAAGTCATCACCATGCAAAATGTATACAACCAAGTCGTTGATCCTAAGCTTAGGACCAAACAATAGCCCCTTGTGCACACATACAACAATCTAGATCCATCAAACTCAACTCGCGACTCAAAAACATTAAAGATCAGACTTGGTCGAAAACCCACTATCTGGTCAATCCACGGCTACTCAGACTACTAGCCCTCGGGTGATCCGACCACTGACCCCAACCGGTCAGGCACAAGTACTTGCGGTACTTTGAAGGATACAAGAATTGAAGCACTCGAAGCCTATGAGTACAAACCGTGAGGCCTTTAGTAACCGATCGCAAAACCTATGACTATCGATCGCAAAACCTACGACTACCGATCGCAAAGTGTACAACTGTCGATCGAACTACCGACTACCGATCGTAGTCTACGCTTCTGATTACCTTCTGTGGTCGAGGCTATCTTCTGTGGTCGAGGCAAATAACCCAAACAGAGCGCAGTTTTTTACAAATTCGAATAACTACTTAAAAAATATTGCAATGATTTATTATAATATTAAATAGGAGCTTTTTTATATGACGTTCAATTTGACATGTCAGGACTCAGGAGCCATACTTTGTAACGCATTTGATGTTCCACGACCGTAATCGCTCCACCGAGTGAAGAGTAGTATCCCCTTCCGTCAAAAAAGATGGGCAGATGCATATGTGATCCACATTTCCCGTAGTGCATCCTCTGAGAAAATTCGTGATGTATTCATTCAAGTTGTAATCCTATCCTATCATGTACGTATGAAAGCTACATCTGGCCGGTTGCGGAGACAAAGCCAAATTTTATACTGCTGTATATGGTATTTATAAAACTAACCATATGCATACTGTATTTATAAAAATGACACTTCTGCCGTCTGATGGGCGGGCGGCAGCGCCGACGAGATGACACACAATAATGGATAATTAGACGGCTTAATTATATGCTCTAATTTTTTCGCTTAGAGTTTGTTTGAATTTTTAAATATATCAAATGAGCTCAAAAAGTTACAAAAATTCATGTACAGTCTTCTGACACAACGTACTTAACAGTGTAATTTTTGGATAATTTTATCCATTGTGAATGTTGCTCAAAAGTTCATAGAATTTCAATATTTGTATGAGTTTTTACATATAGCAAACGAATTTCAAAAATTATGGATTTTTATATGAAGCCTTCCAATATAGTTGTAGTTATTGCATAATCTTTTTTGAAATTTTATGTGGTCCAAATTTGTCACGTTTATTTAGGTTAATTACGATTAAATTATCATGACTTAACATGACAAATTTGGAGCATATAAAATTCCTAAGAAAATACACAATTAGGTCGACTATGTTAAAAGGCTCCACATAAAATTTTATAATTTTTAGGGCTCATTTACTATATATAATAATTCATACAAATATCGCAATCGTACGAATTTGCAAACAATATTCAGAGTGGATAAAATTGTAAAAAAAATTACACAATAAAGTACGTTGTATCAGGAGTTTGGGCATAAAATTTTATAGTTTTTTTACCTCATTTGTTATATTTAAAAATTCAAACAAGTGTAATATAAAATTACAAATTTAAATAATAATTAAGCTAACTAATTAGCCGGCTTAATCACCTGCCGTCCCGTGGGCGGGTGACAGACGCCTGCCGTCTGCTCACGAGACGTCAAGTGTCACGTGTCGCCTCGTCGGCGCTGTCACCCACCCACCAAACGGTAGAAGTGCCATTTTTTCAAATATAATATGCATACAGCTAGTTTTATAAATGCAATGCTAAATATTGTCAAATTTGGCCTTGTCTCGCCGGTTGTGCTGGAGTACTGGACTGCTGTCTGCTAGTGCTGTCACTCTCCGGCGCGGCCCGCAGCTGGGAGTCTCTGGTCTAAAGTCTGGACTCAAGAGTTGTCAACAATCCGCCCAGGTAATTAGGTGTTTTGCGCTAATCTGAACCATCCATCTTGGGACCGGATACAAAACAGTCTCAAAGAATATGTCTACGTCACAGGGACAGCAATACCAATCATATGTACCAGTATGGCATTATACTACACACTCAAGCATTTATAAGGTGCCAAGCCAAGCCCAGGCACAAGCTAGCATACCTTATTCTTGTTCTGAACAATGCCACCTAGACAGAAACGACCAGATCGCAACGGCGGATGCCGCAGAATACACCATTTCGAATGTAACAACTAAGGATACAGCAAATACATAAACCGAGAGGTGTCCTGTAGACCTGTACAGACCCGGCATACTGATATCTAGCAAGCCGAAGGGAGTGGAATTCGAGCACGGAGGAAGCAGGTATTCACACAGTTCACATATAGATACGTAGACAGAAGTGAAGGTGTCAAGGTGGCGTCTCGCATGCCTTTCACATCAGCAGACTCCGGTCTTCTTCTTCTTCACCAGGTTCCTCCAGTACGTGGTGATCTCCCTCTCGATCTCCAGGGCGCTCTTCTTGGTCACTACACCATCGTCACCTGATTGCGTGGCTGTGGCGCTGGTGATCTTTACGACGTGGGCTGCGTGCGCATCCAGCTCCTGCAGGATCTTCTTGATGTCGGAGACGAGCCGCTCGGCGAGGCTTCGGCTGAAGTCCTCCCTGATGACGACGCGAAGGACGGACACGTGCTCAGCGTTCGGAGGCATGGTGTAGGCCGGCACGATCCAGCCGAACCTCCTCAGGTTCTCAGAGATGTCGAACACGGTGAATCCGGTGCTGTCCTTGAGCGAGAAAGCAACCAAGGGCACGCCGGTCTCCTTCGAGAGAATGTCGAATCGACCGGTCGCCTCTATGCCTTCCCTCAGTATCGCTGCATTCTCGTTGCAAGTTTCCATGATGTCCTTGTATCCCTGCAGAAAGGTAACGGTTCGTAGTGACTGAGTATTGCATCCGTCAATCATGTTTATAACTTGCACGAGGAAATTAGGTCGGACTCCAAATATTTCGCAGTCTGCACTCTGCAGGGAAGAATATAATGAAAACTGGGGCAGGTACCTCGAAGCCTAGGCGTATCAGCTGATAGTATTGTGCAATTATCTGACTGGAACCTGGACAAAAATACGATGCATGCACTTAGTTTCTTGTAACACAACAAAGAATAAAAGCATCATGATGAAATGTAACACAATGTTAACCTTTGGAGAAGTTTAGCGTGAATGTGGGCTGATCTGTCCCTAGATAGTTTATATGGAAAATGAGTTCTTCAGGCAAATCCTCTTTGC